>OW285242.1:32143680-32670239 GCA_935421215.2 Melolontha melolontha
ATGTAAAAAAAAATGGAAAAATTATCACAAAAAGAACGAATTGAAGTTATGAATTATCGTTGATTACGATAGTAGGATTACGGTAGTAGGATAGTAGCAAGCTGAGGTACGTTATTTATGTAATAAAAAGTATCCTGAGCGGATGTCGATTAACCGAACAAACTTTAAGTCGTATTTCAAAACGGTTTCATGAGAGGGGTACCGTTAAACACGCTCCAAAAACTGGGCGATCAAGAGCAATAACTGACGAAGAAGAAGGCCCTGAACGTATTATTAGATGTTGCGGAGAATCCCAAAATTCCAACCCTAACTCTAGTTTCAAATAATGATGTGCTCCACCTAATCACGGAGCAGTAGTAAAAGAGTACTTAAATAAGGTGTCTCTTGGCAGGTGGTATGATACCCATGACACAATTTGCAAAGGTTGGGTGGATAGTTCAAGTATGTGTCAGTTGGACGCGCCGGTTTCGAGAGGGAAGAGAATAATAATTCTTCATGCTGGGTCAGAAAAAGGATGGATCGGACAGCCGCTATTATGTGCTAAAAATGTTAAATCCTCAAGTTTAGATTACCATGAAGATATGACCTCATCTTTATTTGAAGAATGGTTTTGTCGCACTTTGCTGCCCAATTTATCAAAAGATGTAATTATCATCACAGAAGGTGGTGAAATAAAAGCATTAGAGCCGTTCAAAGTTCAAAATTTGAAATAAACTATATGTCATAAGAGAACAATTAGAACGTTATATTATTTTATAATTATCACACTTCATTAAAATACACGTCATAAATTTAATTGTTTTCAATTAGAAGTCTCGCTGAAAATATTCATCGTAAATAAAATTACTAATGTTACGCTAACGTTAAAAGTCTTCGTTAATAAATAGCACGATGGCCAACAAATAATCTTTTAATCCTTGTAAAATCCATTTTAAATAGAAAGTTTTTATATTTTTGCAAGCTATGAAATATTGACCATCGATATACATAATAAATTTTATTATTAAAACCCCAAATATTTGATGTTCATGTTGTATTTGGAATTGAACATTTTGTTACAATTTAGGACACAATAATTCGTAGTTATGTGTGGGGAAATTGTATACTAATTGAATAAATTCGTTAGTACGGTCGTTAAGAGAACGTAGCTCCGTTAAAAAGAAAATTATATTGTAACTTGCAAGTGTTTGCGTCTTAATTCCAGTAGCAAACGAAGCACGAAATTTGCTTAAACTTGGATGCACATATATGCTGTGCTGGCTTTCCTGAACAAACATTAACAGAACATAGGATAAATGTATGTGTGGGAAAAGTTTGTTTGCGTTAATGTTAAACCATGAATGTGTTAATTTTTATTAATTCTATTATATTTGTTTGTTATAATAAAATGGAATGTTGTCATTGATTTTATAAGATGAAACATTATTCTACAAACTAAATGTAGTATACATACGGCGGATATTTTCTAAATAAGGCCCGTTTTTTGAATAAGAAGAAAAAACAGTAAAAATCATTAAAATATATTTATTTCCACATTGAACATATTTTTATCTACATTTCTACTTCATTTTCATTTTTGTTGAAACATTTGTCATACACTTAAACAAGTCTTTAAATACTTAAAAAGTTCCACTCTGCCCAAACGATCGGCATTTACACTGTAATGGTACTGAACTGTCACTTCCTTCTTAGAAAAAGAAAGAAACTTACACTTGTTAACATTTTAGTTCCAATCCGTTATTCGCACACCAATCATTTATAATATTTAAATCAGTTTGAAGTTGTTCAAGTCAGCGAAAGTGTCATTTTTACAATAAATCTTCACATCATCAGTGTACAATAAACAGTTTGACCTGAGCATAGCTGGCAATTCATTTATGTACAATACAAAGAGCAGAGGACCCAAAACAGAGCCCTGAAGTGGCAGATGTTTTCAAGAGCGGCAAAGCTGCCCCTCCGTTGGAAATAATCGAGTGCCAAGAAGATATTGTTTTAAAGGACATTTATACTCAAGTTCGAAAAATTCTTGGGAGTCACCAATTTCGGATTAAAAATATGTGTGAAAAAAATTATCCAGAACTCAAAGATTTAGCCATAAAATTGTTTAGCATGTTTAGCTCAATGTTTAGCTTATGTCAGTGAAGCAGCTTTCTCAAAAATTAACTTCATTAAGAACCTGTACAGATCACGACTTGTAGATGACACTTAAACAGCTTGATGAAAATCAGCTGCACGAACATGATCCCAAATTTCAAGCAGGTTGTCCGAAATAAGACGTGCCATTTTTCCCATTGAACATTAACCATTAACTTTTTGAGAAGTCTTTTTGAATTTATACGTACTTATATTCTTTAAATTGATTTTCTTGTATTCTAAATATCATAATAAAAAACTTCATTTTATATTTATGCACTTAATTCTGCAGTAGTATCTAGTACATAAGATAACAACTGATTCCAACGAAAAGTTTCACTAAGCAAAGCAAGTAGCCTATATTAATAGAGTAGTTGTTAACATAGTGGAAATGAAGCGCTGCAAGGATTTGGGAGGCGAAGTTTAAGTTTTCTGGACCGCGAAAGTTTGACAATGTTTTGAAACGGACCTAGAGGTGAAATAATTGGTAACTATTGCTCTACATGTTGGTTATACACAGTAAAGTACACATACATTAGCTATTTTTATACTATGACAATGTATAATTTTTAAAACAAATAATTTTTTAGTTCTACTCAATTGATTTAAGTTAAAATTATATTTAATTAAAGAGTCAATCTATGTAGTAATTCAAACGTTTCAAACTGATCATCCTATTAATGCTAAGAGCCTGAAAACTTCTGTCAAACTCTAAGCGCTTTCTCCTCGAAATAATTAGGAGTATAACGCCCCCGCATCCGCAACAAGTTGTCACTTATCAGCTGCCACTACGTTCGTGAAGACAAGTGCAACCTTTAGACACGGTTTCCCTATTGAGTACTTACCGTTCATTGTCCCATTTTCACATATCTTACTGTTGTAGTTCTCCAGGGAAATCTAGACAGCCTTTTACAAGACTACTTAATCCACGAAAGAAAGCGGTTAATTTATTATCTAACGCGGGCAGTCTGGCAAATAACTTCCTTTCGACTTTTAAAATTAAGGATCGTGCAGACGTTTCCTTAACCAATTATTTCTTTAAAAACCCAATTTAATTTGGACACATTCTTCATGTTCATTTTATAGGGGTTATTCGAATCTAATTTAGATTTTTAGAATGTAATCTACGCGGATAACTTGACGGAAAGTAGCACTCGTCTATAGCACTATCTTTCGAAAAAAAAACTTTTGTGTATTAATTCAGTTTAATGTCTTTTTTATGATGACATTGATTACTAAAATTTTCTTTTGAATTTCAATAGCGTGAATAAAGTGTCTAATACCAAAAGGGAAAAGTCTTTCTTTGGAGACTGTGGTTAAGTAAAAACTTAAAAAAAGGTATATAACCTCTTACCACAATTATTAATCGTATCCTAAATACGTATTTCGACAACTATGTTGTTATCATCAGTAGGTAAAACCACTAATCAAGGTGTCGCACACGGGGCACAGTAAAGCTAGTACAACTGCTTACGCAACAACTTTACACAGCGTCCACGTATACACTAACTTACACATGCAAATATATCGATCGAAAAGATCGATAAAAAATTACCTCTTTTAAGGAAACGGCACCCACATGTGTTTATACTCTATTTGAAACGTCTAAGACCTTTTTATTTACGGTTCTAAGAATGAAAAGAGACAGGTGTAGGGGATCGGTCCTTTATCTCCGTTCATAGAATTTTGTTTGTTTTCAGCGATATAAATACTTTCGTAGGCGTCAAGATCGCGGGGGTTATTAATGGCCTTGACAAGTTTTAACCCTTTAATCGACATATTGTGTAGTGTATTTAAAGCATGGTTGGCAACGTTAGATTTATCCGGTCTATTGTATTTAATATGTGATATGTGTTCTTTAAACCGGGTTATTATTGGTCGTTTTGTTGGGCCTATAAATTTCAAATTACAATCATCGCAATTAAGTTCGTATATACCTGATTTCGAATTAAAATTAACTTTAACTTTGGTATTCCCTAGATGACTTTTGATAGTATTTTCGGACCGAAAGGCAACTTGGAGACCTCGTTCTTTCACAACTTTATTAATGTTTTTCGTGATGGGGTGGTATGGTAAACACATGTACTTTTTCTCCTGGTTACTTTGAGATATCAAACTTGTGGATTCGCGGATTGTATTTTTTAGTTTTGTTTTTCTAATAATTTATTGATTATTTCTATGTCAAAGCCATTATATTTCGCGATATTTTTAATGAAATCCAGTTCTATTTCATATCTCTCTTTTGTTAACGGAAAATTTAGTAACCGATTGACTAAGAAATTAAAGGAAACTGTCTTATGTTGATAACTATGATTTGAATCCGCGATGATGAATCTATTAACATTAGTTTCTTTCCGGAAAATATCGATTTCTATTTTATGTTTATTCCTAATCAGTAAAGTATCTAAAAATGGCATCCTGCCATTGTGTTCCTTTTCCACAGTAAATTTAATCGTCGGAAATTTCAAATTTAATTGATTAATGAACATGTCTAATTCGCATTTCAGTGTATCAAAAATCGCGAGAATGTCATCTACGTACCTCATCCAGACTCTCGGGAAATATTTAGCGTTATTTTTAAATTCTACTTCAAATTGACTCATGAATAAATTGGCTATGAAAGGAGATAGGCAGTTACCCATTGTTGTGCCTTGTTTCTGTTCTTAAATTTTTCTCCTACTTGGAAACAATTTTGCGTCATGCACAGAGTTGTCAATCTCATGTATTCATTTATTTTTGAAGGTTCAATGTTATTCTTGTGGAGCAAGCTTTCTAAATATTTCATAGTCTCTGGAATAGGTGCCGAGGGGAATAAAGACGTTACATCGAATGAAACTAACATTTCCCCGGCTTCCAGTTCACAATCTTTAATGAATTTAACAAATTCTAAGGAATTACTAACTGACAAATTTTCTGGTTTTACGGGTAAATTCTTAAATTCATTCACTAACCATTTGGAAATCAAGTAAGTCGGTGAGTTGATACCTGAAACGATAGGTCTCATCGAGTTACCTGGTTTATGTATCTTCGGCAAACAATACATTCTTGATACTAAAGGATTACTAACATTTAATTTATACTTTTGGGTAGAAGTGTCACAGTCGCAAGATTCCTGCGCATATGAAAAGAAAGTAATGTTAGTAGACTGCGGAACAGAGGCTATCCTCTAATGGGTCATGCAGGCGCAGAGACAGAATCGGTTTCGCTAAATAATAAGATTGATGCAAAATTCGCTCGCAGCCCTGATTTTAATGTCCTGAAAAGCTTTTGTAGTAATGTTCAAAATACGGAAATCGGTAGATATATTACATTTAAAGATTATTATTTCTACACGCCACTCACTAGCTCTGATGTTGAGCGAAGTTTTTCTATATTTAAAGACATACTGTCCAATAAAAGAACGCACTTTACAGAACAAAGTTTAGAATATATTATTATAATTAATGTAAATAAAAAATGGTTACTGTGGTGTGACAAAGCATTCACTTTAATTATAGGTGATATAATTAATTTCAAGTTTATACTTTTTCAATATTTTGAATTTTTTCACTGTATAAAGTAAATGCATTTTGTGTGTATATGTATCAGCAACTGTCACTCGAACGTGTCCAAAAACGATTCCTGAAGTATAGTTGTTTTCAAATTATAAGAATATAATTTTGAACGGCTCTAATGCTTTTATTTCACCACCTGCGGCAATAACTACCTGGCCGCTCAATACGATTATCTTTTACGCAAACAAACTGCTGAGGTCCGTAATGACAAAATTTAAGTAAATAGTAATTACTGCAATTTAGATGAAATAAAATTTAATAATAATATAAGTACCCACAGTTGTTAATTTGAATATATAGTTATTATATATAGTTAAATAGTCATTAAATTACAATTTAGATGAAATAAAATTTAATATTAATATAAGTACCAACAGTTGTTAATTTGAATATATAGTTATAATATATAGTTAAATAGTCATTAAATTACAATTTAGATGAAATAAGTGCTTATATTTATTAAACAAAATTTAAGTAAATATAGTTAGGAGGGTTGGTATATAAAAACAGCCGTAAGACCGGTGATTACATACGCAGTGGAAACCCGAGCGGACACAACAAAAACGAAGAGCATGATGGGAGCAACGGAGATGAGGACCTTAAGGAATATCAGAAGAGTAAGCTTGAGAGATCATGTAAGAAGCAGGGATATACGGACAGACCTTAAATTTCAAGACGTGGTGCAATTCACGAGAAATAGACGAAGATACTGGCGAGACCACGTCGACCGAATGACGGGGGATCGATGGGCAAAATGGTCAAAGAACGAAAAACCGAACTCAAGGAGACCTCCAGGCCGACCTACCAAGAGATGGTGCGAGAGCTGGACATCTGCTTCCCAAGAGGCTGAACAAAATTGAAAATAGTAGAAGAAACAAGACTAAGTCTTAAGGAAAGAGAAAGAAGAAGAAGAAGGTATATATTACATCTAATATTGAGTCTACTTATCATTTATTGTTAATCTTTACTGCTGTATACATATTTGATTTTTCTCTCTTTACTTAGCAAACATGTGGCGACCTTTTGCTGAAAGTGTTAGTGATTATGATGTGGATAGTGATAATACTGTTGGAGCACGACAGAGAAAGCATATATCAGAAGATGCAAAACAGATAATTAAATAAATGTCTATCATACCCTGATGGAAGAAAATAACGGACTACAAACCCAGAACATTCAACGAACGTCGCAATTAACCAAGGTGCCTTTTGGAACAATATATAAAATAATTAAGAATAACGCAGGGCCTCGAAAGCAAAGAAGTGACAAAGGAGCACCGAGAAAAATTGAAGAGTATGAAATTGAGACTATTAGGCAGCAAGTATACTCCTTCTACAGAGGAAATGTTGTATCTACACTTGACTGCTTACATAAAAGAATCAGTGATGAGCCTATAAATATTCAGTGTTCTAAAGCAACCTTGTGGCGGACGCTAAAGAAAGCTGATTTTAAGTTTCCGCCGGTTTCGAGAGGGAAGAGAATCATTCTTCATGCTCGATCAGAAAAAGTATGGATCGGACAGCCGCTATTATCTGCTAAAAATGTTAAATCCTCAAGTTTAGATTACCATGAAGATATGACCTCAACTTTATTTGAAGAATGGTTTTGTGACACTTTGCTGCCAAATTTACCAAAAGATAGTGTGATTGATAGTGATGGACAAAAAAAATTCTTAAAAAAAGTTGTCCGGAATACTATTCTAACCCTATATACCGAGTTTCAAGACAAAATTTGCATTTTTATTTTTTTTTGTTTATACACAAAATTATTACGTTTATATTTCAATTTGATAATTAGAGTGCCATGGATAGTAATAATTTGACACATTGTCAATTTGGTAGTGTCATGTATTCAAATATTTCAGTAAAATAAAAAGCACTTACAAAGAAATATTTATTTTATTGTTCTGGGAAAACAATTTTTGGTAATTGATTAAATTTAGGAAAAACCACCGCTTTTTTACATCAAACACGGTATTTTTATTTAAATTAAAAAACGTTGCCACTCTTCGTATTGATCAACAATCTTCTATTTTGGACACGAACCTGGCTTTCATTAGTTGATTTAAATATTGAGGCATCTTTAATGGTGTTTTAATATTAAGGGGATTTTAATTATGTTGCTATATAATTTAATAATTTTCAAAAATTTAAAAAAATGATACTGACAGGACATTAAGTCAATTGATGTTCCATGAGTATAAGACCTTAATTACGCATCTTAAAAATATATTTGTCCCAGATTTTATTGCACAGAACTGGACGTTAAAATTGAAGGTTGGATGATAATATCTATACAATATGAAACAAACATGTAAATAATTTACATATCTGTAACTATGCACATGGACAATACACCTCGTATTTTCAGCATTTACTTCTGCTTAATACATATGTTTCTGCGATCTAGGCGTCCTCAGTTAAGCTAGTGAAGCAATGTATACAAATTAATACAAACCTGTTATAAACAACTGGTTTGTATCTGTATTTAAATTTACTGAAATAGCCCGCATAGATCAAGCAAGTTCCGTCTTATAAGAAGACAGCTATTTAATAATTGACATCTTACGGGCGAAAGAGACTTTGTCTGGAGGGCTACCTATCGTTCGAACAGCTAAGCTGCTACGGGAAACGATAAAATACGTATGTAGATGTAGTCCATTAACAACCAGCCAGATGGCGGTAAATATACAAAAAGGTTTTGTTTAAGTATGACAATACGTTAAGCACGTATAAAGCGTTTGTACAATATGAAACAAACATGTAAATAATTTACATATCTGTAACTATGCACATGGACAATACACCTCGTATTTTCAGCATTTACTTCTGCTTAATACATATGTTTCTGCCATCTAGGCGTCCTCAGTTAAGCTAGTGAAGCAATGTATACAAATTAATACAAACCTGTTATAAACAACTGGTTTGTATCTGTATTAAATTTACTGAAATAGCCCGCATAGATCAAGCAAATTCCGTCCTATAAGAAGACAACTATTTAATAATTGACATCTTACGGGCGAAAGAGACTTTGTCTGGAGGGCTACCTATCGTTCGAACAGCTAAGCTGCTACGGGAAACGATAAAATACGTATGTAGATGTAGTCCATTAACAACCAGCCAGATGGCGGTAAATATACAAAAAAGGTTTTGTTTAAGTATGGCAATACGTTAAGCACGTATAAAGCGTTTGTACAATATGAAACAAACATGTAAATAATTTACATATCTGTAACTATGCACATGGACAATGTTCGAACGATAGGTAGCCCTCCAGACAAAGTCTCTTTCGCCCGTAAGATGCCAATTATTAAATAGTTTTCTACTTATAGGACGGAACTTGCTTGATCTATGCGGGCTATTTCAGTAAATTTAAATACAGATACAAACCAGTTGTTTATAACAGGTTTGTATTAATTTGTATACATTGCTTCACTAGCTTAACTGAGGACGCCTAGATGGCAGAAACATATGTATTAAGCAGAAGTAAATGCTGAAAATACGAGGTGTATTGTCCATGTGCATAGTTACAGATATGTAAATTATTTACATGTTTGTTTCATATTGTACAAACGCTTTATACGTGCTTAACGTATTGTCATACTTAAACAAAACCTTTTTGGATAATATCTATGTTGAAAAATGATAAAAAACTTAATATCCTAATTCGTTTGTCTCATTTAGAATCTCAGTTCCCGGCAAATAACCTTTGTTCATGTTAAGACTGACAAATGAAACTGTAAATTAAAATATTAATTAAAAAAATATGTAATAAACATCAAGTTGTTTGTATTATAGATTTTGATGAGAAAATATTAAAAAAAAAACAGTTCGTTTCCCTTCATTTATATTCATTTTAAATACACACACACACACAAAATCGAAACAGATCGTATTGTGTTCGGAACTTTAGAGGGTCTAAAAATAAACCATTCTAAATCAAAGTTTGCCGTGTAAATAGAATTATAATATAATCCCGATACCACCGACTGATGTTCAAAGATAAAACAAGAAGAATAACCATTGCGATTTGATTGCGGCACCAGTTCAATTCTACAACGAATAATCCTTCGGTAAACATGTGTATCGTGCACGAACGGTTCCCCTTGTCAGAGCAACAATAGCACCGGTAACGACTAGACGGGATAAATCCGCTGGCGTTCTGCTAATTCACACACAACCAGCGTTTGTGCAAATATACTTGTACGTGTCCGTTTGTTCGCAGGCAGATCTGTACCTATATTTTACTGTCGCAGCTAATATTCGCAACAGTATGGAATGAAAGTCGAGCAGAAACTGCAATGTTGTAAATCCCGCATGCATTTCCATAATCTTAGTAATTGTATCGTACGAGATTTGGGATGAAAAGTTCGGATTTTGTAACAAAGTAGAACGCTGAACCAATAGTTTCTATTATTAAGCCAGTCGTCTCAATGTTAATTTACTTTTCTATAAAGTTCGACGGTAATTTAGAACTCAATTAAATGATGGAACAATGAAGTCAGTATTCTGCAAGAAATATTCTGCAGAATTACTTCGATTGTTATACCGCGACTGATTAGATTTGAGTCCGGAAAATAATAATGATAATATACCCTTTATTTCAACACAAAAAAATGTATGTCATTATTACTACTTAACCCTTAACTGGTGACGTGGTGCCACCGGAGACCCCAGAGACTATTCAAGCTCGCATAATTTCTAGGCGCATGCGCGAATATAAACCGGCACTTCAGTACCTTCAAGTTGATCAGTTGTAAGTGTAGTGCCAACCAATTCACGTCGGTCTTCTGCATGCTATTTGTGATATAGGTAAGTAAAGACAACATGGGGTCTTGTATGACCCCACGTCACCAGTTATTTTACAGCGAAACATTCGGTTTCCTTAGTTAGTGTTATTTATTTTTAGAATAATGGCGAATAATCCGAAAGTAGTTCGGTACGGAGACCTACATTTCGAAAGTACAGTACTCAGGTGGTTTGAGGAATCAGAAAATGAAGATAGTACAAATAAGGAAGATCTTGATCAAGTGAATAATTGTTCAGACGAAGAACCTGTAAATGATATTGTTCAGAATGCCGATACATCTACCGACACAAGTTATGCTAGCGATGATAATGACCTGCCCGTTGAAAATGAATATGAAGAAAATAGTCGAGCTTTTTATGGGAAAAATAGAATGCAATGGTCAAAGTGTGAACCTGCACGGAATAAAAGAACGGAAGCTCACAATATTGTTAGGTTTTTACCAGGATTGCGAGAGCCTATGAGAACTTTGAATAACAATGCAGATCCCTATAGTATTTGGAAGCATTTGTTTACTGATGAAATGATAGAGGAAGTAGTAAACAGGACAAATGAAAAATTAAGCAGAGAAAGTATAAACTACAAGAGGGAAGACAAACCTGAATTAAAAGATATAGATACAATTGAAATGAAAGCATTTTTAGGCCTCCTTTACTACTCGGGAGCCTTTAAATCAAACCACGAGCACCTATAGGCTATATTTGCAACGGATGGCACTGGCAGTGATATATTTAGAAGCACAATGTCACTTAAACGATTTCTGATAATCTTGTCTAATTTGAAATTCGACAATGCTGATGACCGAATTATGCGATTACTTGGTGACAAAGCTGCAGCGATATCCAGCCTATTTGACCAACTCGTTGCTAATTCACAACAGTGTTACTGTCTAGGCCATTATGCGTGTATCGATGAGATGTTGTTGGCTTTCAGGGAAAGATGCAAATTTCGAATATATATGCCAAATAAGCCAAATAAGTACGGCTTAAAAATTATGATCTTAGCTGACGCACGAACATCTTACATGTATAATGCGTACATATATACAGGAAAATCCAGTGACGGTCGCGGCCTGTCTGATGCCGAGAGAAAATTAGCTGTGCCAACGCAGTCGGTCATACGGCTATGCAAACCAATTTACGGATCCAATAGAAACATTACTGCCGATAATTGGTTTTCGTCAGATGAACTGGTTCAGTCACTAAAAACACACAATTTAACTTACGTTGGGACAGTAAAAAAAACAAAAGAATGATACCCCCAGAGTTTCAACCTAGTAAAACTAGAAAAGAAAAGTCTGTCGTGTATGGGTTTACAGCTGATATAACTTTGTTGTCGTATGTTCCAAAAATAAAGAAAGCGACTGTCATGATATCCTCAATGCACCACACCATCAACACTGATGAAAAAACGGAGACTATAGCATTTTATAATTTGTCTAAAGGTGGAGTTGATAGTCTGGACCAACGCTGTTCCAATTATACCACTAGTAGAAGGACGAGGAGGTGGCCGATGGCAGTGTTTCATACCATACTTGACATCTCAAGTGTAAATGCCTATATCCGATATGGTTGTTTTAGGGGTAATGACAGCATATCCAGCCTAAATTTCATAAAAAAGGCTGTCATTTCAATTGGTTTAAGAACACCTTAACAGAAGACTTCGGAACACATCTATTCCACGAGAAATGCGCCTTTCTATTGCCAGAATATTACAGAAACCTCTAACAGAAATTGGTAATGTAGCTGAGGTAGTCGACAATAAGAGAAGACGTTGTGGAAAATGTCCCAGAGAAGCTGATAAAAAGACTAGTACACTGTGTAAGATATGTAAAGTTGCAATATGTGCAAATTGCACACAAAAAATTTGTAAAGATTGCGGTGATTATTAGTTTATTCAGATGTTCTGATTTTTTTTATCAAAGATTTGTTCTGAAAACTTTTTTGACATTTTAGTAGAATACTATGTTAAATTTAATTTTTTTAATGTTTTATATTTTTGTCAATGTCTCTTTGAGTTTATTTTAATAAAAATTAAACGCATTACAAAATATATCTTTTTTTCTTCTGTATATCACTTTTAGCGTAAAACAAAATATTGTGTTTGTAAAATGTTATTAAATATTTATTATGTGAATGATATTAAAGAAAACAGTTTCTCAAAATTACTTGAAATTACTTACATTTTTTTTATGCTGCTTTTAACTGTGGGGTACTGAGGGAACCCACGTCACTACTTACCCTCTAATAAAAGCACGTCACCAGTTAAGGGTTAAGTGGTAAATTAACAACAGTCGCTCAAATTCACAACTACGAAACCAGAAATACCAACGATTTCTATATTGAAAGTTATAATAGGGTGCCAACAACCAAGAATGTGTCTGTGAACGGACTGAAACTTTTCAATTGCTTACCTACGGACATGAAATCCAGTGGTAGTTCGAGTAAATTTACGATCCTTGTGATAGAATATGTTAGGAAAACTTTTAGTTTAAGTCTTGGATGGTAAGGATGGTTACATTATTTTTCTAACTTTATAATGATTTAATATTTTTCTAAATTTATTGTGCATGTATACAGGGTGCCCATTTTATATCTCCGTAAATGGGTAACTCTCTTAGTATTGAAAATACCGGATCGGTTAAATTAACAAAGTTGCTCAGAATTTTTATAAGTATTTGATGGCATTTTCAGATTTGTCATAAGTTGTCAGCTTTTTGAGATATTTAGGGAAAATTGAAATTTGACGAAATTTTCAGTTGTACATATCTTCGTAACCATCGAAGACAGAGCAAAACTAAAAATGACATCTAATAGTAATTTTTATGTAGAATTTAGTAATCTTTATTAAATATTCATGACACACTTGAATATCAAGATATAAAATAAACTTATGTTTTTTTAAATGGCAATCATAGTTGGCCATGACTTCATTAAAATGCTTATTTTGTTCTGATTTCATAAATATAAGGCTTTATATTGTTATCTTTTTTAAATCTTTATTATAGCGGAAGTAATTCAAATACTATTAGTAAGCCTAGTGGAGCTTTTTAAATCTACTTTAATGCAGCAGAAATTAAGTTAGAAGTTGTCAAATTGACAGTAGTCAAATAAGTTGATTTCCCATGAAATACTTAACTGTACTAGAGTTAAGTGGTATTATCTATAACATATTTTTGTAAAAAATATGTTCCAACGAAGAAAAAATGATATGCTTTTTTGTTACTATGCTAGTACTAGAAATAGTAATGACGCTAGAGAATTGTATTATCAACGCTAAATGGAAAGAAGATAGCCAGATCGAAAACTATTTTCTAAGTTAGAAAATAATTTGAAAAGGTATGGTTTCGTTTACAAAACCAGATCATTTAAAAGAGAAATTCAAACCGGAAAACGAAGACTTATGTAAGCTACAAACCCGCGACATTAACTCGTAAAATTGGGAGTGATTGTGCTGTTTCCACAGAAAAGGCTCGTTTAATTTTAAAATGGAATAAATGCAGGCCAATTAAATACAGTGTGACCAATACATTTTATGGCTAAGATCGTGACAGAAGAATGTTATTTGCTCGATGGTTTTTTAAAGAAAGGAACATTAGTCCGCACTTTTCTTACACAATTCTTTATACAGATGAAACGAAATTTATCAATAATGGATTAGTTAATAGACATAATAATGAAGATAACCCTCATCTTACTGTGGAAAAGCGATATCAACATGTATTTTCTGTAAACGCGTGGTGTGGAATTTTTGGAATGAAAATATTGGGACCATATTTTTATGAAACCAATTTGAATGGAGAACGATATTTACACTTTTTGCGTAACGAGCTGGAAGATATGCTATGCTAGATGAATTACCATTAAATTTAATTCATAATCTCAGATACTTTCAACATGATGCACTCGCTCATAATTTTCGAAACGCTTCTGAGTATCTTTCAGAACGTTTTTTAACTGGATTGGTAACGCTGGTACCGTCCTTTGGCCGGCAAGATCACCAGATTTTACGTCACTAGATTTTCTTTTATGGGATACCGGAAAGAATAAAGTCTATATAAACAAACTCAACATCGTTGAAAAGTTAAAAATTAATATTATGACAGCCATAAGAAGCCCACAGACTCTGCGAAAGGTCCATTCCGATATGGAAATGCGCATCCTGAATAATGGTGGTCATTTTGAGCATTTGATGAAATAACATTATTCACTGCGTGCTCATTTGTTTGTTTACTTCCTTTACACAACATTTACTTAAATTTTAGATTCGCTACTATTGGCATTAATTTAATTTCTTTCTCTTTTATTTTTGCTGCATTAAAGCAGTTTTTAAAAAGCCCACTTGGTTATTGTTTCTTCAATTAGTAATAGTATTTGAATTTCTTTCGCTATAATGAAGATTTAAAAACAGAACAAAATAAGCATTTTAATGAAGTCATGGTCAACTACGATTGCCATTTAAAAAAACATAACTTTATTTTATATCTTGATATTCAAGCGTGCTGTGAACACTTAAAAAAGTTTATTAAATTCTACCTAAAAAATACTATTACATGTCATTTTTAGTTTTGCCTGTCTTCGATGGTTACGAAGATATGTACAACTGAAAATTTCGTCAGATTCCAATTTTTCTTAAATATCTCAAAAAGTTGATAACATGACAAATCTGAAAATGCCATCAAATACCCATCAAGATTCTGAGCAACTTTGCTAATTTAACCGATCCGGTATCTTCAAAAATAATAGAGTTAGCCATATACGGAGATAAAAAATGGGCACCCTGTTTAGCAGTTGCTAATTAAGTTATTACTATTATTATTATTCTATACATGAAAACAGGAAATTAGAGGAAAAAAAAAACAAAAAAATGCTGAACCTTAAGGCATGGACGGAAAAAATTACCGCCGCCTGTTCTTCTATCAAAACCTTAATGGACAGAATCAAACGCATAAAAAGTAATCCTAGTCTAACTCGACACTAATATTCTGCTAATCCACATAATAATAATAAAAATATAACCAAAAAACAAAGGCAAATAATGGAATATGCAATAAAGCCTGTACATCTAGAAACGAATTATAAGGGCAGAACAGACACACAGAGGGATAGAAAAAAAAAGGAAATTTTACAGGGAATTTGGCGACAATATCGAAAAATATAGGTTCCATTTAAAAATCGATAGAGAAGCGTATGAATTTCGACAAATGTCTCACAATCTATTTAACACCTTATATATATTTTTACATTATACCATCTTGAAACTTATAAAATGCTAGACCCCAAATTGATAACCAAAGGATAATTCCATGCGCGATACCCATGTTCAGCCTACGTCGTAAAACGTTAGACGCTGCAACCGTAAAATTTTTGGCTATCGAAAAAATTTCTAAAAAAAGTTGGTTCCGTTAATTTGTAGCACCCTGTATATTCGTTAATGATTTTACAATATCTGCTGTGATATACTATATTCGTACAGAAAATCTCACTTTATTATCTCTGTTAGTTTTCACGCCACGCTCCACGGACACACTAATGGAGCACCGATATATATAAATGTACGGATCCTTTCAAATATCTTTAATATGGCTACTTAGATTTTAATAAGACTTTCCGCAATTAATTAAATGCAAATCGGGGATTCGATGAGTATATGTATATCTGAACGATATTAACTTTTTTAATTTTAAATGAAACATCCTGTATATTTCTACAAGTTCAGAAATAATAATGTTTGACACCCTTTTATTCGACGACGATAGAGATATTTAATTAAAACTCATTTTAAAATCATGTTTATGTTTAGTAAGCCATGGAATTAAAATTCAGTACATGACTTAAACTGTCAGAATTAACTTTGTAGACATACAAGTATTAATAATGGTTCAACTAACTGAAAAAGAGCGTATTGACATTTTGATGATTATTGGTTTTAGTAACCGCATTAGAACTCATGAAGAAGTATGCGATTTATTTGACAATTTGCGTCACGATCGGTTGGATGCCGATCTTGATGCGAACTTATTACGAACTGTCATTGGTAAATGTTCTAACCAAAATTCCAACTAATGAAGTTATTGCTCGATATATTGACATAGCATTACAGGAATTACCACAAATCTACTACATGCCGCGTATTAAACTATGATATAAGTTGCCGATCAGTAGCCAGAACGTGCAGACCACATTTAGTGCAGGATCGTAGAATTGAATTTTGCGAAAGAGTTGAGATTTCCAAAAATGACCAATATATTACATACAACTGTTACAGCTGTTTTTCGAGGAGGCTATGTTTTGTTTGAATGGTATCATTAATCGCCATAATTGTCGATATTGGTCAATAGGTATCCCTCATTGGATACCAGAAACGCAAACACAACATCCGAAGAAATGGAACTGTTGGGTTGGTACTTTTCTTCTTCTTCTTCAGGTGCCATCTCCTCTCAGAAGGTTGGCTATCATCACGGCTATTCTCATTTTTGATGCTGCGGCTCTGAATAGTTCAATGGAGCTGCATTTATACCACTGTCTTAAATTATTTAACCAGGAAATACGTCTTCTTCCTATATTTCTTCTTCCCTGTATCTTACCCAGAATAATTATCTGTAGCAGAGCATATCTTTCCCCTCTCAACACGTGGCCCAGATATTGTAGTTTTCTTATCTTTATTGTGTTCAATATTTCCTTCTCTTTCCCAATTCTTTTAAGTACTTCACTATTCGAAACCCTATCTATCCATCTTATCTTCAGGATCCTCTTATATGCCCACATTTCAAATGCCTCTAGACGCTTGTTAGTGTCTTGCTTTAACGTCCAGGCTTCCATCCCGTACAGCAGCACCGGGAACACGTAACATTTCAATACCCTGATCTTGAGACGCAGACTAAGGTCATTACCACACAATACTTTCCTCATCTTGTTGAATATATTCCTGGCTTGGCCGATTCTCGTTCGAATTTCTTCTGTATATTCATTTGTGTCGGTAACAGTTGTTCCCAAATATTTGTATTTCTTTACTCTCTCTATTGGCTGTTCTCCAATCCATAAGCCTTCTTGATGTCGGTTGGTACTTTTAGGAACGTACTATTGGTCCTTTTTTCATTCATGGTACACTAACTGGATAGAGATATTTAGATCTTCAATTGTGGAAAGTGTTATTAAAATCTAAGTAGCCTTATCAAAGATATTCGAATGGATCCATACATTTGCTTAACCCTGTATGTATCTGTACACATGGACATACACCACGTATTTAACCAGTAATCACTTTAACCACAGGCACATGCGTTTCTATCTAAGCAATATCATCAGTGCGGGTTTGCGAAGTGACGTCCGAAGGTTCGCTTTCGCAAGTATCTCGTCAAGTGACTAGAGATACCTCGTGATATTTGACGGACAAAAAAGGCTTGCCGATAAAAGCGGTTTCCTCTCGAATAACTATGCCATTACAAAAAATAGAAAGAAACACTTATACATATATTAGTGAAGTCTATTGACTCGTTAGTCAGATGGCTCAATATACCAAAAAATATAGCAGGTTTAAAACCCGCACTGATGACATCGCTTAGATAGATAAGCATGTATCTGCGGTTGAAGTGACTACTGATTAAATAAGTGGTGTACGTCCATATGTACAGATACAGATATGTTTTATGCATATTTGTATTATTTGTAAATGGCCATGAGATTTATGTTGTGACTAATTCCGTCGATTTGCTGCACAGTTGAGTTTGCTCACGAAAACTAAATTGATGAAGCGCTACTCATTCGCCGGTATTTGGATCAAAGTTGATTCTTTGTGCAAAATTATTATACAAAACCTAAATAAGTTGTAACAACAAAACCGTATAAATTACATTTTAGAGTATAATTTCTTAATCATTAATTTTAATATTTCCCTGCCACAAACATTCATAACGCGGCGATATGAAAATCTCTTTTTTCATTATTTGTCTTAAAACTTTGAAATGAAAACGAAGTTGGAACAGAAAGAGAAAGTAGAGGAGGAAATTAACGACATTTTACTCGACAGCATTTTAGGCGGCATTCCTCTTTGGTTTCGTATGAAAACCGCTGAAGTAATATTGCACTGAACGCAGCTCTAGCAATATAACGTATCACTTTGCGTAACGTTACTTAAAACAAATTCAGATGGGGTTTTCTTAATGTTTCTAATAATAACACTTACTCTTCAAGAACACTATACGACGTATCGATTATGAATTAGCAAATTTATACAGGCCGCTACAAGGCAATGGTAGGTATTTATGTAGCCGGAATTGGCAACACTAGTTTTTCTAGGCATCAACGGACATATCCATTATAAAGTTTACTTTTTTGACGGTATACTTAATCAGAGAGTTTTGTCAAACGGACACTATCAGTGTTGTTTACAGTGACTTGGAAATTTCATCTCGGTAAAAAATTGAATTTTTCTGCGATGACTTACTACAACTTTAGACGTATTATCTCAACAAAAGTGCATTAATCAACACACTTCGACTTTTGACGATGAGGGACCAGAGATAACTCAAGGGGAGATTGGCAACTCAATGTAATCACGTTGGTATAGCCTTTTACGCCCTCTTTAAATACTACTTATATTTATAAGCGCCATTTTTGTGTTTGAATTTTCGCACCTACGATAACACAGGCCTGCATAAAATTTGTGATGACGTGATTTTTGTTTGTTAAGCTCAGTTTTTATATAGCAATAACTAATTAAAATACAGTTGGTCTCTACCACCCACAGATTTTTTTTTGCACAAAAGAAAAAGAAAAAAATATAAAAAAATCTTATAATAGGCGTTTTAATACATTTTCAAATGAATGTACTACTTCAAATTCTAGGTATTAACCCAAAATGATTTTCTGTTGTGGTTTTAAAGAAATTTGTTAAATAGGCTCTCATTACTTGATGTAAATCTTTTATTACATGTATTAATTTTGTACAAGATTTCCGGGAATTTTTACCTGCTAAATCCTATTCATTATGCTTTCACTTTATTAGTACTGCGAAGAAGGATTTCAAGTTTATCACTCCAAACAAAATGTATATTTTAATGTCATTTACTTCATTATAGCTCTGAGTGTCGATCAGTAAACAAGTAAAATTAATTTGTCTTTAGTGTTGTGCGTGGTATTTGATAAATAAACATTGCTTAAAAATATGTCTAGCCGGTGTTGCAAAAACAAACCAGATGATTTCTGTTATATTTGTGGATATTTAGTCTTGAAAAAGTTTAAGAGACCAATTGGTGAATTTGTGAAAAATGCATGTTATGCTTATTTCAAAATCAAATTAGGAGATCAAGATAAGGATTGGGCACCGCACGTTGTTTGTAAGGTATGTGAAGAAGGTTTAAGACATTGGACCAAAGGGAATAGAAAAAGCCTTCCTTTTGGAATACCGGTGGTTTGGAGAGAACCGAAAAATCATCATGAAGATTGCTACTTTTGTCTTTGTGATATTAAGGGGCATAATAGAAAAACTTTGAAACATATCTTGTACCCAAACAATATTGAATCAGCTTTCAGACCAGTTCCTCACAGTGATCATGTACCTATACCTTTACCCCCAAAGTACTACAAGAAGATATTGAAACTTCTTCAACTTCCGGCTCCGTACAGATGGATATTTTCACAAGCCGAACTGAATGATTTAGTAAGAGATTTGGGACTTTCAAAAGATCTTTCTGAAGTACTGGGGTCTAGGTTGAAACAAAAAAATTTGCTCGCCCCAGAAACTACCTTCAGATCTTCCTTTAGCTGAATATGACAGAAAAACAACCAAACGAAGCTTTTCTGAAAAACGAAAACGTTTTTTTAAGAAGCATAAAGAATAAATAACTATTTCTAATAGTTTCTATGTGTATATTTTTGTATTTTTTTTAATATAATATAAAACTAGCTTATAAATGAAATAAATCGTGTTTTTTCTATATTTTTTTATTTTACTGGTTTGAAAAATAACCTTACGTTATACAAAAAAAAATAAAAGCAGATTTGAAATTAGCGCTACTCAATTACTAGAAAACAGTTAAAATTTTTAAATCAACATTCAAAGAGTTGAAAAATGCAGGCCTGTGTAATTACTAATATTTATATTTTCTGGAAGGTAATATGCTATCCACTTGTATAATATCTGGCCAGAGAGTCACAATGAATACTGATTGCTCATCTCCATAATTAGATTTTATTTCAAAATAAGAAAACAAAAACGATTTTTATAAAGTAACTTCATTCAATGTTTATATATACAAAATTGGATATATTATTATTTCGTCTTCAATTTTAAATATTTATGTTTACAATTTTTTTGAAAAGTATCCTTTGTCCTTCTCGAATCGTCCATTTTCACTATAAGCAAAAAAGCCAATTTTTTCTTGCTCGTGTCAATTGGCTCGTGTCGATTGTTCGAAAGAAATGCTAAAAGTAGATCGGGGTGCTTCGAAATACGTCTATGACGTCGTAACAGGTGACGAATCATTAATCTATGCATAGCAGCCCGAAAGTAACCAGCAGTCGGCTGTATGGGTCTTTGAAGATGAGCCAAATCCAATAAAAGTTTTTCGAGCTCTAAGCCCTTCGAAGTAAATAATCGCTTGTTTCTTTGGCAAAGCCGGACATGTGACAACTGTACCATTAGTGAAACGTCAGATGGTCAATTCTGAATGGTACACAAGCATTTGCTTGCCAAAAGTATTCGGAAAAGTAAAGGAAACCAATCGATTCAAACAAGGTTTTTGGCAACTGGAGAAGTGGAATTTATTGGTCATCCGCCGTACAGCCTTAATTTGGCACCCAATGACTTCTCTCTATTCCTTCAAATGAAAAATTAATTAGGAGGTCAGTTTTTCGATGCCTGAAGAAGCGATTGCTTTCAAAACGCATGTTTTGGAGGTATCTAAATCGGAGTGCAAAAAGCGCTTCGAAAATTGGTTCAAGATCGTACAAAAGTGTATTGATCTTAATGGAGAATGTTTTGAAAAGCAAGAAACAATAAAATAATAAAGCCATGTACGATGATTAATTGTTTCTGTTCTCTATTCCCGAAATATAAAAGGCCCCTTGTATACCTTGTATCACTGGTTTAGTAAATGTAATTGTGGCTGTTGGTCACTCATGGACGAATTTAAAGAAGGTCGTTCTAAATCGGTTGTTATTTCAGAAAACATCGATACTGTACGCGAACTGATAACAAGCGACCGGACACGAAAGGCCGATGACTCATTGCCCACGGGCGTACTATTGAAATATTGTATTTTTAAAGAATTTTTAATTTTATTTATATAATTGGAAAACAAACGGGTGGTGATCTATAAAATACGAAATACATTTTGTTTGTTCATTTTGTAGTTCAAGTTGAGTAAAGGAGTATTAATATTAACTGGCAATACTTTGTCAAGGGTCTCTTCTGTAAAATTTGTTTCCTTTGAATGAAATACATCCTTGCAGATAGAAAATGAACTTTCTACATCGCAACTACTTATAGGTGCATACTTTAAATATTCTTTTATTTCAGCGTATTTAGCAGCTAATGTGGTTAATCCATCATTTAATTTGAGATTTTGATTTTCAAAATAAGTGATTAGCTTTTCTAAATTTCTAAAGTGTTCCTGAAGAAAGTATAACTGATTTTTAGATGTAGAATTTGTTTTAGTTCCTTACACTCATATATACTTCGAGCATCGTCATTCAAACATGTAACGAAATTTTGTAAACTATCGAAATTCTCTGAATAAAAACTAGTAGCTTCCAACCATGTTCCCCATTTAGTTATTACTGGATAGGGAGGAAGTGACAAAGATGGAAGTTTTTCCCTGTAAAGAGCTACTCTATAGTGCTTTTCTGAAAACTTTTTAAAAGTGGATACAAGTCTACCAACTTCCGGAAAGGTGTCTCTGATATATTCACAAATTCTGTGGAGTGCATGTGCTACACAATTAATGCACAATTATGCAGCATATTAGGATATGTTTCCTTTACTAGTCTGCCTGTTTTTAACATATATGCAGCACTGTCACTGACAAACAAAAGTATTTTTTCTTTGTACTTGTCGTCCGAATGAAGCATTTGGTACATATTCTCGTAAATGGTTTTAGCTACTGTTTCCGCATTAACTGTATTTATAACTTTTGTTGCTATTACATATGCGTTATATGCAATTGGATGTAGTACACAAGCTACAACATTTACCACACAGCGTCCTAACAGTTAAAATAATGAAAAAAGCAAACTAAGTCACCGTACTTTATTTATCTTACGAAATATAAACTAATAAATAAATTATAAAATCTCCTCACTCTTATATCTACGCCAATGAAGAAAGGAATTTCACTGTAATATTGAAGTAATTGCGTCACAATTCAACAACAAAAAGCAGATGTGCGGTTAACCGAATAAATAGTGCTATTCAATAACTGCGTTTTATAGATTATTTAGATGGTCCCTCGTAATTTCGGCCTGATACGTCCAGTCCTTACATACCTGACATACCGCGAGATTGAGGCATCCCTGGCTATATTAGTATAGCAAGTATTTATTAGATGTTGCATGAATATTTAACATAATTTGTCATTCACTCCAAAAAAGGCTCGTGCCTATTGGTGCGAAGAAATGCTTACCAAATATAATCGTGGTGTTTCAAAAGCCGTACGAAACATCTACACAGGTAATGAATCTTGGATCTATTCGCATGAGCCCGAAAGTAAACAATAGTCGACAGTGTGGGTTTCCCAAGATAAACTAAGCCCAGTAAAAGTTGTTCATGCAAGCAACATTTGCAAGAAAATAGTCGCCTGTTTTATTAAGAAAATGGATATGTGGCTACTCTGTCACTAGAGGTTCGTAGAACGGTCAATTCTGAATGGTGTACAACCATTTGTTTGCCAGAAGTACTTGGGGAAATAAGAAAAAGCAACCAGCGACGCAGGATCATTCTCCACAGTGACAATGCGAGCTTTCACGCATCGGCACACGCAACTCAATATTTGACCTGTTAAGACATTGAATGATTTTGTGCTCAATGATTTATTTTTGTTCCCGTGCGCAAAGAATAAATTACATGATTAATGATTTTCGACGCCAGAAGAAGCGGTTGATGTTTTCAAAATACTTGTTTGGATATAGCTCAATGGGAATGCAAAAAAATACTTTGAAAATTGATTCCAACGTATGTAAAAATGCGTCGATAATCACGGGCATATTTTGTACAACAATAAAACCATTTTAAATGATAAATATTTGAAAATTTAAATAACGCAAATACTGTACGTTATTTTCCAAAAAAGTATAAGCCTATTATGCATTTGGAGGATATTGCTGCCCAAACAGTAACTTTAGGGCTATGTAATGGAGCTCGATGATTCTCTCGTGCGTTTTCTTGCGACCAAATTATTATTTTGCTTGTTGATGTAGCATGAAAATATGTCTCAACAGAGAAGAAAATTTTAGAAAAATCAAATTTTTCCAATTTTGGTTGGCAAACGTCAATTTTATAGGACACTAAGTGTCTTTTAATTCTTGGACTAACTGAGTTTTGAAAGGGCGTAGTTCCAAGTCTTTTCTTAATATGCGAAAAACAATAGACCTATGTAACTTCATAACCGAAGCTTGTTTTCCCACTGATCTACTTGGGCCATCGCACCACTAACACGGTAAATATTTTGATTAGTGTGCACACTTTTCGGGATGCCAGAATAGCGAATATTTACAGTCGTACCAGTCTCTTTAAATTTAAGTATGTAGGACTTGATTAGATTGCCACTAGGTGCTTCATTGACGTTGTGAAGAGCACAATAAGCATAAAATCGACGCCAAACTGCGATCTAAAAATGATTTAATTCATAAAAACCATTCCATTGTGACATATTGCTATGGGCTTTACTTGGTACAGTTAATACAATATTGTCTGTGTCTCAGGGTCATATTTTGGATTCTACGTAATTAGGCCTAACATCCAATGTAAACTCGAAGAAATAATAGAAGATATAAGCTGTTAAAAATTCTTTTATTGTATGTATTTTGTATTTTCACAGGTCATGAATTCTATATCTAAAATATCTCATTATTTAACCAAAACCTAATTACCACCAGAAAGTTTTGTCAGAATTGTTAATAACACACATATAGTTTGTAAGTCTTTTTTAGATTTTTAAATCATAAAATACCACGCTCTAGTACTTCATATAATCTAGGGTGTTTGAACCCTCCAAACATTAAGCTATGACCTAAGATGTTTGGTTTGGCTCTATAAAATATAAGCTTCTATGGATGTCTCGGTTTTATTGATATGTTTATTTCAAAGAAAATGTGTTTTTGAACGCTTGTTTAGTGTAGTCTAGTCTCTACAGAACAAAGCGTCTATCCCTAATCTATGAATCTTTGATTATAAAATTCAATTACGCAGATATCTTAAGGTTGTTTGTGAAAATCTGTTCCTATGCAGTTACTTTGATATCTGACATCAATATTCAATTACAGTGTTGAATTATAGTCAATTAATTTGAACTAATTATCTATAGACGCTTTGAAATATTTGATTTGAGTTTTTACAAACTTCAAATTATTGTGCGTCGTTCTACTGACGTTAGGCTTTGTTCCTGATATATGTTCTCAAATTCTTCGTGGTACATTATTTCAATAGATTTAAATACATATAAAAAGAAAATACAAGAAACTAATTAAATTTATTATATTATATTAACTAAAAAAGAAATTACATGAAATACAATATAATGGAATGCTTTAACAATAATCAAAATTAAAAATGTGTCAAATCATAAACATAGATATATAAAATAAAATTCTAAACTTGTGTAATTAAATTTTTCGTCGATTCTAACCGTATCTAGCGTTAGCATAACTTTCTTGCCGTTTCCCTCGCTTTTATAAACTCGGTGCCACGTAAACTTTTTAAGGTACCGCAAATTTTCACATATACCATGTTTTTATATTCCGTCAGTTTTTATAATTTCTGTGTTTTACATTACCCTTCATCCAATTACATTCGGGTAGTAACAAGATTCATGACAGAAATTTTTAATTGGCTCTTCTTCGTCGTGTAGAAATATAATATGTATTACAATATATTATTTGTGTTCTCTGTCTAACATTCCGTTCGCTGTGTGTCCTATATGTTTGTAATGTGTTGAACAATTATAACTTCTGTGGTCAAACAACCCTGCTGTCATTTTAATTTGTTTACACTTTACACATTTTCCCTTTACAGATATAACACACCATTTAATGGGTTATTAAAGATTGTTAATATACTTTTGAGGCTTATTAATATCATCAATTTATCTTCGACAACTTGCTGAACATGTTATCTTTAATTTCTATTCCGTTTAATACATTATTCCATCTTTACAGACGTAAGTAAGTTCTATTCTTATTAAAAATGCTCATCGAACTTTATTCGCATTTGCTTCAGGTCCTTATTATCTTCAAATTGCACTACGAATGCTATTTATCACTGAATTATTTATTGTGTGGACTTATTCTCGTTTATAAATAGATCATACATTACACAAATTAAATTATAAATATTAGACATTTTAAAAATATGTCGTGACATATACAGGACCTAATATGCTAAAAATGATTTTAAATATTCCTTTTTTTAATTTTTTGTACGTAAGGATGTGTTTTCTACTCAAATAGATTATAAATATTATTAAATTGCAACAAAACCTACATTCTCTTGACATTATATATGAAATACAATATATATATATATATATATATATATATATATATATATATATATATTAAAAATAATAGACTTTTTATTGGTTTAGCGACCTTTTATTGCATTTTTATGTTTTATTCTACGACGTTTCGACTTTTATTATTATTCAGTCTTTTTCAAGTAACTAGAAACAAGAATTAATACAATGAAAACATGAGAACTGTGTTTGCTTTTGTGAGACTGAATTAACAATTAAATTAACAATTAAAATTAAAATTAGATTAAAGACTGAATTACCAATTAAATTAACAATTAAAGTTAGAATTTAAAATTAGATTAATAATGAGTAAGGAAAAATTAAAGTGATTAAATCTGTATAAATGAATTGAAAATTTGAATTAAACTACAATTACAGTACAGAAACAATGAATGAACAATGAAAGACAATAAAACTCACCGTTATTTTTTTTTGGTTTTAAAAACACGCATTCTGTGTAACATGTGTTATCGGGGACATCCGAGACCTTTGTTTAAGGAACCGAGCCGCACTAGTTGGAATATTGTAAGTGTTTGTGGCTTAGTTTAGAGAGGTTAATTTCTGTTCTATTTTGGAATTTAGCAAAATGGTCAGGAACGTGTTTAGGGGTATATAGTAAAAGTATTACAAATGGGAACTGATAAAATTTTTTTTTTGGTTTGTGTTTGTGTGTGCGGGGGTGGTTTTGATTTTATTTATTGTTTAATGAGTGGGTAATAGAGTTTAGAAAATCCATCAATTTCGTTTCTGTCGTTGATTGTTCTGCTGTTTTTGAAAATGTGGATCATTTCTAAGACCTCCCTAGCTTTTGTATTCTTTTTCTGTGTTATTACTTTGGTGTTATCAAAATCAAAATTATGTTTTAGTGTCAATTGGTTTTTTTAAAGCAGTTTGATTTTTTGCGTATTTGTGACCTTTCAATCTTTTTTGTAGTAACTGTTTTGTTTGGCCTATGTATACTTTGTCACAGTCTTTGCAGGGTATGTTGTATATAACGTGTGTATAAATTGTCGCAAAAGCTACACGCAGCGACGTTCTTCGTTTGGTTCTGAATAAAAAATCTTAATGTTAAAATGTCGTATCATGCTTCGTTTGTTTTCACGGGGTTCTTGAAGTTCAGACTTTTAGTGCGTAACTAACCTTTGCTCTTCGATATCTGTTAATAGAGAGATAGATGCAATTTAGTTTAAAGAAAAAATTTTTACTAGTATTATTTCGTAAACGTTTTCTTTTTGATTTAAAAGCTTGTTTTAAACATTTATTCATTAACGTACTTCCACGAAAAACACATTTGGCAACGTTGTAGAACAATAAGTTTGTATTTCAAAGTGAGTTCAATCAAAATCATTACTGTCAAATTTTGACATTTACGAATTTACGAAGCATGATACGACATTTTAACATTAAGATTTTTTATTCAGAACCGAACGAAGAATGTCGCTACCTGTAGCTTTTGCGACAATTTATACACACCTTGTATTGTGTGTGATTGTTTTAGTGTAGGTGTTGAGTCTTTTAGTTTGGTGTGTAGGAATTTTAGGTTTTTACCGCTTTGGATGTGCTATTTTAAAATTAAATGGTTTAAATATATTGTCTAGTTTTTCGGATAATCCAGTTATATAGGGTGTGGGGATATATGTCAATTCATTGGTTTTTTTGTTGTGTTATAAATTTTATTAAGTCTTAGTTTTATAATTTTTTGTATAAATTGTGGTGGATAATTGTTTTCTGTTAGAATTGTTTTTACTTTATTTAGTACTGTTGGTCTGAAAACTGGATTAGTGAGATTTAAGGCTCTGTCTACTAACGCTGTTACTACATTTTTTTTGTGGGCTAGGGGCTAGGGGTTGGTGGACCTAACACTTATAAAAACAAACAACAACATACAAACAAAATGGTACACTAAACCAACCACATCCGGCAGATATGTAAACTTTTTTTCAAACCAACCCCTAGCCCACAAAAAAAAGTAGTAACAGCGTTAGTAGACAGAGCCTTAAATCTCACTAATCCAGTTTTCAGACCAACAGTACTAAATAAAGTAAAAACAATTCTAACAGAAAACAATTATCCACCACAATTTATACAAAAAATTATAAAACTAAGACTTAATAAAATTTATAACACAACAAACGGCCACAACAAAAACAAAAAAACCAATGAATTGACATATATCCCCACACCCTATATAACTGGATTATCCGAAAAACTAGACAATATATTTAAACCATTTAATTTTAAAATAGCACACCAAAGCGGTAAAAACCTAAAATTCCTACACACCAAACTAAAAGACTTAACACCTACACTAAAACAATCACACACAATATACAACATACCCTGCAAAGACTGTGACAAAGTATACATAGGCCAAACAAAACAGTTACTACAAGAAAGATTGAAAGGTCACAAATACGCAAAAAATCAAACTGCTTTAAAAAAAGACCAATTGACACTAAAATATAATTTTGATTTTGATAACACCAAAGTAATAACACAGAAAAAGAATACAAAAGCTAGGGAGGTCTTAGAAATGATCCACATTTTCAAAAACAGCAGAACAATCAACGACAGAAACAAAATTGATGGACTTTCTAAACTCTATTACCCACTCATTAAACAATAAATAAAATCAACCCCCCCCCCCCGCACACACAAACACAAACCAAAAAAAAAAAATGTATCAGTTCCCATTTGTAAATACTTCTACTATATAGCCCTAAAAACGGTCCTGACCATTTTGCTAAATTCCAAAATAGAACAGAAATTAACCTCTCTAAACCAAGCCACAAACACTTACAATATTCCAACTAGTGCGGTTCGGTTCCTTAAACAAAGGTCTCGGATGTCCCCGATAACACATGTTACACAGAATGCGTGTTTTTGAAACCAAAAAAAATAACGGTGAGTTTTATTGTCTTTCATTGTTCATTCATTGTTTCTGTACTGTAATTGTAGTTTAATTCAAATTTTCAATTCATTTATACAGATTTAATCACTTTAATTTTTCCTTACTCATTATTAATCTAATTTTAAATTCTAACTTTAATTGTTAATTTAACTGGTAATTCTGTCTTTAATCTAATTTTAATTTTAATTGTTAATTTAATTGTTAATTCAGTCTCACAAAAGCAAACACAGTTCTCACGTTTTCATTGTATTAATTCTTGTTTCTAGTTACCTTACTGTATTGTAGTCTAATTCAAATTTTCAATTCATTTATACAGATGTAATCACTTTAATTTGCCTTACTCATTATTAATCTAATTTTAAATTTTAACTTTAATTGTTAATTAATTGGTAATTCAGTCTTTAATCTAATTTTAATTTTAATTGTTAATTTAATTGTTAATTCAGTCTCACAAAAGCAAACACAGTTCTCATGTTTTCATTGTATTAATTCTTATTTCTAGTTACTTGAAAAAGACTGAATAATAATAAAAGTCGAAACGTCGTAGAATAAAACATATAAATTGAATAAAAGGTCGCTAAACCAATAAAAAGTCTATTATTTTCAATATTAAGACATGGCCAATAAAATAAATAAGAAAAATAAAATTCTTATAAACACTAAATATATATATATATATATATATATATATATATATATATATATATATATATATATATATATATATATCACGTAATATACACGTGCATTCAAAACACAACCCATTTTAACTACGTTTTATGCTTATTTATGCTACATGCTTGCTTAATTCATATTAAAGATTTCACAGCAATAAGTCAATGGCAACATTAAATTTCCAAGGCTTGCTTTATTCATTCCAAAAAGTCAGGCAGTTATACAGTATGGAACTGGGGTGAGAGAACAGCAGGGAGGTAAACTATACCGCACCAGTACACTAGATAAGAGAGAAGGGACGGTTATAGCACCAGGCGCCAGGTGTGTCTTTGCCCAGTCTGATCAGATACGTTGACGATAGATGTGCAGAGTAATTATACGTAGTACATCGATTGTAATGGCAAAGTATACACAACCAGAAAAAAATTATTTAACTCATATGTTTAGTTTTAATTTTTTTTTCATTTGTTTATATTTTCCTTGATGTAGCTTGTACCGGAATTTAATTGTGTATGCCATCACAGGTTTGTGCTATTTATAAATACACAGATTTTTCTTTCGTTTTGCGTTTGTTTTCTCTGAATACTTTTATTTTTTTTATTTTACAGCATTTGCGCATTTTTATCATTATTATCTGCGGTACAAGACCTCTCATCTTTGAAATACGTTGCGTATATACATACGCAATACGTATGTGTATACCACACCTACTCCTGATATATCATTGCTTATCCAATCCTACGTATGTGTATACGACACCTACAGCTGACCTATCCTTATGCTGACCTATGCTTACCCAATCAAATGCTACACTATACATTCAATAAAATATCGGAGAAGTAAAGCGGCGGGGACGCGTATGGCGCAGCTGTGTCGTTTTCTTACCTCGTTTACACACGGTATATCAACAGACTTTAAAGCTATAGATAAAACAAAAGTGCATAACTCTCTGAAACACCTTGTATTTATATGTTTTTTCATAATTTTTCTAAAAACTTTTTCGTCAATATTCGTATTCAGTTAAAAGAAAAATCATTAAGAGACAATTGTTAGATCCAAACAACGAACAAAGCAAATACAAAAAGAAGCAGGAAAACGTATCATTTTATCAATGAAGTCTCCATTTTTGCCTGACCGTAAAATTTAATATTAATTTATATTCTTGAAGCTAATTTGTTTTATCTTCCACAGAAGCTTTCATTAGAAACTCTACAAAATATCGCGCACCCCCAAAAACAAAAACAAAAAATGGTAGATAATAAATTTCAATGCGAAACGAAAGCAAAAAGGTACGCGAAGTTCATGATCAGAACAAACGACCTATGTTTATACCTATTTGGGCAACGACAAAGAAAGAAACTCGACGACCGCATGATATAACCTTTCCCACAAATTACACAATTATACAACCACACTACGGGGCCATTATTCCGCGGCCACGAGCAGGACAATAGAATTTCGCAGAACCATTGGCATGAGGCGAGGGCTACGTCGTTGATAATGGCGTATTAACTACTTTGTGTCAGTCACCACCCGCGCGCCAAACTCTCTGACCCGAACCCGTCACATTACGACAACCATTTATACCCACACAAGCACACTAGCGCACAAGTCTTTTAGATATCGGAGGTCGTGTAAAAATGATGCATCACTTTGAATATAAAATGTCAATTCGATTCGTTAAATGGTAATAGTTTCTTCCGAATGAAGAAGCATTAAAGAATGCTAATATTATTTTATGGAAATGTTAACGTTGAAATATCGACAATTACAAATTCTAATTTTGAGTTTCTTTAAACGTTTTGGTCTTAATATTTTTTTTTCAAATGATTCATGAAAAGATAATCAAACAGAATGCTATTATATTTTCCAGTCTCGTAATTTATTTAACTACATTTTCAAGTCGAAAATATAACCATTTTTTATTTTGTTATTTTTTTTAGAAAAAAATTAAAAGAAAACTGTTATTAAGATCGAAACGCCCTCCACAAAAAAGAACTATAATAGCAATTGAATCTGTGAGTTGAAAAAGGGAACATGGGGAACAGGGAATTTACGCAGTATTGACTTTTTTGCATTTTCACGCCGTTTATAAGTAGATACATCATTGAGCGTGTAAAAGGAACAATTGTACTTCTATTAAATGATGCACTTAAAACAATTCATATAGTGCGAAAAGGGGACATATTCTGGACATGTTCCTTTTTCGAACTTAATAAGAGTATAAGAATGTAGACTACAACACCAATGTCGGATTTAATACCAAAAAAAGTTTAAGTATATCTATACGTTAAGCACGTATTACGCATTTATTACAAATGAAACAGACATGCAGACTGACGGACATCTGACATCTGACATCTGACGGACAAAAGAGACCATGCCGAAAGTGAAAATGTTCCCTTGACTGGCGTACAGAAGAGAAAAATACGTGTTTAGGTGTATTTCTTAGAGATTTTTAACAGCTGACTTCCGTACCAGGTTATCGAACCCTTATCATACAAAACTTATAAAAAATGTTATCTTCTAGCGTTTTTTATAAACATAAACACCGCAGCGTATAAATCCAATAGCGACATTATGCATCAATATTAATATTTTATATTTCTTACTTCTCGTAACAAAAGGAAACAGTCACGTAATACACATGAAAAGATGCCAGTTTGCTACGACCTGCACGTCGAGCTTGAAAGAAAAAAAAGAAAGAGGAAAGGGAAAAAAAAATGAAAATATAAGGGAGTAAACCCCGGAGCAGACCCGGTCCCGGGCGACGGAAACCGCCCACCTGCCCTTCCTTGCCAACGTCCAACGGCCCATCCGGCTTCTGAGGCTGCCGCAGCCCAGGGGTGGGGAGACCCAGAGGTACTATCAAGAAAAAAAAAACCTAAACTGGTGGTTAAGGGCGCCACCGAATTTATGCCGCTGGACGTCGCAAATTCGGAAAATGGTAATCACAAAAAAAAAGGCAAGTCGCGCTGGGTAGAGGGCCGGTTCCCCGACTGAAACCCGCTCCACTCCCGAGGATAGAGAAAAGAAAAAAAAACACTTCGTGGCTACCAACAAAGAAAAATCTATTTATTGGTAGGCTCGGTATAATAATTCAGAAACTACAACAAAAAAAAAACTCTTAAGACAGTGAGCTTATATGCTTATTAAAAATTTAACTAAGAACAATAGTGTAAAAATGTATATATTACAACTTTATAGAGTGGCAGATGGCCTCATTAATGACAATTCAAAACTCTAAGACTGTGCGCTTAAATGATTAGTTGCAATTTATCTGGAACAATGGTGTATAATTTCAAATTTATAAAGTGGCAGATGGCCTTATTTCGCCCTAAAAAAACAAATACGTATTCTTTTCTTTTTATCGGTTCACAAATTATTTGTAATTCAACAATCCGTTGAACTAAATCTACCATAATTTACGAAATTTTGGTTTAATGAGTTAATAAAAATATATATATATATATAATAATAATAATAAAGTTTGAAATATATGCGACGTATAAAACTAAAATAGTGACACAAATACACAGAATAAAAGTATGTTGACATTAAAATTTTACCTTGGTTCGTGAAGCGCTTATAAAAAAAATTGAGAAAATCTGAAGAAAGAAAAGACCAATAAAAAAAACTGGTCAAGCGACACAGGATATTTCGTAGGGAAACACCTGGGCGTTTATTTAAGCTGATTAAAAGTTAATTAAAAATTATAGTAAAGACAATGAAACAGATAATAAATTGAAAGAAATGGTGACGGTTAGATAAGTCATAGATATTGAGGCTTATCTGTGGAGTTCGGCTTCGTTTTCCGGGATAAAGCGTCTCTAACGGTGCGGAATGAGATGGTGTTAGTCGCCCGTCAATTGAACCATTAGAAGAAACGTTTGATGGCTTTGCAAATTATTAAAGAGGTATTGGTTAACGTTTTTTTCCCTCAGTCAATCACTCAATTCCTCCCAGGGAGATATCGCATAGGCGATCAATTTCGGCATCGTTATCAATTAAAATCCCGCAAGGGGCCTCGCGAGACCTTGCTCAAGATCGGCTAACTTACGTCTCGTGCAGAGAGAGAGTTTTGTACTTTTTTTAAAAAGCAAGTACTGGAGAGTACGAGAAAAAAAGAAAAAAAACTTGAAAGAAATCAAATACATTAACAAATAAACGACTATCGATACCTATACAGGTAGGTTCGTTGGAAATGGAGCAAAATATAAAGAAGAGAACATTAATTTATTACAAAATAATCGTTACGATGCGTGGAGCGTTACGGTCACGTAACAAGTTCTAAAAGTCCACAAATTATTTTTAATATAATTTTTAAAATGGGTTCGTAAATTAATGCAACACATATTAATTTTTATTAATTCACTTGAATGCATAAACGGTTGATTTTGTACGAGGTTATTGGCCTTATTATACAACAATGTTATAGTTTTTATAACATCGACAGCTGTTACGTATGTAAACATACGCTGTAGCTTATGTATAATTTGAATAGAGATATTTATAATTATACACGTTCTGAATACGTTCACCTCGCAATATTTTGGATTAATATTCTATATAATTACATTTATCCACTTTTTATACGTTGTCTCTTTATTTCAAGGAGACCTGTATAGCAATAAAATGAGTTTGATTTTTATGGTAATGCTCGACGAAAAATACCAACTAACTATATATTTAAATGCATAAATGCATATTTTGACAATTTTTAATGAATTATTTCCGATTTCTAGTTAGAATTATATACGAGAATTAATAATTCCTTGTTCGCTTCTCAAATTCCTTTAGGCTTATATTAAGGCTAAGAAATAAAGCTACATAACGTACAAATGTCACCCTTCTTTCGCCTTCTCCTGTTCAATTTATGAAAACTAAATCATCCTGTCATTTATGAAAAATTAATCATAACGTATGCCTGAAATATTTACAGTAATATTAACATGCGTTTGAAAACATATTTTTAATGAAATTCCAATTCTGGCATAACTCATTTCCAATATTGGATGAACATTAACATTTCCACTGCTATGATTACCAATAACTTTGGGATGAACCTGTCAAATTCCATTCATCTAGTTTGCTAATATAACAGCAGTATATTATTCTGCTTTGTTTGTGATGGGAATATTGTTTATGGAAATTATAGTATGAAAATTGCAGTCGATTTGGCTTTGTTCGAAATTTATAATTCGAGATGTAATATTGAACGTGTATAGTGAGATTAATGGTTTGTTAAATCCGGAGTGTTTTATTTAGAATATAAAGTATTATATATTATAGTATATTGGTATTGTGCAACGTTTAAAGGTAAAAGTAATCAACTTATAATAGCATTATTTGTTGTTAGATATTTATCCACGATGCGAGTATAATATTTGTTAGTTTTTTTTCTCTTTTGGTTTACTTGATTAGTTTTAACTTTTTTAACCCAGAGATTTTTTTAGTTAATTTTTGTATAAACTTTTTATTTTAAATATAAAAAAGACGTCTAGGATCAACAAACTTAAAATTTATTTTCCAAAATACACCAAAAATTTCGTCCTACATGCAGGACGTTGGGCAAATACGTAACATAAACTACATATACACAAATCTTTGGATGGTGAATGATGTAAACCTTTCTTACACTTTCTACATCTTGTAGTGGTTTTTGAATGACAAAAAGTACATTTTGTTTGTTTTTCCTGAGGTATTACAAAATGGTACGTCCAATCAAAGCGAATAACTATTCCTTCGTTGCGTGAACAATGTCCTGTTGCCCGGCTACGCTTTTTGTTTTGTTGTAATAAGGCAACAGCAGTTCTTCTTCTGAATAGTACAATATTTATTAATTTATTATAATAAATATAATATAATAATAATTAATTATTTATTAATTATCTTATTTATGTACTGTTATATTGTCACATAGTCAAACTTTTGTTTTCCTATTTTGGATTAATCTGTTGAGCAAAATAAATCATTATTACACTGATGGAAAAAAGTAACGAGCACACCCTGTATAATCTGAACGTGTCAAGATAAATGCGTAGATTTAGCGGAGCGTTAAGGTTTTCTCTAGAAGAGTATGCGCGGCAAGTTTGATGAGCTTGAGATGCGGGGAGGGAGAAACCGGTTATTGTTAGTGTGGTGGAAGCGGGTAGTGGTAGTCCTTCTTTGTGCATGATGGAAGGCCGTTCCCGTTATCTGAGTGAGTTTGAGCGAGGAATGGTTGTGGGGATGCACATGACAGGCGACAATATATGGAGCAAGGACGTACGCTTCTTCAGACGTGAGTGGGACGGCCCCGCGCGAGCACAGCACGCGAAGATTGCGCCCTTGTGCACAGCGCTTTAGCGCCGCGTACGTCTTCCTCAATGCAACTTGGAGCCGTTTGGCCAGCAGGAAGGGAAGGCGTACTTACTACGTGAACTGTACGGGGGCGTTTGCTAGAAAGTGGACAGCAAGCGCGCTGTGCGTTGCAGCGGATTCCATTGACTCGCGAGAACTGCTGTACACGGCGCCAGTGGGTGGAGGGTAGACATCAGTGGGTTGTCAAGTGGAGGTACATTTTGTTTTGCGACGCATCAAGATTCGAATTGAGCACCGGTGACGTGCGAATTTTGGTTTATCGGAGACGTGGTGAGCGTCACCTCGAGGAGTGCATCCAACCACGCCCTATTCACCGCCAGCAGAACATTATGGTATGGGGTATTATTACACATGGTGGACGTACACGTCTGCTGCGTATACAGCATACGATGACGGCTCGCTGCTACGTAGATGAGGTGGTACGACCCGTTGTGCTTCCCTACGTTCGACGGCGACCACGTCTTCTATACATGCACGACAACGCCCGACCGCACACTGCTGCCCAGACCTTTGCGGAAGAGAGCCATATACGGATGCTTCCTTGGCCGGCACGTTCTCCGGATCTCAATCCGATCGAACATATCTGGGATATTATCGGTCGGAGACTTCAATGTTAGCCGGCTCCCCCGGGTAAAGTTGAGGAGCTATGGAGGCGAATTGAAACGGCATGGTTGGACATCCCTCCCGCTACCATACAACGACTTATTGACTCCATGCCTCGCCGTGTAGCGATGGTACGCGCCGCTCGCGGCGGATACTCCCGCTATTAATGCATTCCTTCCCAGCAGTAAGTTATGCTACGTTAGTATTATTTCCGTACCAAATTTCATTGCGTTAGAACCACTTCTTTAGATTATACAAGGTGTGCTCGTCACAACAGTGTATTATTATTATTAAAGGTATAATATTCCTCTTACGCTGGTAGGTAGTGAATTTTCCAAATGCATAACAGAAACTGTTTGGATTATTTATACGCGTACGCGACATTATGAAATAAAAAGACGTTCAGCTATCATTAGCCGACTTACATTGAATCGAAAGAGCCGTGTGTAGCTCTTTAGGTATATACCCACATAGCCAGATATCTATAAATTCCTAATTTGATTGGTTCCAGGGCAAAATGGGCAGTTTAAGTGCTGTAACGTAGAAAACATGCAACGACATATTCAACAAATAGTACATTTTAATTTTCTTCGTCGTGTAAATTTTTGTATACGTGTAAATGGTAGATACTTTCAACAATTTCTATGACATCTGTAATAACTCATAGTTTTTATGTTTACTGTTACAAATTTTAGAAAAAAAAAAACAGTAATCGAGTCTTACAAAGAGTACCTTTTCTGTAGTAAATAAGTTACGAAATCTAAATTTTATATTTAAACCCCTCTCCTTCCATTAGCCGTAGAAATTTGAAATGCGCAATTATTAAAAAAACCAAGTTCTACGCCTATGGAATGATGTTACTCAAAATTTTGATATGTTCTTTTTCTGTCTCATAAAACTATTGAGTGAGACACAAAAAAAGTTTTCGGAGCATGCCATTGATTAAATCAGTTATGTCTTAGATTGATTAAGTGATCTAACCTATATTTCGTACTATTAGTAATAGGTTAAATCGTAACTTGTCAATTTGACTTATGATTATTTACAATTGACACTTCGTCAATTCTCTAAGCTCAGACTTGACTTATATGTCTATCTCAGTCGTTCATGGCTTACCTAGGATATAAATGTTGTGGCTCGCTTGATATGTTAAAGTCCCAAATTTCAGCAAAATCACGTAATTTGTTTTATATTTATGTATAATAAGAAAACGATTTCAGAAGTGTAACTTCAGCGCCGCTTAGCGCCCAAACTGAGCAACTTTTTTGTAATAAGGTAAGTTGTCTTAAATCGGTTTATTTTGGCGTAAAGAATATATAGTAGCTTTTTGTAAAGACCTTTTGCAGACACCTTGTCGCGACCTATTTCGCGACGAGGAAGACAGACAACTAAGCAACCAACGGAGACAAAAAATCAAGGGAACTTTGTCTCGACCGAATATCTGAACGCGAGAAGCGTACCAACTGTGGTATCCTTCCATCTCTGTCGCACGCGTACAGCCGGACGAGGTAATCTTCAAGATTCATAATTTCTTTTTTTGGTGAATTCCAAATCTTCGACTTATGTTACTCTTTTTTTATATTTGCTTTTATATCGATTTCCATTTTTGATGCCAATTTAAAACGGCATATAATCAATAGTTATATTCGTATATGTATCTTTGGAATTTGATTAATTATCCCGTAATTTCACGTAATTTATTAGAAGAATTTATTTGACTATTATACAATTTCAAAATTAATTATTGTACATATATGGTTTTCGAATTTATTTTTAAAATAATTTTGTATTTAAATAAATGGTTAATTGAGTTGATTTCACACAATTAAATAATTTTAACGATAACTTTGTAAAACATCCTAGATATATATTGCATTAATTCATCTCCACCCAAACCATATGCGTGCGAGAAGATTTTGATAAATTGTAATTTGTTAACTTAAATAATTTTTTATACAATTCTAGTATTGTGTAGGTGTAATTTCATTGTAAGGTTTTGCTACAGATCTGCGGTAGAACTAAGATTTTTGATCCTAAGTATTAGGCATCTTCATCCCAACTACGAATCAATTACCGTCACCGCTTGGCATTGCCGGTTCCGAATGACACGATACGGCGACTTTGCTATAAAATATTGTCTCTTTAAATACCGTTTTAAAATTTAAAAAAAAATCATATATTCCCTAACTTTCGAGTTTTAAATTCTTATCTGTTCAAGCTAAAATTTCTAGTAACGCTTCGTAAGTTTAAATTATATTTGGATATATATATATATATATATATATATATATATATATTGTAATTAATTGTAATTCATTTCAATCTGATTTCAACTTCTTATGCTTGATGTTATATTATATTAATTTTTAACGTAATATTTTTCTATTCATTTATCGCTTTTTATCTCTTAAAGATATATGTATCTGTGAACATCTGGCAGCAACAAAAAGAAAGAACCTGTCTGTAAATCGTGCATGTGCACGTATTACAATATAAAATACATGTAATTTAACAATTATTTGAGAATTATTTAATACGAATGAATTATATGTTATTACTTTAATTACTTATTTTTTTGTAAAGCTTTTATAATTTCATTTGTAACTGTAATCTAGACTATTGACGTCTTTAGTTTTTTTTTATTATTAGCGTAATATTCATTATACTTTTGAATTTTATTTTAATATTTTCTTTACACTTATTATTGTAGCTTATTTTCATTCATTTAAATTCACCTTTTTTATATAGTTCAAAATTTCTTATTTTCATATATACAGTGTGACAACATACAGCGCAATCCCTTTTCTCCGTTTCCAGACTGAGCTTCCGTAAGCAAAACGGAGTGACGCTACCTACCATCTTTTATTTTAGTCACCCACACCCGACTTCACTGACTAAGGGCATACACCATAAATAGAAGCTCCCAGAATATTGTGCGATACGACGATTTCGTTTTGTTTCTGACCATCTTCAGACTGTTTACTCAATCCACGATCGTTTCCACTGACTATGGCCATACAATAAATAGAGACTCACGTTTAAATTATGCGTTATGACTACCGAGCTCAACTTTTTCCAAACATATTCATTACCACAAGTCTGTTAGGTAGCAATATGTTTTATTTTCTATAACTATATCATGTTCACGGGTTTTAATTTGACTACTATTCTTCCTGAAAGTATTAACAAAAATAAAATGAACAGTCTTGTTTAAGACCTTTATTATTTCGAATCTTTCCTTTTCTTATATTTTTGCTTTGACAGAATATTTCACGTTCGTTCGTTCTTAATATCGTGACTATATTATTATTTTTCATTATAAGTAGATTTAATCTTGTAACAGAATCAATATTTATTAAAAATAAGATAATTAAAAATTTGTGAAAAAGTCACATCCATCCTTGGATGGTTTTGAACTTTTAATTATTCTAACAACCAGAAAGGTTGATATCGCGACGTGTAGCGTTCTGCATACTGGTGCAAACTTGGTTCGTCAAATTATAGTAATTAACGCATTACGTAAGGCGACATTTGCATGTAGAAATGAGATTATAGTCATTAGAGAATACTCATTAATTCTCATTTGCAGTAAGTTCAGACAAATTATAAGAATTAAAATTTATATCTTTAAAAACCTAATAACATTACCTTGTTGCAAATTAATTAAGTAATCTGAATGTAAATATTGCTTTTACATTTTATGACGCTAATTATTCGATTTTTTTTATTAAAAAAATTCGCTCTGAAGCAGGATTCGAACCCATGTCCATGGTTTGTCGGACCATTGCTCTACTACTTGAGCTATTAAGGACTGTGGTTCCGAATACATCGGGAAAGTTTTAGGTTACATTAAGGAAACAGATGTAAATATTTTTGCCTGTACTTCGCACTTGTTGCAAATTAATTACATTTTCGCGAAGTAATGTGAACGTAAATATTGCTTTCTGCATTTTACGTCGGCAAACCATGGACGTGGGTTCGACTCCCGCTTAAGGGCGATTCTTTTCAGTTAAAAATTCCAATAATTAGTAAAAGTAATCATAAAATGTAGAAAGCAATATTTACATTACCTTGTTATTTTTATAAATTTTTTTTTTGGCATTCGGGATCGTTGCCCATATTGCTACGTTAAGAAATGTTTACAGAATCTATAATAAGATAAAATTCACGCAAATCGTGAAGGGAAACGTAGGAATAAACATGTTTCACGTCTGGGGCCTATCAGACGACTTTAGACACAATAAAAAACGGCCATCGGAAAATAGGTTTCCCCACAAAGGCAAACGAGAATAGGTTTTGATTTTAGATTCTAATCCTAGATTTAAAAATGTAATCCATCAATGGATCGTAAACATGCTTAGTATTATACATTAGGACACACGTAATACTAGTAGGCATGACCACTCCCGCATTAACAAGTCTGCCAATAAATTCACCTCGAAAGTTATTGTGCTTAGGGCATTCGAAGATTAAATGGTTCATATCGGCTATATTGGTGCCACATGTACAAACAGCTGATTCGATAATTTTAAGTTTGTGTAAATGTGCTGGAAATTGTCCATGGTTAAATTTTAATCGAGCGACGGTAGTGCGATATATCCTTGATACCCTATGTTCCTTATGCCATTCTCGGATAGTTACATTTGGATGTATTTTTGCCTAGTGTGTCATTCTATTCGTATACGAATGCTTCCAATATGCTTGCCAATCATCTTTTAGTATTTTGGTTTTTAGATGAGAAATCAGATCATTAGATGGTACTTTTTCCGTCAGTATGTTATTACTATTTATAGCCTCCTTTGCTAAACGATCCACAGCCTCATTAGGCTCTATACCTGAATGTCCTTTGATCCAATAGAAACGGATTTTTACATGTTTTTTCTCCAGATATCTCAAGCGTTCGATGATGTTCAATATTATGGGGTTATTTTTTTTTGATGAGTTGTCTTGTGTAAAGATTCCAGTACGCTTTTGGAGTCTGACATAATCGTTGCATTCCCAATATTATATTTTTTTACATATTTTAGAGCCTCTGCAATTGCGACTGCCTCTGCTGTGAAAATGGATACATTATTATGTAATTTTACCTTCTTTTCATATCCATTTCTAGGCACAAGTAAGGCACATCCGCATCCTTCTTTAGACTTGGATGCATCAGTAAAAATTACCGTCGATGCAGGAATTTCTGAGCGGATACTTTTATACAAAGTAGAGTTGTATAGAGTATTTTCGCCGAATGGAGGGTAATTTACATTAATAGATTGCATATATTCAAAGTAATTTAATTTTGTTCCAAGGTTAATATGCATATATCTACTATATTTACCGGTATTTCTATAAGCTTCGGCTAATGGTGGGGTTGTATGATGTATCCAATATTTTTCCGTTAGATCATCTACTGCAAGTTTATATATATGATCTAATATATGTCTGCTATTAATTGTCTTCATCTTAATTATCTGTTTTGCAGCTAGGAATTGGCGCCTTAGAAACACAGGCGGCTCTTGAGCTTCAACATACAGTGCATCGACGGGGGTAGATTTCATGGCACCTAGACAAATACGTAGAGCTTTATTGATTCGCTTTAATATTCTGTTTGATGCAGACCCATACAGAGTGGAACCGTAGTCCGTTATGGCTCTAACGCATGCTCTGTAAACATTTTTACTAATGCTAGGATCAGCTCCCCATCTTACTTTGGATATTATTCTTAGAACATTAATATATCGCTCACATTTAGTGGATACGTAGTTTATATGATGTAGCCATTTAAGTTTGTTATCTATGACGAAACCTAAGTATTTTATATTTTAACGTACTGGGATTTGAGTTCCCTTTAGGTTAATACCATGATCTGGTAAACTTCGGTGCCGTGAAAAATACATAACTGCAGACTTTTTAGCATTTAAATCGAATCCATTTGATCTTAACCACCTCATTGTAATATTCAATGCGGTTTTTGTAGTTTGTTGTAGCATCTTTAAGTTCTTATTTTGTGCAAAAATACACATGTCAATTTTTATACATTTCTACATTACAAGCAGTACACAAAATTTTAAAAAAATTCTTATAAATCAATCGTTGCGGTATATATTTAACTCTAAGAGATGAGATCTTATAAGGTTAATTAAATACCAAACAGAAATTTAATACATCAGAAATATGACGTTTATGAAGGGGAAATTCCTGTAATTATGTTCGCTAGAATTGCTCCTTTTCATCTTCGTTATGATATGTACATCAGTGATTTCATCTAACGCCTGATATTTTTAGTCGAAATATGTTATATTCTACTATATATAACATACAGTTATATTTAACTGAGATTTTTTTTCCTATTCGCAAATGTCACATGTATTTGAATACGTTCCTTTGTATGATATTTATGTATATATAGCCGCGGACTTTAATAAACAGATTATTCATACCTATGTGTGGAAAGCTAATCTCGTGTTTATACTATATATAAATGAAACATAATGAACTAAATTTGTACATGTTTAAATGTCGCTCATAATAAATATGCTATAGAATCTCCTATTTAACTTAAATTTGCTGTAAACAGTGGCTGTTTTTGTAAAAGAGCTGCAGAACACATTAATTAAATTTTGTGAAGTAATAAAATTATTTAAGTTAATTATATTGACTGTTTTTTAGAATATTTTAAAAATATTCTTTGAACATAGTACTAGGTGGCCCAAAAAGTATCACCCTATTTGAAGACGCTAAAACTTTTTCATTTGGCGGTTAATATAATTGGTTTTTTGTACATTTGACAGGTTAGAGTTAGGAAATTTATTGTGTTTCAAAATGGAGAGGTATACGATACCAGTTGGCGGAAGAATTGTTTCAATGTTTTTGTGGAATAATTCGTCAGTGGTTTTAATTCAACGTGAATTTCGGAACAAAAATCCGAACCGTGTGGGGCCTATTGCTCAAACAATTTGACGTCTGGTGACTCGACTTGAAGAGACTCGGCCAACCCGAGACCGGAAATCAACTGGACGGCCTCGAACAAGCCATCAACATTGACGCGAAAACGCGCAACGCAATTGGCTATTTCTCGGCGGTCCCTTCAAATAATTTTGACCAAAGATTTGAAGATGTTTCCGTACAACATTCACATGATTCAACAGTTGGTGCCAGCTCACAGCCAAACCCGTGTGGCCTATAGTTAGAGGTTGTTGCAGCTGAATAATTAAATGCCTGATTTTTCAGAGAAATTTATGATGAGTAACGAAGTGCATTTCCACATCTCTAGACATCTAAACAAACAAAATGCCCGGTTTTGGGCAACCGACAATTCTCGTGTTCTCCATGAGGCACCATTGCATCCACAAAAAGTAACCGTATGGTGCGCTGTTTAGTCAGAACTTGTGATTGGGCATACTATTTTGAAAACGACAATGGAAATGCGGTAACCGTCACTAGCGAATGGTACCGGACCATGTTGAATGAGTTCTTATTACTGAAACTGGATGAATCGAAGTTGGAAGATATGTGGTTTCAGCAAGACGGTGTCATCGCCAACACAGCGCGCGACCCCATGGAGATTTTGGGGGACACCTTTCCAGGCCCTTTGATTTCTTGATTAGGGCATTTTGGTTGATCAGCGAGATCACAAGATCTGACGACCCCAGACTACTTTCTGTGAGGTTATTTAAAGGTGCTCGTCTGCGTAAACAAGCCACAGACACTCCAGGCCCTCAAGGACAACATTCGCCTGGAAAATGACAATGTCGGAAATCTTGACAAACGCGATGCAAAATGTCATATCAAGAGCCGAAATTTACATCAACTCTGGTGGCGGCCATTTAACAGATATCATTTTCGAAACATGAAGAAATATAATTTATTACTCGAAATAAACTTATGCCGTTAAAAAAAATAATATTTTTTAAATTATTTTTGGAATTACAGCAAAAGAAAATAGGATCATACATTTTGCGACATCTTGTAGAAATTATAATGCGTTTTCTGGACAACGCTCGACTGTATATGCAACATTGCATAAAAAATGTGTACACAGCGAACAGTTATAAATATCTTTCATGCTCGGCTCATTCGAAATTGCATCAGCAGTTGAACACGCCTTATATCCATTAACGTCAAAAAAATTAATAAGTGTCGCTGTCAAAATAAATTGATCAAGAAATGTAAAATCTGATTTTTTTGTTACGTGAACCGTAGCTGTGGTAGCAGATAAAACGTTAAAATCTTTATGAATCCGAAATCATACGTCGTTATTTGAACTGCACTTACATTACAAACGTTAAGTATTGTTATTGGACTGACATTTTACTTGACGTTTGTAATGTAAGTGCAGTTCAAGTAACGACATACGATTTCGGATTCTTGAACGACTCGATTACAAATTATCTTAATCGCTTGTTACATAACGCAGGAGGTAGTTAACGTGCCTTCAAAAAAATTCCTCATTAGAGACGGCGATGCTTATTGATGAAAGCGTAAAAATCATTATCAGAAGATGTATAAAAGATTCGGAGCGAATTATTATAAGCATCGATTTTGTGCTCTCCGCTCATCCATTAAAACCAGCATTAGACTTAGTTACTCCAGCTATATACATGGTACTGAGAATGGAATCAAATCTGATCCACGAAAATTCTGGTCATTCATTAATTAAAAAGGGGACAGTCACGTATACCAGGCCACATGATCAGCAATGACCAAGTGATATCGAAGCCTCTGGATATTGTGCAGGAATTTGCCACCTTCTTTGGCTCAGTTTACGATGCAAGTGGTCCTTGGGATTCGAGTTTGCTACAGTTGCAGACTACCATTACCGGCATTGATACATTGCCTTTGTCCAATGTCTCTGATCTTGATGTTCGCAATGCCATTGGGAAACTGAAGGGTACAATGACTACGGCTCCAGATGCTATTCCTTCATTTTTCGTGAAGAATTTTGCTGAGTGTTTGTTAAAGCCGTTGACACTCATTTACAATTCAATCATTTCTCAGAGGGTATTCCCGGATGAGTGGAAAAGAGCGAGAGTGACACCTGTGCTTAAGTCTGGATCGCGTGCGGATATAAGAAACTATCGGCCCATTTCCTTGATCTCCAACTTTGCTAAGATTTTTGAGATGATACTGTACACTGAAATCTATAATCATGTAAAACCATATATCTATAATAATCAGCATGGATTTTTGAAGGGCCGATAAACTGCGACAAATTTAAGCAATTTTGCCCAGCTAGTATCTGAGGCCCTTGATGAGCGGAAACAGGTTCAAGTCATTTTTACAGACTTCAGTAAAGCTTTTGATTATGTACAACATCATATACTTCTGCGGAAGTTGGAACGGTTTGGTCTCCATAACGACTTCCTGCTTTTACTCAGAAGTTACTTAACTGGGAGGCAGCAATACGTTGAATATGAGGGAATCAGGTCACGAACTTATCTTGCTCGATGTGGAGTTGTACAGGGTTCGAATGTGGGTCCACTACTGTTCATACTATTTATAAATGATGTGTGTGATAAATTTGATTCTACATGTTTACTTTATGCTGACGATTTAAAAATTTATCGGATAATAAATACTTCTGCTGACTGTGATATCCTGCAGAGTGATTTAGATCAATTGTGTGCTTGGTGCCAAAGAAATTGTATTAATCTTAATGTTGGAAAATGTAAAGTAATGACATTTTCTCGAAAAGCTGTCAATATTGAATTCAATTACGAAATTAACAGTGTAAATCTTCAGGGATATACGGAGGTTAAAGATTTGGGAGTAGTATTTGATAGTAGATTAACCTTTAATAAACATATCTTTCATATTTATTCTCACTGCTGCAAATTGCTGGGTTTTATAATGCGATCTTGCAAAGACTTTGTAAATATTGACACCATTACTATTTTGTATAATTCCTTGGTTCGTAGCAGGCTTGAGTATTGTCGTGTAGTTTGGTCACTAGCGTACTTGAAATATATTAATCTGCTTGAGTCACTACAGAAGAGATTTTTAAAATATTTGTATTTCAGAAGGCATGGTGTACATTCTGCCTTATCATATGATAATTTGCTGGAGCAATTTGGTTTTAATGGTTTATCTAATAATAGAAAAATTATTGCGTTACTACATTTGTATAAGTTGGTTCATAATATTATAGATGATCCGGTGTTTTTGTCGCGGCTTCGATTTTATATTCCTCGTTTCAACTCTAGAAACTCAATTACTTTTTAAACAGACAGGCTGCAACTAATTTATATAAAAACTCCCCACTTTATAGAATGTGCCATTTATATAATTCATGTAATTATAATTTAGATGTATTTGGCGATAATTACTGCAGGTATTTGGTTTCTGTGAAAGAATGTATTTGTTTTACTTCTTAGATTTAATTTAGTTTAGGAAAATTTTCCATTAATACGCACATTATGTTTAATGCACCATCTGTAATGAGGAAAATTTTTGAAGGCACGTTATTTTGACCAGTCTCGGACTTATTTACTAGCTCCGTTCGAACACAAAATCGTCCTCGACTGGTAAAAGCCACTTACGGCCTAAATAACTATTTTCCTCCAAATTTTAGGACAAACTTTTATATCTTTAATAATAATAATATTATCGATTAAATTTAGGTTAATCACAAATAAAAACAATAATAATAAAAAAAATAATAATTAATCATGGGAGATGTTATGGTATGGGCAGCTTATCTCTAATTACAGAGGCCATTGGCAAGCCATGAGTTATCGCATCCATAGACCGGCGATATTTTGTTATGGTATTCACCTTAAATTAGTTGGAAAGTCACGAAAATCTTCTTGAATACCAGCCCCGGATTCGATTCTGAGACCTGCGGTGTAATAAGTTCGTCTTTACTACTGCGCTATTGGCCAAATTAAATCGTAATTTTTTCTTCAGTTTTATACCTTGAAATAAAAATTAGAGCAGAGTTACAATTAAAAATTTAGACGGAAACCGTCACTTTTCACTATTCTTAAAGTAACACTTTTAGACCTTCAAATGACAATAGGAAAAAGTGTATTATACACTTTTAAATCTGATTTTCGACAAATTTATCTTGATGAAAACCTAACAATTCTACAATTGTTAAAGAAGTTGAAAGAATTTGTCTTATTCTCGACGAACATATTTTCGAATTAATATTTTTAAATCATAGACCGTGTCACGCAGAAAACCATTTTAAAACAAATTTAATTACAGACGGATAGAGGTATCTGATGGGAATTGTTAAAGCTGGACTCAACTTTAAAAACATGATGATAGTTTATGTTTAGAACCCATAAACCCATGTTTAGAACCCATCAATGTCACGTTAAGTTGCTCTTAATGCACCATGCGTAAAAATAGAGTAGTATATCTTGAGGACTTCGTTTTTTAAATAGAAATCAACAGATTAATGTCAGTACTAAAATTAAATTAAAGTTGTAATTGTTTTTAAAATACATAAGAATACAAATCAGAGTATGTAATTAGTACATAACAATTTGGATGGAATTATAATTTAGAAAATTTTATTTAAATTATATTTAACTGATCTGCTGTATAGAAATTTGAAATAGGCAGAGTGAATACAAACAGTATATATTTATATGTAATCTGTAAAGTACTATAGTTCAGAATCTCTGCAATCGCAAGCCTGTGCCCATCAAGCGTTATATCCAGACCGTGCACGGCCCATGTTTATGTTTAGAGAATACTAGCACCTGTGAATTCGAGTGGTTCACCCTGAAGCACCGGAAGCACCAGAAATCCGCAATGTCTCACAATTCATCTAACTTAACACCAAGCATACTTATCGATGTTTTAAACACCACAAGCACTAACGAAAACGCCAAAATTTTCTTTAGCTTGTGTGGTGCGGAAAAATGTACTATAGGTATTTTCAAAATTTATATTCAAATTATTGCATTGAAACTATTTGTAGTGCTGGCTGAGAAGTGCATTTATCTTATTTCGTACGTCCGAAGAATCAGCTCTCGAAACCTACGCACTTAATAAACTTAATAACACATTCTAAGTCATATAAAGTTATTTGTATAAAGTAAACAGAGTACCGGGCCGGAAACTGATCCCTGCGGGACACTCAATTTCACACGCAAGGTTAATTAATAAAAATATCTATTTATGTTATTTTTTGTATTATTATTAAGATATTTTAACATATAGTACACGATTTAATAAATAAAATTTAAACAAACTAGTCACATTCGTCACACCATAACTCAAAATTTTCAACCAAAATGCTGTGGTCTACGCAACAATGTCGTAAAAAACTCACTCGCAGATGTCTAGATGCTCTACAATTTCATTAATAAAAGATGTGATAGCAGTTATGTTTATCTATTTGATATTATACGTTTCTTCAATAGTCCGAAGAGATGAAAGTTAAGATGCTCCTGTACATCCCACTGGATATGCCATAACAGTTCACGCATGTCTGAATATGGTCGAGTGTACTTCTTTAAGGTGAATGCTTGAACTGAATAGGTGTTAATTTTCTCAGAAATATCTCTATCTGCAAAATTACTTAGTTTCCTGTCGCAGTTATAAGTTGGCACCGGTCACGAGAGGCAGATGACTCATCGCCCACGGGCGTGCTATCGAAAATTTATATTTTTAGAGTTTTTAATTTTATTTATATAACTGGAAAACAAACGGGTGGTGATCTATAAAATACGAAATACTTTTTTTATTTGTTCATTTTCTAGTTCAAGTGGAGTAAAGGATTATTAATATTAACTAGCAATAGAAAGTATTGCTAGTTAATATTAATACTCCTTTACTCCACAATGTTCTCTTCTGTTAAATTTGTTCTCTTTTAATGAAATACATCCTAGCAGATAGAAAACGTCCTGTCTACATCGCAACCGGTTGTCGGTGCATACATACTGGAAATATTCTTTTATTTCAGCGTACTTAGCAGTTAGATTTTGAGGCATTGTCCACATATATAATTGTCGCAATCTTATTAAATCTGGATTTCTATTAAAAACTGCGTATAAATTTTCCGAAGGCCACAGCAAATTATTAATACCCACATCTAATGTGGTTAATTCATCATTTACTTTCAGATTTAGATTTTCAAAATAAGTGATTAGTTTTGGCAAATTTCCAAAGTGTTCCTGAAGAAAGTAGTGATTTTGTAATACTGAGTAATACTGACTTTTTTAATTTGGAATTTGTATTAGTTCCTTGCACTCAGAAATGTAACGAAATTTTGTAAACTATCGAAATTCTCTGCATAAAAACTAATTGCTTCCAACCATGTTCACCATCTAGTTATTACTGGAGAGGGAGGCCATGACAAAGATGGAAGTTTTTCCCTGTATAGGGCTACTCTCAATGGTGCTTTTGTGAGAACTTTTTTAAAAGCGAATACAAATCTATCAACTTTCGGAAAGGCATCTCTGATATATCCACAGATTCTGTGAAGAGCATGTGCTACACAAGTAATATGCAGCATATTAGGATATGTCTCCTAAGATTAATTATTAATTATTAATTAATTAATTCCTCAGTTAATATTAATACTCCCTTACTCAATTACTTAAGTAATTTTGAAGTAATTGCGTCACAATTCAAAGACAAGGAACAGATGTCCGGTTAACCGAATGAATAGTGCTATTCAATAACTGCTTGATGTACTTAGCGATGTTATAGACTGTTTATATGGTCCATCGTAATTTTGGCCTGATGCGTCCTGTCTCTAGTTATAAATGTCTCACTTCTAGTGCAACTGACTAGATAGTGATTCATTCCGAATCAATTGCACTGGAACCAACTTAGATCAAAGTACCCAGTATAATCTTATTTTTTCATTGAAATCTTCTGATGCAAAAAACATTTACGTTCAATTTCAAAGTTCAAACATTTTCAAAATTTATGTAAAATGTCACCAAGTAATTACGGATTTTACTGATACTTTAGTTAAACTAATTCGTAATATCAAACCTGTATTATTCTTTTATAAATCGCACTTGGATTGTTATTTACAAAAAAAAAAAATGTGTCGACATGTTTTAATAGCTTTTATTTGCCGTCGATTGATAAAATGAAGGCAATTATACCACGCATTGGTCATATTTTGTGTTTTTATATCCCCAAAGGGAAAAAAATGCATTATAAACTCATAAAAGTATATGTTTCAGGTTTAGTGTTATTTTCGTCCAGTTAAGCACTTTCATGTGATTAATAATACGTTGAAGTCCACTTGAAAACTCATTGTTACTTTAAAAATAACCAAACGGCATTCATCAATTTGATCATAATCCTGTTTTTAAATTTTTATTAGCACTATCACTTGTGAATGACTCTTTCCATTCATTGGATGTTTTTCGCTATGATGCGAATACGTTTGTATACTGTATGAAATATTCAGAAACCCACAAGCTAGTATAGAAATGTAATATACCGTATGTGTTAAATATCATTAGGCATGGAGAATCAACGTATAAGTACATACAATGTATACGTACATGAGAAAGCCAGTGCAATGCCAGCGAAGACCGCGACGACTGACGATTGTCTCCAAACCGATTGACTGGAAATTTTGCATTCAGTCTAGCTGCGGCCGTTACAGTTTGAAAATTAATGTATAATGGCTCTTTATACACCCACTGAAAAGCTTCAGTTAGTAAAATGGTTTTATGCTGGCAAGTCTGCAATGGAGTACATGAATTTGTTTGCGCTGACTTTTGCAGACCGTTCTGTACCTTGCAGACAAACAATTTATAATATTATAAATAAATTTGAAACTTGTTTCTGTCTCAATAACTGTACGAAATGCAAACCAAGAGAGGTATCACCACAAAAAATTGAGGAAAGAGAACGGCGGGATGTATTAATTTGTAGTATTGTGGAAATTGATAACACGAGATCTACTAGAAGTGCTGCCGAGGAATTGGGTACAAGTAACACAACTATTTCACGTATTTGGAAATGTAATTGTTTAAAATGTTTCAAATATTCGAAAATTCAAGAAATATTTCCCGAGGACAATTTCCGGAAAATGGAGTTTTGTCAAGACGTTATGGACAAGATACATCGAGATGAAAATTTCGTTAAAAATATTCGCTTCACCGATGAATCAACTTTTCCATTACACGGAAAATCAACACCGGCATTTTGCAAATCGCACTCAGTATCCTCAAAAACTAAACGTTTGGGCAGGTATTTTAGGTGACCATTCTATAGGCCCCTATTTTATTGATGGTACATTAAATGCCGACAAGTATCTCGAATTACTGAAAAATCAAATACTTCCCGCCATTCAAAACATTGGAATAAATCAGGAAATCGTTTGGTTTCAACATTATGGCTGTCCAGCAAATAAGGCAGTGACGGTAAAGGAATTTCTGGGAAATACTTTTCCTGACCGTCTTATTACTGGAACAGGAAACATTAAATGGCCCCCGCGATCTCCTGATCTATCTCCAAATGATTTCCTTTTGTGGGGATATCTAAAAAATATTGTTTACACTCATGAAGTTGGTAGAGCATAAAATCTAGTTTCCTTGAGAGAAAAAATAACTGAGGCTGCGAATTCATTAACTGACGTCATGTTAGCAAATGTAAGAGCTAATTTCTACGACCGCCTAGGACAATGTCTTGCTGTGCAAGGAGGAATTTTTGAACCTCTTGTATAATTATTATTATAATTTTTAGAATACTTTTTTATTTATTTTATTAGGATTATTCTTTAATTTTATTAGAATTACGCTTTTGTTTATGCGACGCGCCGCAGCTTAAAAATTTCGTGCATCTACTGAAAGAAATAAGAAAAGCAAATCCCTTGCAATTCGTAAATATTATTTTAGAACGCATTACAAGTACCTATGTCGATGGTCAAATGATTACTTCTAACTTGTATTTGCGAAACAATCGGAGACAATCGTTGCCGGCCGTCGCAGTCTTCGCCGGCATTGGATCAGCTTTTCCATATACATATATAAAGACGGAAGACTATGTGCCCACACTGTCAAATTTAATAATACACGGTTAAATTTTTTTTAAATAAATATATCGTATTCCTATACAAAACGTTAAGAAAAAACATAAATCACTTACCCAACATATTTACATTGTTGCAAAAATGCGGATGTGCGGCGATGAAAAAACTGCACCATAATATATGTTTCTGTATTAGTCTCGGAAAGGTTCGTACGTAGCGACGTATATATATGTTTATATACAGAGAAGGATTGTTCGACGTTGAGCATGTTATATTTGCATAGTTAAAGTGCTCTTTGTACCTGTACAATGGATCTTCAGTATTGGTAAAAAGTTGCCCTAATTTTGTAAAATCTACATTTTTATCTAATACACTGTTAAATTTTTGTGTGCGTGTATTATTAAATTTGACAGTGTGGGCACATAGTCTGCTGTCTTTATACATATACATCGTATGTACTCATACGTATTCCCTATGCCTAATGATATTTGACACATGCGGTATACCATGTTATTCTAACCATACTGCCAAATAATCCAAGCAACATAACCTAAAACTATCTTACGTGTACAGAAAGTGTGAAGTTTAGTGAACCTAAAAACTATAGTTTCTATTATTAACTTTCAAAATTTAACAACACAAAACTGGTAAATGAATTATAGAGCCGTCCCTGTGTATAATAAATGAACATATGACATCCATAATAAGCCCAGTGTATAGTAATGAACGTATGAAAAGCGCAATAAGTATCACGCGACAGATAGCGAGTTCTTAGTAATAATATTGCTTTTGTATAAGATAGTATGTAATATTAGAATAAGGGACATTAACACCTTAGTCCGTAGACATTAATACATGATCCGTAGACATTAAGTATTAAACTTTAATTACTAACGTTTCACACGTTATTATTCACATTTAGAAATTCAAATTCATTGCAACTGTTCAAAATGTAAATTCAAAAGAACTAAATTTATAATTAATGTTTTAATTCAATTTAAACAAAAGTTAGTTTTTAAAAAGCGGTGGAGAGGAATGCAAAACGTAATTGATGAAAGGAATGTTAGACGCTGCATGTGTTATATTATAAGTAGGGACCGGATACGAGAGGCCGATAACTCATCGTCTACGCGCGTATACTAAAAATTTGTATTTTTAAAGAGTTTTTAGTTTTATTTATGTAATTGGAAAACAAACGGGTGGTGATCTATAAAATACGAAATATTCATTTTGTAGTTCAAGTTGAGTAAAGGAGTATTAATATTAACTAGCTCTCTCAAGGTTCTCTTCTGTAAAATTTGTTCTCTGAATGAAATATGTACAGTGTATTCTTTCCTTACGGACACCTCTCTTAAGCGGACACCTCCCATAAACGGACACTTTTTGTAGTACCAAAAAATTACTTAGGGATTTTTAAAATTTTTCTCTCTTGAGCGGACAACCCTCCCATAACCGGACGCGGACACTTTTTTCCCACACCAAAGTGATTTTAGTTCCCCATAACCGGACAGCTTACAACACTGTAACACTGTTTTTCCGTTTACTCTTCTTCATATTCGTACATTCGTACAGATGTCGCTTATTGAATAATACATGTATGTACAAAGGGGAATTCCCTAAATACGCACAGCTTGTTGTTTTGAATGTAGTACGTAAATACATAGTACATTTATAGATTCTTATTGTATACATACTTGAATCGCTATGCCTAAAGCAGTGTTGACTATTAAAGACAAAGTTAATGCCATTGAAAATCAAAAAAATGAGAAACTTAGTGTACGCGAGTTAGCAAAGAAATGTAAGATCAGTAAAACTCAAGCTGCTTGTATCATCAAAAACAGAGACCAAATTTTAAGATTGTGGGATACTGATGTCAATCCGGATAGAAAAAGGAGTATGCTGAACGTCAAAGGCGTTAACATTGATAAATTGTGCTACGAATGGTTTGTGAAGGCTCGAAATAAATGTATTCCTCTCTCGGGCACACTTATCAGGAGCAACGCTAAAGAAATTGCAGATAAATTGAATTACGCAGATTTTAGTGCACCATCTGGCTGGTTGGAAAGGTTCATAAAACGGCATAGCATAACCTTCCGTGCCATTTCTGGAGAAGCCGCTAGTGTAAACCAAGATGATGTCAAAAGTTTTACTGAAAAAGTGCCATCTTTGATTCAAGGATATGATTCACGAGATATTTATAATGCTGATGAGACTGGATTGTTTTTTCGGGCATTACCCGATAAAACATTTGCATTAAAAGGTGAAAAATGCACTGGTGGAAAAATGGCTAAGGATAGGCTAACGATTTTGCACTGCGTCAATATGGCTGGAGAAAAGGAACCCCTTTTTGTTATTGGGAAAGCTGCAAAACCTCGGGCGTTTCGCAATATTAATTTAAACAATTTACTATTTACGTGGCGATCAAACAAAAAGGCTTGGATGACGTCTGATTTGATGACTGATTTTCTAGCGCAGTTCGATAGAAAAATGCAACTTCAAGAACGGAACGTCCTGCTATTTTTAGACAATGCGGCCTCTCATCCTCGCGATCTTAAATTGAAAAATGTTAAAGTTATTTTTCTTCCAGCAAACACAACAGCTTTTTGTCAGCCCCTGGAGGAAGTTTTTGTACAAATCGTTATTTTTAAAAAATATTTTGCTGCAAATGGAAGACAAATTCTGCTTTGGATTTATCAAAGCGTTGGAGCAAGTGAGTCCCCAGACAATAAAACATTGTTTCAGGGAAGCTGGTTTTGAGAAAACAGATATCCTAAATGACGATAGCGGTTGGACCGCAGATGATGAGCTTCCACTAGCAGCACTTGCTCAGTTCTCCAATATTATTAATCAAGTTCAGAGCCAAATCCAAATTGACGTCGAAGACTATATTAATTTAGATAATGAAGTCTTCATTAATGATGAAGATGTGGAAAACGTTAATACTGAAATGTTAATTGCTTCCCAAGAAACGCTCGCCAACTCGTCTGAAGATGAGCTAGAAAGTCAAATTGAAGACAAGTTAACTTCCTATGAAGAGGCTTATTTAGCAATAAGAAAACTAAAGGCTTTTTCTTTGTATCACAGCGACCTTAAAGGTGTTCAATTACTTACTGATCTTCAAATACATCTCCAAGATAATGAAATTAAAGGAAAAACGCGCCAAGCTAAAATTTCTGACTTTCTTAAATCTATTTGAATACCTTGCATAACAAATTTTGTTTTTTTTTACTTCTCGCAAAAATGTTAATGAAAATTCTGTTTACTTTATCTAATATTTATATGTTCTTGTTTTGGAAATAAAATTGTTTAAAGATAAATATATTACAAATTATTATTTAATCTTTTTGTACTTTTCTCATAAGCGGACACTTCTCATAAGCGGCCAAATTTTTCAGTCCCATGGCTGTCCTCTTAAGAGAGGGTTCATCCTTGTAGATAGAAAACGTCCTGTCTACATCGCAACTAGTTATAGGTGCATACTGGAAATATTCTTTTATTTCAGCGTATTTAGCAGTTAGATTTTGAGGCATTGTCCCATACACAGTTGCCGCAATGTTATTAAATCTGAGTTTCTTTTAAAAACTGCGTCTAACTTTTGCCGAAGGCCACATCCGAAGTCCCTTGGAATATTTTTTCAAATTATTAAAAGCAACATCTAATGTGGCTAATCCATTATTTAATTTGAGACTTTGATTTTCGAAATAAGTGGTTAGTTTTGGCAAATTTCCTGAAGAAAGAACAACTGATTTTCTAAATTTAGAATTTATATTAGTTCCTTGCACTCCAAAATATTTCGCTCATCGTCATTTAAAAATGTAACGAAATTTTGAAAACTATCGAAATTCTTTGCATAAAAACTAGTAGCTTCCAACCATGTTCCCCATCTAGTAATTACTGGAGAGGGAAGCAGTGACTAAGATGGAAGATTTTCCCTCTAAAGAGCTACTCTCAATAGTGCTTATCTCAAATCTTTTTTAAAAGCGGATACAAGTCTATCAACTTCCGGAAAGGTGTCTCTGTTATATTCATAAATTTTGTGGAGAGCATGTGCTACACAAGTAATATGCAGCATATTAGAATATGTTTCGCCTGTTTTTGACATATATGCAGTAACATCATTCTCGTAGATCTTCTGAGATAATAGAGCCCATAAGGTTTCACGGTTTGACGGGTTATACGCAAGAGGCACGAAATGTTGCTCTTCCAACTATTGTCTTGCCTCTCTGGCGTAATGACTTGAAGCTAAGTCAGACCAAAACATGATATCGTCATTTGGATGGTGTTCATTGATGAAATCAACCAATTTTGGGAAGCAACGTTGAATGTAAAGATTGGCGGTTACTGCTTTCCACTCACATGCCCTATGTAAGGTCGAGAAATACCTACCTCAGAAACAGGACACCAGACTAGGTTTTTTCTGTGAATTTTGCCTTTGTTTTATACTTTACTTCATCAGGAGTCTCATCAATATTTCTTGTGTAAAAAAAACAGCATTAGCCGGGGTTTCCGCATTGCTAAGCGGTAATACGTCATCCATAATGATTATTTTGTTTCAAGCAAAAAGCTATTGTCTCAAATTTCGACAACATCTAAGAATTCTTGCAAGTCGAGCTGCAGTGTATTTTGGACACTTTTGTCTTTTTCTATACTTTAAGTTATTTTTTTTCATTTCTCTTGCATTGTTAGAAACATGAAAAATGCGAGCTAATTTACGGGTGGACGCTCCAATATGTTTTTCAGCAAAGTGAAGACGTCTTTCCGGCTGCAGCGAGCTTCCGTGGTCGAAAGCTTTTCAATAGGTTCTGACAGGGTATACCCTCGCACTCACGGATTGTTTGATATATGATACTTCGAGAAATATTTTCGTTCTCAAAAAGGTGTACAATTTGCCGTTTAGACATTTTGCCAACTAAATTATAAATATGCTTTTGTAACTCTAATTTGTAAGCTATATTGCTACAACTGAGAAGAAAACTGACATGTGAAATAAATATACGATGTAACCATGATAACACATCGCCATAGCTTACTCCTCAAAACTCTGTTTATGTATTCGAAGAAAACGTTTTAAAATAGTAACACCTGTTATATGAAATTAAAGCTCGTTGCGCGTATATTAAGAACATTTATAGTTTTTCGTTCTGTAGAACAACACAGTAAGCGAGAAAATGAACTGGGAAAGGGATATTTGTGAAAAAAATTTGTGAATAAATTTTTTTCTGAATCCATGCATTACGAGATCAATACATTTTTGCATGCGATTGAACCAACTTTTGAACTCTTTCACTCCGATTGAGTTACCTTCAAAACATGCATTTTAGAAGCATCAACCGCTTCTTCAGGAACCTACCGAAAGAGGACAAACACAGTAGTGTACGCCTAGGAATAAGTACATGACAAATTCATGAGATCTGACATGATTATTTGGGCGTAAGCAAGGTTTCAGCCTGATGGGTGCCAAGACTGTTGGGAACAGAACAGAATCGCAATAGGTCTGACACTTATCTTCAAATTCAAGACCTGTTATCCCGTTATGGTGATGAATTTTGGCAACGGATAATAACCACTGGCGAAACGTAGATTCCTTATTTCAACCCTGAGATCAAAAGTTAATCAAAAGAATGACGTAAACCCGAACAAGGGCCTCCACTTGAGGAGCCTGCAGTTCTGTCAGTTGGAAAGATAATGCTTATTGTATCCTGGGGTTGCGAAGGGATTATTTTTATGAATTATCTGGCGAAAGATACTACAGCTAACGTAGAATATTATTCGAACTTATTATGCCGACCACTGCGCCAGGCACTTATCTAAGCGTCCGTTGTTGCAATAGGATAATGCAAGGCTGAACACCGCCAGAAAGACGACGGATGTTTTGAACAATTTACGGTGGGAATTGCTTTCGTATCCACCTTATTCACCGGATCCCGCACCGAGTGATTTTCATTTGAAAAAGCCTTTACAGGGTGTTAGTTTTGAGATTTTAACTGACATAAAACGTGCCATAAATAGGTGGATTTAAGGAGACACCGAAGAAGTTGTTTAAAACCGGCTTAAAAAAATAATTTATCGTTGAGATTAATTAATTAATTAATTAATTAATTAATTAAATGGCTATGCATTATAATATTGATGAAAATTGATAAAATAAAAAAATTATAGCTAAATTTCCTGAACTTCGCAAACATCCCCAGTAATATAAACGCTTTATGTAAATGATTCAAACTAGTTTGAAAAAATGGTATAACGAATAATATGATATTGGTTTCTGCAAGCAGAGCTCTCCATCAAAAGTTAGTCTTTGTAGAATCTAATAGCAGTCTTCAAATTGTTAACCGCCGCGATGTTTTAAATAAAATAATATTTCGATACATTGAAATCAGTATTGTGGTTCTCATAATGTTATTTATTAATTCATGTCTAGGAAGTAGGCTTAAAGATAACTTACAATCAAATATTTAATACTCAGTTAAAAACTAAAAACCCTTGACGTAATTTTTGTGTTCGGAAATATAGTCAAATAAACTATGCGTATATTGTATAACACTTTAAGAAACTTTAAGAAACTTTATATCAAATTTTTAAATAATCGATAAACTTAATTAAATAAAAGTGTAAATATTAGTATTATAATTAATTTATGTTGTTTATTGTGAGTATCAGAAACTTATAACTTTAAAACAGTTACTGCTTCCAAAAGTATTTTACAACTGTAACAATACATGGTATATTTCCAGTACTTGAATTATATATACCTTAAGCAATAACATATAGCTTCTCATGCAAAATTCAACAACTTACCCTACCTGTTTTTGCATGATGCATAATAAGCTTCCTTCCTTCGAGAATTTCAAGCACTCCATTTCACTGTTACAGTACATTCTCGTAAATTACGTTTTTTTAGTATTCAACCAATCACAACTCATAGTTCTCTATTTCTTTAATATTTTTTTGAATCGCCAAATCACATGTGAAAATTTTAAATAACTCCGCAAACTCAAATCAAAAGAAAAAGAAAAATTTGTCCACCAAAACTATATAATTTTGCGATTCGTTAGCAATGCCATCTTTAATATTTCTTCGATTTTCATTAATAAAAAATACCCGCGGTATTCGTAATCAACCAGAATGAACAAAGGGACGCTTCAGAAATAAGGAAGTTGTGAAAATTGTCGACGGAAAATCTAGTTTTCGTGGTGTGCGGTGCGTGGTAGCGTCGCGACGCCTGTATCTGTACTGGCGTTCGGGGGGTTTGGTGAGACGCAGCCGCTTTGCCGCCGCCCCTTTTCAGGGTGCGTTTTCTCAAATCTAAAATCTGCCCTTCTCGCGCCTACATACACGCAGCGTATACGCGCTATTCTACTGACGAAATCGCAAATCTCACAGTCAAGAAACAATATATTTCCACAGCTAAACGTTTATTATGCATACACATAAAACCGTTAAAATATTTTCGAAATAAACAAGTTAATGGGGAAAAGCGGAATTTGGCGAAGAATGTCTTGTTAGAGATACGAATAACTTGAATTAATTTTTGTTTGTTTTTCGTGACATTCAACATAAATACTTTCCTTGATAAGATACTGATCACGAGACTTATAATCTTGATGTGATTTTCATTTTCATATTGTAAATGTACTAGTTAAAAATTTAAACGACTAGTTTTAATGAATGCAGTATCTAAACGCGTTATTTTCGATTTTATTTTGATTTCTATCCATCTTCGGAATACCTCAAGGTTCTTATTTAGACCCTATGCTTTTATTTCTATACACAAGTAATTTGTTAAATTCCCTTTCTTATAACTAGGGAAATGCAAATATGCAAGTGGAAAGCCCAAAAATATGCGCATAAATATGCAAATCATTTAGTCAAAATATGCACAAAAATGTTGAAAATATGAAAAAAACTTATAATACACTAGCTTACCCGGCAAACGTTGTCCTGCATGATATTTCAGTAATGACATGTGTAGATTGTACCTGTTGCTGGATTTCTTTGTTTGATATTTAAATGATATCCATCTTCTCCTTCCCAAAATATCAGTGGATATTGCAAAGCGTCGTAAGAGCGATGACTGTCTTCAATCGTATGCACTGTGTTATCTCTCCGTGGGATTCGTATATCTCGACGTTCAAATGCGTCGCCAACCATAACAACTGCAACTTCGTTAATGATCGGTGCATTATATCGGCCCGCGTGCTGCCCAGATGGTACTTTGTCTGCTTTGATGACGATCGTATAGTTGTCGTTTTGCAGTCTGTTTGAAACGGTATTGATCAACTGGACCAACTGGTTGTGATTCTGTAAAAACGGTTCTAAAATACCCACAATTTCTCGTTCCTCCATCTGCTCGATATGGTTGTACTGGCAGCGTGCGTTTATTTGCTGCTCCTCATCACCCATGAAGTAGATTTGCAGAAATTTTGAATCGGTATCAGGCATCGGCATTAAAGAACCAATTTGATGATACACTTGGCCCTGAATCTTAAACGTTGATTGAAAATTGCGACCATCCTCATTCTGAACGATTTTTGTTGCTCCAAATGATGTCATTTGAAAGCACGAATTGAATTTGCGAATTTTACGCAAAAACAATTTAGATTGAGATGTAGCTCCAGCCAATAGTGCTTTCAATGGTTCTGGCGGCGAATTCAATGGTGGCAATACAACTTTTCCAGACGCGCAGCAAAAACCGGCTGATTCACCTTTGAATTTGAGTGCATGACAGTGTTGGCATTGTTTGTTCATAGCGCCGATTACAATTTGTGAATGTGACGAATAGTCGATGTACGACTCATATTCAAACGCAAGGCGAAGAAGTAATGCACGTGTCAATGCGCGATACACTTGCAAACGCTGTTGTTCACGTGTTCTGAATGTGTCGGTGACTCGTTGACGGGCCAGTCTTTGTCTCAATGCATTAGCTCGAAGGCGTTCGTTGCGTTGCTCTTGACTTTCATTAGCACGTGTGATTGCAGCCTGGTTTCTTAAATTTTCATTGTCCGTCAATTGATCTTCTGCCGATCTATTTAACCGACGGTTCTGGACTAATTGTGAATTCCGAGTCCGTCGACCAATATTTCCTCCTCGTCCACGAAGACGTGGCATTGTTTTATGTACGTAACTTATATGTGAATATAATACACTTAATATTCACTGAAATGCGACACCTGAAATATCAAAAGACACCCTACAAAAAAATTAAAATGTCAAAATAACGAAACACACTAAATACACTCAAATTAAAATAGCGAAAAATAAACGAAATCCTATGCACGTAACTTATATCTGAATATAATACGCTCAATATTTACGTAAATGCGATACATATAATATCAAAACACAGCGTACAAAAAAATTAAATGCATTGAATGAATACATACACAAAATGAATGAAATGAATGAATGAATGAATGCATACACAAAAATTCATTCAAGTCGATCCAGCCGTTTAGTTGCAGTATAGATAAATAACCTAGATACCGACTGCAGCGCCATCTGCCGGGCTGATTTGTGAATCTAAACCATCCAGGGCGCCACCCAAACGCATACAAAAAAATTCATTCAAATCTGTCCAGCCGTTTAGGAGGAGTTCAGTGACATACACACGTACAATAGAATTATGTATATAAAGATAAATATATTGATTCACTTAAAAATAAACGGGCATTTAAATTTTTCTATATACTGAACTAAACCTAATATTATCTATGTGTGTTGGTGGTGGTGGTTCTTTTTACTTCTTTTATATTTGATGTTATATTTTTATGTCTTACTGTTCTACATACTATATACTATATTTTATAAATAATAAAATGCTTTTATTTTTCTGTAAATGTCTTGTAATAACTAAACCAGGTCGTCTATTCCCAAACATGCAATGTCCTAGTTATTCAAGACGACCGTCCTAGTTATCATTTTTCACTATACTGTTTAACATTTTGTCACCAGGTCACTAGGCTAGTAGGACTCACGGATGATATATAAACTAGAGACTAAGAAGTCTCCACAATCAGAGTGAGTATAAGTCTGCCAGTCTAACGCATCATATTACAATGTAGTATTTACTGTTGTTATTGTTGTTAATGTCGCTATTAAATTAAATGTTATTATTTAATCGTTCTCATGCATATTATTTGTACCACTGTTAAACCCGATGTCTAAATGGAACTACCCCGGCAACGATGTTACCTCCGAGACCAGGTGACAGTACATGGCGATCCTGCCATCCGACTTCTGACATTACATGGCAGAATAAATAGAATTTCGAGTGATAGGAAAGGCAAAACTTAAATTCGCTCCAGAGTCGTAACAAAGCAGACATGCACTTCAAAGAAATGATCCTTGTACGACGAAGACGGGCTCACAATTTCTATAAAAGAGAAGGCAGTTATAAGTTTATAACAAAAAACAGCAGTACGTGGCTCCCAAGAATTTCTGCATTGAAGAAAAAGGAGAATGCAGTATATGGTAATCGGCAGAACGTGCGTCCATAACTGTCATCAAGGATTTATTCGCAGCACATGACATACATGAAATATGTGTTCTCAAGGATAATTCACGAATCAGTGATTTCCTAAAAATAATTATGCCATAGAGCAAAGAGAGTTGAATTATTTTAAGGGGAAACACTAAGAATTGAAGACAAATAATCAAGCATGAAGAATCGAAAATAAAGAATCGGAAAGAAGAGGCGAAGGCGAAAATCAAAGACAAAGAATTGCAAACTACGGAACAAGGCAACTATTCTGAATTACTACCACATGTTACCGAGATCAAATTTAAGCAAAACAAATCAGAGAACAAACTTGAGACAGTGTACAAAGGCCTATTTACTATTTACTATTTACTATTTACCATTCAAACATTTAAGTCATTTTAATGTATATACAATAATTTCAATATGTACATAATAATAATTTTAATGTATACGTACAATAATTTCAATACGTATATAATTATAATAATTTTAGTGTAATCTTTCACCATATCGTTTAACGTTTTGTAATCAGGTCACTAGGCTAGTAAGACTCACCGATGATATATAAACTAGAGACTAAGAAGTCTCCACAGTCAGAGTTAAAGTCAGAGCGAGTATCAGTTTACCGGCCTAGTGCATCATATTACAATGTAGTATTTACTGCTGTTATTGTCGCTATTAAATTAAATGTTATTTTTTAATCGTTCTCATACAAATTATTTGTACCACTGTTAAACCCGATGTCTAAATGGAACTACCTCGCCAGCAATAATAAATACTATATCATATAAATGTAGGTGTAGGTTTCCGCGGTCGTTCTGTAGATGTAGATCTCGGTTCCCGGGTTGGAACCGCGTCGAGTTAGGTGTAATAGCCAACGTTTCGTCCACTGTTTCAAGGGAAATCTTCAGGGCTGTACGTAGATGTTCGTCGTTTCGCAGTATCTTGAAGAATTATTTAAGCTACTGCGTAGGAAACTTGCAAGGACATGTTCACAATGTTCGACAGAACAATATTCTCAGTAGTATCTTTTTTATATAAAAGTAACTTTGAAATTTTATAAAATTTAATGCGTTTTTGGGAACATCTACTCGTATTTAAGAAAATACCGGAAAATCCTGACGTGATGTAGTAAATTTTAAATCAGACTCAAAATCAGTATGACAAAAGACAAACTAAACCTATTGGTGTATAAGATAACCAAACTGCGTTGACCATTATTATTATTTAGTAGGCCATATGGTCTACAAGGAAACGAAATAAGAAATACAAAAATTCCATCACCCATTAGGAACTTGCTCAGAGATATACAGATGGTACTATTTAGATAGAACCCTGGAACAAGTTGGGCAGGTTGAAGCGGGTTGCGTTGCTGCATTCCATCTACCTCATCAATCTGGTTTGGGGTCAAAACCATTTGAGGTTGCTTCTCGGTATGTTCTTCTGGGTTTTAATCTAGTTTTTTCCGTATCGGGGATGTCCTGAATCATCCAAGGAACAGGCAGACAAGAGGTTGAATTGAATAATAGTATGAGACATAGGTTCATGATATGTTCAAACACCATCTTGAAACAACGATTCGATAATAAAACTGTTATATTCTTGAAAAAACGGTCCAATATTAACAATTAACAATATATTCATTTTAAGAATTTGGTTAGCAGATATCAAAAAAAAATAGTGGCATTGGATCACAAGAGACATCTATTATTTGAGCAACACATAGCAGAACCAAAATTATACAGAGCACGCTGTGCCAAAGACTTGTACAACGTACTAGGATATTGGAGTGGGTACTGTAAATTTGGATAGATGAAATACAATAAACCTATATAGGCACATATAAACGCATATTTTACAGTGCTAGAATGGAAACTTAGTCAAACGAACCTGCATTTTAAGAAAAAGAAACACCAATTAGCTTGGTTCTTTCAAAGCAAACCAAAACCTACTACAGTTATTCGTTTACACAGCGCTAGCAAGCAAATGATTGCTTGCTTGTTTGTTTTTACTAAAATATGTGGCAACCGTAACTTTAGAGAATCGACGGGCCTTGAGCAATAATTAATATACCACAATTAGTTTGTTGAATGTAATCGAAGATATAAGAACACATAATCGAAATCGGCGAATAATTTTTAATCAAGACAATTCCAGCTCAAACTCAACAAGTTAAACCTTCGACTTTTTAGCCAGTAAAAATGTTAAATTAATGACTCATTTCTCATACTCACCTGATTTATCACCTTGTGATTTCTATTTGTTCCGATCATCAAAGATAAAATGGATGGTAAGCGATTTTATTGCCTGAGGTAACTGTATTTTTAACACTAATTGTCACAATCGAAAGTTTGCTTGACAAGTTGGTCGAGCGTATGCAAAACTGTACTGATATCAAAGACGAACATCCTTTACTAAATTTTGTATTTTCATTTCTACATCCCAGCAGCCCTCGTCGTTCCAACAATCAATTCACTTAACCTCCAGTATCAAGAAGTTAGGTGAATTATGCAAAACGAATTTTATTAACTTTAAATTAATATTCAAGGTAAATAAACGAGGTAAAATAGAATTAAAACAGAAATTAAATACGCAAATACAGACGGCTATTTGTTGAATTAAGTTCAGACATATATACCGTTTGAAACCAAGGCTAACTAGAGGCTAGAGGCTTTTTTTGAACGCACGATATCTATTATATGTAATATAAATTCAGCTGCATAATACAGCCTCGATCTTTTCGACTATGGTCTAATTTAAATTAAAAATGCCATGATTTAAAATGCCATGAAAACATTATCTCCACTTACTAATGCCAAACTTTGAAAGAATCCTAAATCGTCCCCCACGTACATCTGTATGCTATGTAAATTGAATAGAGGTAACAATAAGGTCTGTGGAAGCTACGCGTGTTCTCGAAACCAACTTCCACAGTTCTGTAATTTCTTTGTGAAGATCAAATATACATACATACAGCAGTAGTATTCAAATTTGATATGTAAATTCCCCTATCTCGGGAAAGAGCGGAAGCGTGTGAGCAGATGGATGGATTGTGTATGGAAAGATTGGCAGACAAAACCGGCATGATCTCCTTCTCTTCAACTCTTCGACCGAAAAGACAGTACCCACTCGATTTTATGCAACAGGTATTCCATTTTAGTGAGTAAATTATAAAAGTGCCTTCGAGAAATTGTGTATTGTATATTGAATGGAATTCCCCTAAGAGGAGAGTCGTGTTTAATCAGATATCTGAAGTGGATCTCCCTTAATCCTACATCCGTTAGATTTCTATCCATTTAATTTCAATTTAATTTGGGAAATATAACGATAATGAAAGTATCGACGATTAATTCCGATTGATTAAATTACCGGGAATAAGTTTAATGTACGTACTTCAAGTTATGCCTTTTAAAGAATAATAAAAATGTATTTAATCGTCCGGGCATTTTATTTTAAACTTGACAAGCTTGGCAAACTTGACAGATTGTCTCACTAAGTTGGAACCATATGGAAAACTTTTTTATTATTAATTTTAGGAAAAAAAGTTATTCTTCATAAAAAGTTGTGCATGTTCTAAAATATAAAATACAATCATCAGATATTTTTTTTTTCAATCGTATACGCGGTTTGTCAAGCAATATTAATTTTACTTAAGAGTAAAGTACCTTTATATTTGAGAATATCGAAAATTGTTATAAAGAAAAGTTGATCAGAACTAAAAAATACGTTCAAATATGCAATTACATCCATTTACATTGAAAAATTAGGTTTTGTTATTTTTTACTAATCTTTTTATTTTAAATGAACATTTATCTCTTGTGATTATGAAACAGATGATAACCTTTTCGTTTCTAAATATTTTCTAACAATTTTACAATTTAAACACGTAATTTCTAATGCATGTGCATTTATTTTGCAAAGAAGAAAATACTAAGTTGTGTTTAATACTAGAAATAAATAGAAATTTATTTTTCACTCATTCCACTAATGCCTCGACATATCCACCCTCTTATTCAATACATTTAATAATTCTATTAGTAAATTCACGTAATACATTCCTCATCATTTGTGGAGAAATTTCCTTGCATGTTTCTAAAATTATCCTCGCCAAATGGTTAACATCTTAAAACGGCCCTTTCTGGTAAACTTTTTGTTTCAAGCAACCCCATAAGAAGTAATCAAGGAGGGTTAGGTAAAGTCACTAGATACATATAAAGTACCGCAATCCATAAGGCCAAGGAGTGCGAGAGAGAAAGCGCTACTTTTGCCCAAACATGTCCGCCAAACGTCAAATCACTTGTCGTTGCATCGTTGCATCTAAACCCACCGTTGGCAACATAAAGTGTAATTATGCCTGGTTGTTGTATTATCAATTGCAAAAACAGTGTCGCCAAAGGTTTCCGTTTATTTGCATTTCCCAGTGGTGAAAGGAATGCAGACAGAAGAAAAGTGTGGTTATGTGACATTAATCAAGACAATGTGCCGGTAAATGCGAAGATTTGTGAGGTGAGTACATATGTAAAAGCAGATCACTTGTTATAACACTTAGTTACTTATGTAAGGTGCATTTTTCTGATTCCCAATTTGAACAATCAAGAGCAGATGACATGAAAAAACTAACTCCAAATGCACACCCTGATCTGGTTGTCAACCACAAAAGGCGAAAATGCGTGCTTTAGTAAACCAACAATAATGAATAATGAAAACAGTGCTTGCTTGTTATAATTAATTGCCTTACTATCTGCGGTTTAATTATTAACGCATGTTCATACAGTTGCGTTCTTTTAAGAATACAGTACTAAATTGATTTTTTATTTAACACAGCAATTCAATTTTGACGCCAAATTTTTGCCCAAAAATGGCGGAGGTTTGCGGTACTTTATTTATCTAGTGACTTTAGGGTTAGGGGATCTAGCACGCCAAAAAAGATCAGAATATCTGTGAATAACTTTTCCATGGAACATATGTTTAAGATATTCCCTAACATTCAATGTACTATGGCATGTGGCACCGTCTTGTTGGAACCAAATAGATTGACGTTCTTGTATGGGTAGTTCGTCCATGAAGTTATTGATGTGAGTTTGTAAAAGCTATAAATAGCGTTCAGCATAGATTGTCGAAAAAAAGGTCCTATTAATCTGTTCTTATAAATGCCACACCACACATTCGTCTTAAATGAATGGAACTAAACACTTACAGGTAATTTCCTATCTTCCTCAATATTAGGAACAACCTGATTACGTAAAAGATCTAAATATCTCGGTTCTGTTAGTGTACCATGAATGAAAAAGGATCAATAATACGGTTTCTAAAAATACCAGTCCAAACGTTTAATTTCTGCTGATGGTGTGTTTGTGTTTTCTGTATCCGATGAGGGTTATCTATTGACCAATTTCGATAATTATGGCGATTAACGGTACTATTCAAACAAAACGTAGCCTAGTCGGAAAACACAATCTCCTACCAATAATTCTTGCAATAAATGTGGTTTACATAAATGATATTTTTCGCGCTTCAACATTCTAGCTACTGATCGGCAACTTATATCATAGTTTAGTGCGAAGGATGTAGAAGTTTGTGGTAATTCTTCTAATGTTATAGGAATACCTTGAGCAATAACTTAGTTGCGACTTTTGGTCGTCTGCTTTTCGGCAAATTTCTAACATTTTAGGTCAAGTTATACCTTCTCAAAGTTTCACCAACAGTTGGTGATACTGGATTCCGATTTTGATGCAAATTGTTAAATAGGTCGCGAATACTCCTTCATGAGTTCTGACGCCATCAACAAAACCAATCATCATCAGAATTTAAATACATATTTTTTTCAGTTAATTGAACCATTAATAATATTTGGACGTCTATAAAGTTAATTCTCACAGTTTAAGTCAAGTACTGAATTTGATTTTCATGGATTATTAAACATAGACGTGATTTTAAAATAAAGGGTCTACCAACAGGAACATCAGGTCTTTCAAAGTAGATTGCCTTCATTTTGTAAATGTGATTGACATCTGGCAGGGTGCATTTTACGTAGTAAATTTAACCTTTTTATCATGACGAAGTACACGCCACAACAACGTTGGGAAGTTGTAAAAATTTATTACAAAAATGTGGAATCAGTTCGAGCTACGAACAGAGTATTACGCCATATTTTTAACCGTCACAATTGGCCTAGTAAACAAGCTATTTGTGAAATTATCAATCGTTTTGAATCAAACTTTACTTTGCTCGACCAAAAGCTACGTGTTCGTGTGAGAATCGCCCGCAGCAATGAAAATATCGCTGCTGTGGAAGCCAGTGTAACCGCAAACTCTAATTTGGCGATGTTGCGTCATTCTCGGGCATTGGGGTTTTCTGTAATGACAACGCAGCGTATTTTACGCAAGAATCTAAGACTACACCCTTACAAAATTGTTCTCAGATAAGAATTTGAAGCCGGTTGACCATCGTATGCGTCGTGTGTTCTCAGATTGGGTATTGGAGCAGCTGGAAAATGATGCCGATATCGGGAAGAAAATCATGTTTAGTGACGAGGCCCATTTTTGGATGGATGAGTTCGTTAATAATAAAGCAAAATATGCGATATTGGGCAGCCGAAAACCCACAAATGATTAAAGATAAATGTCTTCGTTCACATAAAGTGACTGTTTGGTGCGGCTTGTGGTTTGGAGGACCATATTTTTTTTCAAAATGAGGAACGTAATGCTGCATAGAGAATGGAGAAAGATATCCAGCAATGATAAAAAAAATTTGTCGCCGGGATTGGAATAACTGGATATGAAGGAATTGTAGATTTAACAGGATGGTACCACATTCCACACTGCAAATGAAACAATCGCCTTATTGGAAGAAAACTTCAGTGGTTTAATCATCTCACGAAATGGACCTTTCAATTGGTCAGCTCGTTCGTGTGATTCAAATCCTAAGGATTTTTTCCTATAGGGTTATGTGATATCATTGGTTTACTCCGACACACCTCAAACGATTGACGACTTGAAAACAAACATCGAACAGGAAATTCGTCAAATTCAGCCGGATTTATTGGGAAAAGTAAGTGAAAATTGGATTCAGCGATTGCGTGCTTGCACACGAGGAAGAGGTGAACATTTACATGATGTCCTATTTCGAACATAAATGGCACATTCTATGCTTATAAGATATACAGGCTGACTTACGGGAACCTGACGGTTTTCAGATGAACATTACTCAATTGCTTTTCAATAAAGAAGAAGTTTATTTTTACAAAACGAAAGATTAATATTTACCATTTAATGTAACATTGTCATTTATGGAAAATTATATCACTCAAGTGACGGCCGTCCGCTGGAATACAGATTTCAAGTCTCTGCCAAAATTCATTCACAATTCGTGCCAATAGCTCTTGGTCAATCTCACGCACCTTTTCTGTAATGATATCTTGCAACGCAATTAAAGTACGGGGTTTGTGAACATAAACACGTTCTTTCAAGTACCCCCACAAGAAAAAGTTACAAGACGACAAGTCCGGCGATCTTGGGGGCCACGGCACGTCACCGAAACGAGAAATGAGGCGCTCAGGAAACATGTTTCTCAAAGCTTCCATTGATGCATTTGCAGTGTGTGCTGTGGCACCATCCTGCTGAAAATAAACATTTCTGAGGTTTATCTGTCTTCTTCGTAGTTCAGGTAGAAAAAACGTATTTAACATGTGAATGTAACGCTCCGAATTCACGGTCACCGTAACGCCATTCTCATCAAAAAAATACGGTCCAATAACACCAAAAGCCGCAACCGCGCACCATACGATCACATGCGCGGAGTGAAGAGGCCTTTCACGGGTAATGCGAGGATTTTGTGGGGCTCAGTAACGAAAGTTTTGTTTATTTACTGAGCCATCCAAGCTAAAATGAGCTTCATCGCTCATTATCACTATTGGGTTTTCCTCAAACAACACTTGCATACGTACGGCGAAGTCTTCGCGTTCAACATAGTCCCTCTCGTTGAGCTTCTGAACAACCTGCATTTTATATAGGTGAAATTTCAAATCCAAACGCAAAATTCTTCTCACAGAATCACGGCTTAACTGCATCTCACGTGCATGTCGCCGTGCAGATCGACTTGGGCTCCTGTTCATTGCCTCTCTAACTGCGTCGATGTTTTCGGGCGTTCTCGCTGTTCTTGCAGGGCCTGGCGGCTTCTTCTTTGCAATATTCCCTGTTGTTCTCAACGTTTGCACCCATTTCAGGATTGTATTGAGGCTTGATCCGGCGGATATTGAAATGCCGGCGGAAAATTCGTTGTGTTATGATAACTGATTCGCCATTTTTGACAAAAGTATCGTACGCGAATATGCGGTGCTGAATTGTCCAGTGCTCCATTGTAACTGAAACGGTAAGTCATGCCGACGCGTATGACCCCTCCACCTTCTTCCTCCCATCACTAACGCCTTTATATTATCTATTTTAAGAACGTCAGTTTCCCGTAAGTCAACTGTACATAAATTAGCATTGTGTTTTATACATTACGTCTTTTATTCAAAAATAAAGTTCTCAAGTCCCAATTGGTAGACCCTCTATCAGGTTTAATTAAATATCTCGTCGTTGTTGAACAAAAAGATGCCAAATCTTACTATTGTTGAACTCCTAGAGCAGAGCTTTATTGAAATTCGTAAAAAAATACATGGTATTTAGTTTAAAATAAACAAGTTAATATCATTTGCCTAACCCTGTATAACTGAATTGATTTGGCTTTTACTTGATGAAGATTGATAATTTAAAATAGAAATAAAACTACAATTAAAATCTTCACTTTTTACCATATATTTACCATAAAGAATCTCATATTAACATAATTATATATAATTCGTCAACACATCCCATGCAACATAAATTAGCGAGTTTTCATAGGTTTTTACATAGATTACTTAATTATCCATTATCCAAGGAAAATTATGAAAAAGAACTAAATTTAGCCAACCAAATAGCTATCAATAACGGATGCACAGATACTCTAGTTGAAAATATGTTGACATAAAAACTTTTCAAAAAAGCAATCTCCATGACATATTCTTCAATAAAGGATAAGCAAAATTCAAAATTTAGATTACAAACGTACACTAGGATACATAATAAACATATTTCAAATTATTTAAAAAAACTTAATATAAACACGGCTTTCAAAACTAATAATAATTTACCAAAGGATATTAAAAACAGTAAAGATAAAACAGATAAAAATAAGAAATCTGGAGTCCATATGTTAATATGTGGATGCGGTAAGATATATGTTGGTGAAACAAGATCGTTTGAAAAACGCATTGCCGAACACTGTTCTTCGTTTAGAAATAAAAAACAAGATTCTACTTTTGCGAATCATCTATTAGAAGAAAACCACACTTTCGATAAAGATTTTCAAATTCTGCATTTAGAAAATAAAGGCAACAAATTAAATTTACTGGAAAGTTTGAAAATCAATAAATTAAAACAGTCAGAAATTTTACTTAATGACCAACTAGATTTAAATAACTCGCCTTTGTTAATTTTATTCATTTAAAATCTGTTTAGACGATAATAGAAATGTACATTTAGTTTATTAAAATAAGTTTTATGCGTAAACATGTTTAGTACCCTATAATATAACAGTTAATGTCGACCAGATGAGCCACATTTTCTCACTACCTACAATATTTGTGTAAATTCATAGATTTCTATAAAAACGTTGTAAAATAATACTAAGAGCTTGTTGATTTTATATTTTTTTTAATTTAGGCCCGGTTTCTTCACCTTCCAGTAAAGTATCTGTTAGTGACTTGTCAATTCACATTTACTATTTTTGTGTTTATTCATAAAATTTAAAAGGTCGGTTAGTTACTGGAAAGAACTAAGTAATGCTTTTGCTACATTAGTATGTTTAGGAGAAAAAGATGTAACATATGGGATAGAGAAGGATGTACAACTTCGCGTAATATGTAATTCTAGTTGCGGCATGATATAATGTGTCCGTGCATCTAATACTACCTTAAATCTTAAGCGTTTTATCATGCGTTGGTCGTGTTGACATAAACAGTATCAATTAATATAGGAAAGGTAGCTTATATTATTACCTAATCCCAGGCTATCACTTGCATTTTATTGTCAAAACTAGTTTAATTTCAAAGAAAATTGAAAGTAAAAACTTGATAGATCAGCAAATTTCTTTAATGAGGAATAAAGAATTTTGGTTGATCTGAATGTGGTTTACATAAATGATATTTGTCGTGCTTCAACATTCTAGCTACTGATCGGCAACTTATATCATAGTTTAGTGCGAAGGATGTAGAAGTTTGTGGTAATTCTTCTAATGTTATAGGTTATACGTTTATTTAGAATATTTATTTTTTATTATTATCGGAGAAGGGTTAATTTATTTTCTTTTCATAAGAGTTACATTTTTTTTACATAATTTAGAATAGATATTTCATTTCATTTTATTTATTCGCGGAAAATATAAGCTTTGTTGTACATCCTCATAAAAGTAATATACCATGAAATAAATATTTTTCTATAAATATTCGTGGCGAATTTTGTACGTATTTCTAAGATGCGTTCTACAACCCTCTGAAGCAATAGACTTACTGACTGGCTATAATCTAACTGAACTATATCGCACCCCACTTAATCTAATTGCATATATTCATTGACAACCTCGCTATATGTCTTTCTTTACTTTTCTCTGTCGCGCTCTTTTCTTCTTCTACTTTCGCACCAGAAATTAAAATTTGTCGATTACGGTATATTGTCATATAGAATTCGCTTTTAACATTTTATTTACGACATATTTCTCTTTTCTGCTCTCACTCATTCTGACCAGTTGCATAAAACACTGTTGCTTTCCGATAGTAAATGACACCGAGATAACCTCTTCTTTTTTTTTATTTGGGTCTGTTTTTCTTCGCGCATCCACCATGGCGTTTCAGTGGAAGTGTAGACCAAGTTACCTTGCATCTTTTTAATCATCTCCCAGGATCTCGTTTTCCTGTTGGCCTTTGGTCTCTTGTTATTTTTATCAGCCTAGTCTCATCTGTCCCTTGGACGTGTTCGTTCTATGCTTTTATCCTTCCTCTGGCGTATTTAACGACATCTCCGATTCCATATTTTTCTCATATAGTTTCGTTCCTAACTCTATCCCTAGTTGTTTTTACCAGTACCGAGATATCATGTGATATAAATGGCAAAAAGAAAGATGGCAAAAATCCCCAGAGTTGACAAAAATTCTCTCTTATGAGTCAGACACTTTTCTATTTCAGCTTCTCCATAATTTCCTCGTTTTATGTAATCCAACCTTCTACGATATGGCTTTGATTTTTCTGGTGTCACTCATCCTGATTGGATTTGCACTTTCGTATTTCAACTTCTAGATAGTCTTCCTTCTTATATTATTTTATTTAATCCAATTTTTCGCTCTCGTTCATACTAACCAGTTATCTAAAACATTTCAGCTCGATAATAAATGACACTGAGGTGTGATGATACAAATTCCCAGATATGGCAAAAGCTCTTGCCCATTTATTTATTCAATCTTCTGCATTATTTCATTTCTTCCTCTTTCTTTATAATTCAATACAATTTACTCACACTCATGCTAACTAGATATCCAAACTACAACAGCACTTCTTCGTAATCACCTAACTGTCATTATAGATTTTTGTATTTTTACATCGATCTCTCCCACAGAATTTATGTTTAAAAGAAGTTATATTTTAGAAATATTTAGAAACCACTGTTTTAGACAATATAATTTCATTCCAAATTTACGTTGAGGTAAAATTCATTTTAATTTTATTACATGTTTTACCCTAGATTTATTTAGAACTTCCCATTAATGAATACTAAGAATCTTAAACTATAAATAATGCACCTTATATTTTCACAAACTTCTATTCTATATTTCACAAACTATTGTCTACCTAAAATATATAAACCAGGTAATTCTTACCGTCCAATAGTTTCAAACATAAGCTCTCGCACTTGCGAAATCGCCAAATGGTTAGTCAATCAATTCAGTAAGTTTAAATTTGATCAGGACCTTTCTATTTTAAATACGGGTGATCTCATTTCCAAATTAAGCAATATTGATATTAAGCCAAGTGATAGACTCATTTCTTTTGACGTAGTTTCATTATTTCCAAATGTACCCATAGATTCCAACCCTGAACATGCTCAGAGAATTTTTAGAGTTTAATGCAGTTTCTACAAATCTAATAGAGGAGTACATAAAATTAACAACTCTCTGTATGCATCAAAACATTTTTTCTTTTAATAACAATTTTTATAAACAAACTTTCGGCACAGCCATGGGTAACCCTCTATCACCATTCCTAGCAAATTTATTTCTGAACAACTTTGGAAAACAAAGTCAAAACCATGTGCAATTTTTTTCCCAAATTTTGGGCAAGATACGTGGATGATGTTCTGGCAGTGATACCCGATTCTTTCGATACAGTTTTGTTTTTAAATATATTAAATACCCAATGTTCATCAATCAAGTTTACGTATGAGTTGGATAAAGACAAATCTTTACCCTTCTTAGATTTAAAAATTACTATTTCAAACAAGAAGTTTGAATTTGACATTTATAGAAAAGAAACACATACCTACTGAAAATTACAATCATAAGCAATCTGACACTTTTAACAAATATAAACAAAGTGGTTTTTATTTTTTAATTAATATATTATTATCAATCCCTCTATCACCAGTGAATTTCAAGAAAGAACTAGACCACATAACTAAAGTAGCAGAATCTAACGGATACGATAAACAATTGGTGGAAAAAATCAAAAACAAACTAGAAAAGAAGAAGCAGAAAACTTTTAAAATCAGATTAACTCCAAATAAACAGAGTAATACCAAAAAATATTGCAAAATTATTTTTCACAAAAGTTGGCAGAATAACGTAACAAAATTGTTTAAAAAATATAATCTAACTCCTGCATTTTCCAACACTCACAAGTTACAACAATACCTTCAAACTAAGTTAGTTAGCACAGACCCACTGAAAGAATCAGGTATTTACAGAATTAACTGTAATTCTTGCTCGAAATTATATATCGGCCAAACAAGAAGAAATATTCAAATCCGTTTCAAGGAACATTTAGCCCATGTAAAACTTCACAATGTAGACAAATCAGCATTAGCTCTACATCATTTAGATACCGGACATAATTTCAGCTTAAATAATGTAAAATTAATTAAAAAATGTTACAATAGAAATTTAGACATGTGGGAAGCCATATATATGAGAAAATACAAAAACTACCTCCTTAACAATGACATTTCACCTATTAATAATAAACTTTTAAATTGTATACCAACTGTATCTAATAATAATTAATAGATCCTTTTCACTTTACTATATTGTAATATAACCCTAAATGACTAACACAGTCAGATGTCTTGTTTTCATATGTAACGGTCTTTCCCAAATTTGTCCTTCTTAGAATTCCAATAGAGTTTAACAGGCACTTTTACAATAATACGACAATATTTTTTCGATTATTTGCATGTTCTTCGACCATTTTTTACAGCCCCACCAAAGATATTTTTACTATACATGTACTCGTAAATAATACGTTTAAATAGTAACTACTGACGATGTGTGCAGTGCACATGAAATGTACATATAGTTAATATACTATTGTTTGTGAAAATATAAGGTGCGTTATTTATAGTTTAAGAGTGTAATAATTTCACAAGTGCTCAACATATACTACTACCAATACTAAGAATGTTAAATTGAAATCAATATAGGCTGTATATTTTCTATTTAATTATGATACACATAAATAATCATGGATTCTGTGTCGATACCAATTTTCTCCATTTCATCTAGAGAATTTATTATTTTTGTATTTTTATAAGGGTCGGCTGGCGATTCAAACTAACATCGGGTGGGTTTCATGAATATAGAATCACTTCCGGAGATTTCTCGTCTATTTATATTGATGTTGTTGAGATTGTCAGAGATATGTTTGGATTGCGCCTCCGAATGCGTTTTGTGAAAAACTCCATCGGACGAAATTGAAGGAGCGGACGACGAATCGCCAAACAACAAACATCAGTCAGCTTGTTATTGGAAATATTTGTTTCTCGGTCATCTATTATTCATTCGGAAACGGTGATTCGTCTGTTTAGCATCTTTTCCGAGTGAACTGTGAATATAGAAAAATCAGACTTGGATCCGCAGTCGAAGCGTAAACTGTGCTGAATTAATGTTTTTTTGTTTACTCATTTCGGGCTTTGTTCCCGTGATTATCTATATTTTTGTACGAAATCCCTGGGATATCGATTACTATAAGGGTGAACGATATTGTTTATTCAATTACTAAAAAAATATTTGATGGAATCGCAAGCGACTTTCCATCAAATATGATTGTATATATCGCTTTCATGCAATATAATTCGGCAAATTACTCTGGATATTTGATTTTAACCCATTAACTTCCAAATTTTTATTATCGACATTTTTTGTAAATTTAAATTAAAAATAGGATTATATTAAAGGTAATAGGTCAATTTATTCGTTGGCAAATAAATATACGCCATTTAAAAAAAAAAATTTAAGTCCCGTTTGGGACCCATGGCACTTGCCGTTACAAAAATTTAAAAAAAACTGAACCAACATTTCAAACTAAAGAAAAATATTTATAATTTATGCCAATTAGGAAAACATTCCATATGTAGTCCAATATTGCAATTTTTACACCGTTTGCGAACGTTTGTGTCACATATTGCACATTTTCTTTGTTTTCCATCAATCGTTCGCTCCAAAACATGTCCAATGGGATCAAATCTAACATCGTCAGGCACGCGGCTTTTCCTCACTTTACTAGAACTTGGTCTTCCGGCAAATTTAGGACCGGATAATGATTCTTTCTTCAGATAAGTTCTGGCAATAATGCGTCTAAAATCTAATAATGGTATGCTTACTTTTACTGCAGTATAAAGAGCGTGGGCGTTAACAACCGCAGCGTCAATCGTATTTGTGAAAAGAGGGAAATACCATTTCTTACCTTTAAATTTGATTCGATTGTGCACATTCCAGTCTAACTTGTCGACCCCTCCCATATGTTTATTGTATTGTCCGACAATGTTTGGCCTATCGACATGGCATTATTTTATTCTTTCTTACAATATCTTTTCACTTTTCTATAGGTTGCAATCCTAAGTAATTCGATAGCATTTTAACACAGCTATTGTCATTCCAAATACACGCGAACATTTTATTTTTTCATTATAACGATAATCATATGCCCCGCGTGCCTCTTTTTTTATGATATTATCAGATTTCAAAGGACACTTGTTCATTCTATTATAGCGTACTGTTCCAGCCGCCTTTATATTTAGTTCTCTCAACTTTAACAATAAGTCAAAGCTGGTGAAAAAGTTATCGAAAAATATTTCATATTCTGACGGATATTTTAAAAAAGAGGTCATATTCATTATCACAGAAGCTCCAACACCACTTACAAGTTGTTTTTCTTGGCTTCTTCCTTCATAAATATCCATATGAAAACAATAGCCAGATTTAGAGCAGCACATAGCCCATTGTTTGAATCCAAATCTTATTGGTTTTCCCCTAATAAACTGTTTCAGGTAATGGTGGCCATAGTAACATTTGCTCATCTATTGAAAGTTTTTGTGCAAATATACCGAACTTTTTGATATTTGTGTTCAATTTGTTTATTAAAGGACGGATTTTAAATAGTTTGTCTTGCTTATCGCTGGTGGATATGAGACTATTGTCGTTAAAATGCAGGTTTTTTTTTATTTCCAAAAACCTGTGCTTCGGCATGCAGTTTCTAACGCATGTAAGATTTATATCTTCATCCTTCGACCAATATAACTGCTCTTGGGGCAACGAATGGTACCCTGATAGCAAAAAAATTCCAATAAACTTTTTAAGACAATTTGTGGAAAGTTCTAAGTTATGTCTGTTGTTTTCTCTAGCGTAATTTACACTTTGGATAGCTATATGGTTTAGTAAATCTTCGTCGAAAAGTTCTTCAAATATCTGAACCGGTGATTTACCTTTCCAGTTTTGAATAATCTGTGATTTCAATTCAGATACATTGTTCCTTTCAAATGAAGTATTAGTCAAATTTATGTCCTGCTTTTTCCACTCACTTTTTGGCAAGAATTTACCTTTTGATTTTACTATACATGCTTGATTTTGATCAACATTCAGAGCGCTGGAATGGATTTCTAGTTGTCCAGGAACGTCTTGTGGAACAGTTTTTGGCAAGAATTTACCATTTGATTTTACTGTAGATGCTTGATCTTGATCATCATTCAGAGTGCTGGAATGGATTTCTAGTCATCCAGGAACGTCTTGTGGAACAGTGTCTTCTAAAATATTATCGTCAAATTCTGCGCAATCTGATATAACATCGATATTATCGGGCGGCAGTTCGACTATATCAATGACTTCTTGTTCCAGATCAGCAAAAGATTCATCATCTTCCAATATTTCTTCAATATAAATGCATTTATATTTTGTATTCCCTTGACAAAGGCGTATTGCCGAAACATGTAGGGTTGTTTTAAATATATATACTTTGAAGTAAACCAGACCTTTAATCGCCGACTTATTAAGTTTACCTTATCATACCAAGGTCACGAAGATATTATATATATATATATATATATATATATATATATATATATATATATATATATATTGTAATGGGTCAAACAGCACCCGAATTTCAGCTTCTACAATGAAAAATACAGGTAAACAACACATAAAAAAAAATTGTAGAGAAGATTAAATTGGCGGACGTAATTTGTGAAATTAGTATCGAAATATAAATAAATTAATATGACGATAACTTTATAAATTTCTAATTAACTTATTTTTATTTCTTAACTTATTTCTTTTCATATTTAAATTTTTCAATTTCATAATTCAAATTATACGCGAGGAATTACAGATATCTAATTTATCTACATCAAGATTTTATATCGATGCTACTTAACCACGCCCACTAATTTAAAACTATAATGAACCCGCGAAAGCGATATTTACCGTACGAATTATAATTAAACCCATATTGAAAAGTATATTTTGAACACTTGAAAATTATTCTACTAATTTTACAATCTTATTAAAACCAAAATATTATGTATATTCATATTTAAATTGATGTGGAGAAAGTAAAAACTTCGAGGCTTTTTGACAATAATTAATATAGGCTATGGAATATAAAAGCCGAAAAACGGCGTCTGATATAATTTTTCTACAACAAATGGCCGCATTTTTTGAACATTGTAAAATTTAAATTATTTAATAAAGTATTAACCAAGTATATCATACCAAATTTTCGATCATTCGATACACAAATAATTGCCCCAACTTTTGGTAAACAAATTTGGAGATTACCACGTCGAAAACTACAATAATCGAGCAAAGCATCATTTGTAATTGGGACTACGTAGTATAGGCCGAACGAAAGCCGTCGATCGCTACAAAGGCCGTTACCCATCGTGGAGGAGCCGAACTCTGCATCTATCCTGATCACAGCGTTTCCAGTCTACCTCACAGCCATATACATCGGAAACAGGTTCACATCCAACGTAATTCCACAAGTTAAACCTAAAAGTCAATATTTGTCTAAATAAAACTACTAAAAACAATTTAAAAAAGGTATATAACCCCTTACCACAATTATTAGTCGTATCCTAAATACGTATTTCGACAACTAAGTTGTCATCATCAGTAGGTAAAAACTACTAATTAAAGTCACACGGGGCACAATAAAGTAAAGTAAGATAAACGCTTCCGCACAACTACTATACACTGCAACCCTGTAAAGACTAAATTTACCATGCACATCTCAAACTACGAGACAACGCACTTGTCTCTTGGAAAAGGTTTTTAAAAACATGTGTTAAAATATCGAACAAAGGGGCGGCAAAAATTCTTCTCTAAAGAAGGCGCCTACTAAAAACAACTTAATATTTACATTAAATTTCTGAATTTTTAAGTTTTAAAACATCAATTAAAAAACTTACAATCAAAACATACATATTTCTGTTAGATAAAATCATACTCACCTGTATAGTGTATAATTTAAGAACAATTTAACATTTGATTAGATTATTCTTATTACCTAACCTTATAATTGTTTATAAACACATGTGCACCATTCAGTAATTCCATTTATAGTCGTATAGCACGTAACGTTCAATTTATAGTACAGATTCCTAATTTTTTTATTCAATTTCTGTTACAGTATTCTTATTTTACATCAATAAAATTTTATTTTTTTTATTTAACTTAATCTTTTATTTGTTATTGTTTAATTGATGAGTGTGGCGTAACAGAGATACTTATTACATTGTTCTTACGGGGTAATACATTCATCTACGAAGATCCTGGGATATATCTTAATTAATTTATGTACTCTTGCTCTACAAATATTAGCTGGTTATTTACAAAGTACACAGATAGCGCTGAACAACTAAGAACTGTTAAATTTTATGGCGCCCAATATTTAAATTCAAAATCATCAACTTTTACTTATATTAATTATTTTTCTAAGTTTAAATTCACATTGTTCTTAGTTTGACCATCTCAGCGCTTCTTCATTTGTCGGCCCAGCGTAGGGGCTGTTACACGTACTTCTTCAATATATATATAAATTGATATATATATATATATATATATATATATATATACATATCTATATATTAATTGATAAATTATTGGAGTTTTTCGGCTTTTATATGAAATATTTACCAATATCGCTCCGGATTGGTCCACTCTAATAATGACCATAATAAATTATAAAAGATGTTGAAATTGCCCACCATCTTCTTCCAAGCAGTTAGCACACCTCCTAATGAAACCAAATATATTTTGTAGAATGGGACTATTTATAATTCTGTCTTTCAGATCTATATAATCTTGCATTGGTACTTAATAAATTGAATTTTTTAAAGAAGATCATAAAAGGAAATCACAGTGTAAGATTACAAAATCTTAGAGGAAATTCATGTTACCTATTCAAACTAATCAAACGATTTCCAAACACTTCTTGTAACATATTCATTATTTTACCAGTTGTATGAGCTCTTGCACCATCTTGTTGAAATTAGATCGAGGCTAGTTTATTATCACGAAGCTGATTAAGGCAAGAGTCCTGTCGATAACTTTTTGCAGTCAAGATACTATTAAAAAAAGGACCAATAGACCTACTCGTAGCGCACCAAACACCAACTTCCCAAGAATTTAGAGGAAATTTAACATAAAAGTTATCGGTTTTTGTATCACTCCACATTTTCCTGTTTTATGAGTGAACTAACAAGAAACTATGCTTCGCCCTAAAAGCAAGTTTTGTCTAGAAGTTCATCATTAAAATGATTTGTGAACCATTCGCAAAACTACTTGTCGCGGGTAATCAATATCGAGGATTTCTTGCAAGCAAGTTAGACGATATTAAAGTAACTGTAAATTTTGTATTAAAACTGTATGACAAGAGCCAACTACAACCCAGTTTGTTGAGCGAGAGTTCGTACTGAAGTTTTTGGGACATCGGTCATTATTTGTCTAACATTACCAATCGCTTCTTCTGTCCGGACTTCCGGTAGCCCATTTCCCTCTTGTCGTCCACACTACCGGTTTGTCGAAAAACTAGAACTTATCTTATCAGTGTACATGAAGAGTATTATAATAAAGAGCGGGGTTGGGAAATTCATCGCGAAGTTCTTCTAAGCAAGTTTGAATTGACTTTTGACTATTTCGAAAATAAGATTCAACCATGAATGCTTTGAGTATATTAGTAAATACCATTTTCAAAATTCAAAAATATAAATTACTATTTTTGATATTAGATTCTGACAATTACTTACATTTAATATTTAATACAAATCATAAGACTTAAGGTAAAGACATACGATTTTTTGGTCAAAACCTACTCGACTTTTTCTAAACGAATTTTTCTGAACACCCGTTATAACACAAAACTGAGGATTTAGGTGTTTACTTAGGTAAATTGTTTTTATGAAATAAGAACTTATTATGTTTTATATTACCACTAAAACTCCCACAACTGTTTTAAAGGTAGACACTTGACTTTTGATTACACAGGCCTACAAAAAAAAAATTTTTTTTTGGTGCATCTCTGTTTGTTTGAATAGTCGATAAAGTAGGTAATGTACAGTATATTGACATACGTCATTTTAACTCATCAGCTCTAGTTTACCTACTGCCCTCATTGTGAATTGTTGCCGGTCTTGTTATGGTCTTGTTCGTAACTAGTCATTATTACAATATTATCGATAAAGTTTGTGTTACTATTTCATTATGGCTAGTACGTCCAGACGTTGTGTTAACGATTCTGATATATTTTGTTGTGTTTGTGGTGAATACATACTGAAAAATCAGCGTAAATCGATTACAAACACAGTGCGTCGTTTGTATTTTGCTTACTTCGGTATTGAAATTCTACACCAAGATAAAGTGTGGGTGCCTCATAGTGTTTGTAAAATATGCGTTGAACCTTTGCGACAATGGGAGAGAGGGAAACGTAAATCTTTGAAGTTTGGAGTGCCTATAATATGGCGAGAACAAAAAAATAATTATGACGACTGTTACTTTTGTATGATTAATATAGTGGGCATCAACAGAAACAATCGCCATAAATGGAAATACCTCAATATTTCTTCAGTACAAAGACCTGTTCCTCATTCAGAAAATGTTCCAATACCAAGTTTTCACCAGGTAGTGCAGCAATCTCAGGAGGATGAAGCTGAAATACCTATTTCTTCCCAAGTAGATGATGACTTTCAATACTGCGGAATAACATCAGATCCTAAGCCATTTTCGCAGAATGAGCTTAGTGACCTCATCAGAGACTTAGATCTTTCGAAGGAACGTGCTGAGTTACTAGCGTCAAGATTAAAAGAAACAAATTGTCTTTCCTCAGATGTTCGAGTGTCTACATATCGCACGAGAGAAGGAAAGTTATTGAAGTTATTTTCATCTGATGAAAATTTTGTGTATTGCTGTAATGTGAGTGGTTTGCTGGCTTTCATGGGTTTAACAATCTATCAGCCCAATGAATGGCGTCTCTATATTGACAGTAGTAAACGAAGTCTAAAAGCAGTTCTTCTACATAATGGAAATAAATATGCTCCCGTTCCAATTGCTCACTCAACATATGTAAAAGAAGAATATGAGGTAATTTAAAATCTTTTACAAAAAATAAAATGTATTGAACATAACTGGGTGATCTGCGTCGACTTGAAGATGGTTAATTTTTTATTGGGTCAACAGAGTGGTTATACTAAATACCCATGTTTTATTTGTCTCTGGGACAGTCGAGCTAAAGCACGTCATTGGTCTTCAAAAAATTGGCCTGTGAGAGATGCTCTTGCTGTTGGGGAAAGAAATGTTATAAATGAACCCTTAGTTTCAAGAGAAAAAAATCATTCTTCCGCCATTGCATATAAAATTATAGCTTATGAAGCAATTTGCTAAGGCTCTCGATCGAAATGGTCAATGTTTCCAGTTTATTTCTCACAAATTTCCTGGTTTAAGTACTGAAAAACTAAAAGCAGGTATCTTTGATGGACCTCAAATACGTAAATTGATGAAAGACACAACTAATTTTGAGACTTGTATGAATGATGTGGAGAGGCTTGCCTGGCAATCTTTTGTAGCAGTTGCACAAAATTTCCTCGGAAATCATAAGGCTGACAACTATGTAGAACTAGTAGAGGAAATGCTGGTGCGATTCAAAGATTTAGGCTGTAATATGAGTACAAAATTACACTATCTCAATAGTCATCTACATCATTTCCAACACAATTTAGGAGATCTAAGCGAAGAACAAGGGGAACGTTTCCACCAAGACCTAAAAACAATGGAGAATAGATACCAAGGAAGGTGGGACAGTCATATGATGGCTGACTATTGCTGGGGAATCATGCGAGATTGCCCGAGTCAGTTTCATTCTAGAAAATCACTCAAAAGACAATTTCTTGATGTTTAATGTCAATAAAATATATATTTTTTCGTGAATTGTGTTTTTTTTTCTCGGGAACTAGAGCTGACAGAAGAAAACGGGTAACATTTTTGATATCGCCATGTAAGACATACTTAAAATCGGGTCTAAAATCTCCAGCACAAAAATGGTTGTAGGCCAGTGTTATCAATGATCAGTCATAAGATGATTTCTATGTGTTTGTTAACAACATTGACACCATTTTTTTATAATCCTTAGATGTACTTAATGTATCGATTTTGTTTCTACAATAAACAATTGATAGCATGTGTCAAAGTACACAACGAACCCAACTTCTACTTTTCATATCAATAATATGTATATTTTTATACATGCACGTTAGGTTCAATGTTATTTTTTTACTTTTACTGAAATTAAAACCACTTCTGATATATAATTTTTGGTAATTATCAAATGAAACTTGCCAGCTTCGAACACATCATTAACTTTAGAAAGTTATTCTGATACCTATAATGGCGTACTGTAAATGATCCCAAATTATAAATCGAAAAGAGCTTTATACTCGCCCCATCAATCTTGTAATTACTTCAGCGTTTACATTTTGTCATTTTGTACATTCGACATTCGGGGTTTGCGTGGTTGACCTCATCCCTAATAACGTAATTATTATTAATGTTACTACAAACGTACAATGAGGGAAAAGTTTTTGGTGACACAAAAACCTTGGCATCATAAATATATATGTATACGTGTCAGGAAATTTCGTAATTGTAATTAGTGAAAGGAAGTCTAATTTTGGATACAAATTTGGAGAACATTTTTCACTGGTTAATCAGGATATTTTTATATATATTCTCTGTAATACAATGCTAAATGTACAAGACTATAGATCAATAATATGGTCGTCGAGCAATTACCAATTTTCTTTTTAATTATTTGAAATTCCTGTTAATTTCACTTTAAAAATGTTTTAAAATATTGTTAAATTGATAAGGTCTTTTTATAATTGGTATTAAGTGCCATAGTACATACAGTCAATTAATTGAGAAGCGGATCATAGGTAAAGGAATATTTTTCAGGGCGCTTGTTTGATCATCCCCATTAAATGCACAAGGAGTAGGATTTATATACGTATATAACATAATTCAGAGGATAGATAAGTCTTTAAATAGATTTGTCACTATATAATAGAAAGTAGGGATCGAATTTGCACCATCTGTTGGCCTCGAAAGAAATGGAGATGGAAATATTAACGTAGTTTTCATTTTATTCATTTGTATTATTAGATAAACTTTTAGTTCTCGTCAAGATAATTTAAAATGACTTCTATAAAGGTGATTTTAAAGATTACCCGAATGGAATCTGCTAATAGTAGTTGTAAATACAGCAGGATATCGCATTTAGGTGGAATATTTTTAAGCCCGATTTTACAATATTGTCCTTTACATTTAATAAACTGATTAGTTTGTTAGTTACCGGGCAGACTAAAAGGGATCGGAATATATAGAAATGTGTATCAAATAATGATCTCTTAATTGATTTTTTTATTATAAAATTCATTATTTGTTAAATATTTTGTTCCAAATGTATTGCTTACCTTTATTATGAATTTGGCGTATAATTTCCTAAATAATTAATTGAAAAACTTTTGCTGTATTTGTGGATGAGACTTTAATTACCTGTTTATATACAGTATGTCCACAGATTCATTCTCAGATCATCATTCTCACTGCGTCGTCTGTTCGAGCAGTACACCAGCTGAGAGAACATACGACTTTATACCGTCACACGAAGCTGGAAGCAATGGCCGGCCGAATTGTTACTTTAACAAAATTAATACTCAATCCAAACACCACTATCCACTGGTCACAGGAATTAAAAGAAGAGACATTCGAGATAATCGATCGAACGTTCAACGAACGAGATATCCAGCACATTCTACGGACATCGCCAAACATATTTATGGTAGATCCAAACCAGCCAAAAATACAAGTCAGGATTCCAGAAAAAAACACCGAACCGCTCAAAGAAGAAAAAAAAAACCATCGAACACAGAACAAGATGCAAACTGAAATCATATCCGCAGAAGACTTTATATACCCGAAATTCACGAAGAAGCCAAAAATAGACGAAACAACCTCACCTATCGAAACTAAAAATTCTTACGACGCCCTAGAAAACAAAACTGAAGAAAAAATGGAAGAATAAACTTCCGAATTCACTCCACAGCCTTCAACATCAGCTAGCTCGCCCAGGGTAAGTGACAAAACCAACATCACACATAACACAAACACTAAAACACAAAAACCACACAAAATTGCACCAATAATAGTAACCGAAAAAGATAAATGGACACACATACGACACTTACTTAAATCAAATAACATTAATACAGTAGAAGACAAAATGGTGAAACCAGGAATACACATCGAACCGACAACTGACGAAGACTACCGAAAACTCAAACACACACTAGACAATGAACAAATTCAATATTACACTTTTCAATTGAGAAGTGAAAAGACACTAAAGGTGGTGATGCGTGGCATTCCCACCTTTATAACAGACACTGACATTACAGACGACTTGACTGACCAAGACTACCCGACTTTAAAAATTAAAAGAATGAACGGCAAACACGGCATACCTGCACCACTGGCATTAATCGAACTGACGAGACAGTACAAGTCAATTTACAATTTACGCGACTGCTGCGGACTTGCAATCAAAATAGAACCATTAAATAAACGGACAGACATTATACAATGCCACAAATGCCAGACATTCGAACATCATCAAAAAAACTGTTACATCAACTACAAATGCATGAAATGCGGCGACGAACACTCGACACATTTCATTCGATTTTCTTTAATAACTTATTTATTTTTAAAGTAAGATAAATTTAGTTTGCACTTCCTTAAGGCACTTTTTTAATAGAAATCTGGCGGTGTATTTAGATTTTCGAATACTGCTATTGTAGTTGAGCTACAATGGTCAAGCTTCATTTTTCTTATGGGGGTCATAGTTGGCTATGACATCATCGAAAAGAATTTTTCTTTCCCTTTTCAAAAATGTATAATTTGTTATACATGATACCAAAACTAATTTCAAAAATTTAAAAAGACAACATATTGTTACATTAGCAGTTTAGAGCGGTTGTGTCATTTGACAATAGAAGGTTTTGCATACAAAGAAAGGAAGAAAACTTTATTTTGTAACAATTATTGTTTAAATTAAAAACATAGGCAGCTCAAAAAATACTTAGATATTATTAAAAAAAAATTATAATAACAAATTATAAAAAATGTTCAAACAGTTGACCATTATTTTTCAAACATAAGTAGGATCTACAAATAGTAGATTTAACAACTTTATGTAAAATACACCTTGGAATAGCTCGACATTCGTGAACCACGCTTTCACGAAGTTCATTTACGTTATTGTAGCTGCGGGCATACACTTTCTCTTTAATGTAACCCCACAAATAGAAGTCGAGCGGCGTCAGCTCCGAAGATCTGATGGCCATGCAACTGGTCCACGAGTTTCGATCCACCTGTTACCAAACCGCTGACTGAGGAAATTGGTTACAATTCTGGAATTATGTGCTGGAGCACTATCTTGATGAAACCAACAATTATGAGCCTCTTGTGAAGGTAATTCACCCAGCAGTCTTCAAAATTATTTTGCAGTAAATGCAAATAAACGTCGGACATTAGTGTTTCATTAAAAATTATTGGACCAATTAATAGTGGTCCTAGTATGCCATACCAGACATTAAATTCAAAACGCACTTGATGTCGAGCAGGTCTGATTACATGAGGGTTTTCTGTAGATCAAAATCGTAAATTTTGTTTATTGAATAAACCATTGTTTGTTAATCTAGCTTCATCGGACCATCATATTTGAAAAGAAAAATTATCATTATCCATAGCATTACCTAGTGTACCATTCACAAAATTCTCTTCGTCTTTCATTATCCCCTAGTCTTAAAGATTGACATAAATTGTATTTATATGGATGATATTTGTGGGAGGCCAAAATCTTATGAGCAGTAGATTTGGGAACGCCGGTGTTATATTGAATTTCTCGAACTGATGTGTTTGGATTTTCAATAACTGCTTGTAAAACATTAATTTTAGTTTCATTACTTATGTGCTGCGGTTTTGTATATGGCCTAGTAAATGATCCATGATGTATTAAATTTACTGTTAAAGTTCTGTAAATAGAAAGATGGGGTTGTCTGTGTTCTGGATACTGGTTTGTACATTTCGGCGGCTCTCGTCGATTTTTTGTGACACAGAATGTAACAGGACAACATATCAAATTTGTCACTATTACTAAACGGCTCCATGACGGCAAAATTATTTAATAATAATCACTAAATTTAGTATTTAAATGGTACTTTATATTTTATTATGCTAGGTATTTATTTTGCTATACGATTTGTTAATTTTCACAGAACATAAACTAAATGTCAACTATAAACGAACACTAACAATGACAGTTGTATCTTAAATTGTTTTATGTTTCCAAGTTTTCCTATTGTCAAATTTCACAAGCGGTCTAACCTGCTAATGTAACAATATTTATTTTTTTTAAATTTTTCTAATTAGTTTTGGCATCAGGTATACCAAATTATACATCTTTGAAAAGGTAAAGAAAAATTGTTTTCGATGATGTCATAGCCAACTATGACCCCCCATAAGAAAAATGAAACTTGACCATTGTAGCTCAACTACTATATCAGTATTCAAAAATCTAAATTCACCGCCAGATTACCATTAAAAAAGTTCCTTAAGGAAGTGTAAACGAAATTTGTCTTACTTTAAAAATTAGTGAGTTATTAAAGAAAATCGAAAAAACAAAAATTCACTTTTTTTGCAATAGCGCCCGAAGTACGTTAAATATTCAAAGTTAGTGTATAGGGTTTGGTACAACTTTACCTCTGGAGTATTTGATCCCATTTAGCCAAATCTCTATCTCTCATAATAAGCGAGATCCCCATGTTGAGAATGAATCTGTGGACACACTGTATAGTTAGTAAATGTTTTAATATTCCTTTGTCAACAGTAGTATCCATACACTATTTATTATAGGTAGCTGGCGTAAGGCATATTAACCCTTAACTGCCGTAGTACAATTGTCGTCGCGTACTAACCGTAGTGTGGTCATGGTGACCGCGAACTTTACCATTACGAGAAAATTCCTAATATAATTTTTTCTACTTTTTTAAATTTTCAATAGATTAAATAGGACTCCTACAATAAGGAAAAAATATAAATACACAGTTAAAAGATATTCTCATTTTATTATTCATCAAAATATAAATGCTTATACAGAATGGCCCAAAATGACCGAAGTGGTTTTAATTCCTTATAACTTTTTTATTATAATTTCTTTTTTGTTTTCAGTATTTTGTAAAGAAGACTTGGGGAATTTAAAATGGAACAGTACACAATTGAACAACGTGCCAAAATCGTTGAACTTTATTTCTCAAATCAACGATCCATTGTTTTGACTCAGCGTGCATATCGTCGTTATTTTAATGTGCGGGTTGGACCCTCAGAGTCAACAATAAACCGTCTGGTTGAAAATTTTCGAGAACAAGGGGAAGTAAGAAACCTTCCTGGTGCCGGCAGACGACGAACGGTGCACACGGATGACAATATTGAACGGGTACAGGAGAGTATTCGGGAAGATGGAGAAACATCAACCAGGAGACGTTCGACACAACTTGGCCTTTCAAGAGGGTCGCTGCAGAGAATTTTGCATACAATAAGAATGCTTCCATACAAAATTCAGCTTGTCCCACAATTGAACCGACAGATTACAAGCAACGACTTGATTATGCAATTTATTTTCGTCAAAAAGCAGAAGAAAATCATGATTTTATTCATAATTTAATTATGAGCGACGAAGCCCATTTCCAATTAAATGGGTTCGCTAATAGGCAAAACTGCAGGATATGGGCTACGGAAATGCGAAGCAGAAAATGGCCACCACTTGCGAGATATAATTTTTCATAATTAAATTAAAAATATTCTCCATTAATATACTGTATTTAAAATTTAAAAAATTTAATCATTATGTCTTAAATAAGAAGTTATAATGAACTCAAACCCCTTCGGTCATTTTGGGCCACCCTGTACTTATTATTGGAGTACTTGTACTAATATAACAAAAATGCTTATTTCATGAAGCAAATGACTTTAGCAAAAAAAATTATTTAAATTCTGAAAGAAGAATAATATACTTATTTAAATAAAAAATAAACCGGCAAAAAAAAATTTGGTGTTGTAAAAATTACGGGAGCTAAAGATTTCACAAATTATGTTTTACAATTGTTGCACAGTTTTGAAGCACATTCCAGGCAAGTCGGTTTATGGCATGATACACACAAGTAAAAAGTCTTTCTTTTAATCTTCGAGGGACAGGTATAGCATGTCTTACGCTTTTCTAATTTTTTCTCCCCTGTAGCTTCGGGAGTTTCCTCCAAGATACCTATAATTCTTCGTATGGTGGCACGAAATTCACGTTTTAGATGAACGTTTCCATCTTCTTTTAAGGTGAAGGCGCACTAAACCATCTGCAAGCTCATTTAAGAAATCTATCTTATCTATCTTAGAACAATCCTTAAATGACTGATGCAGAACGTGAGCATTTACACCACTTATATCAAGCAGACGAAAAAAAAAAGAACCATCAGCCATCTTTGTGTGCGGCGACTTGTTGAATGCTTAGCACACTTGTTATCAAGCGCTTCGACACCTCCCTTGGTTAGATTGTAAAACGATATTATCTCTTCTTTTGACACATTAGAAATTAGTGTCGTCCAACAGTTCAATTTCTATCTGAAAAAAAAAAGGGTTGGGGTATTTCTCTTTTATTTTTCTTTATCATTCCCACATGTCAGGCCTTTTTCTCTTAGTTTTTCCACTAATTCTACCGACGTAAACCAGTTGTCAGCAGTTACTTTGCGATTGGTTCTCTGAATTGGTTCAGTTAGTCTGAGAACAAAATTTTATGTAACCAGAATCGACGCACGCTTATTTTATGCACTAACTGATATTTGTGATTGACATTATCAAATATCATTTGGATTTACGTTTACGGAACAACAAACACATACTAATACATTTGCGTCTTATTCTATAAAAATTTCATAGTAACCTAGATTGACGTTTCAAATGAACACTTGTTATATAGCATATATAATTTAAAAAGTAATTTTTTTTTTTTTTGGACAACACTTAATTGCGGCTTGTCAATATGACTTTTATATTAGGATTAAATTGCAAAATAAAATACTGTTGGCTTTTGAAGAAAAAATCACAATTACACATAAAAATTTCAAGTGTATGCGTTTTTTAATGCCGCAATTGTACCTATTTCTAATAATAAGATTTCTTTTCTCAAGATAAATTATTGTTTTCTTTGATTGTTTCGCGTTTTTTTTTCGATTGTTAAAGCCTTAGCGAATATATTTCAGAACTTAAATATAACCTATAACGTGCTAACAACCACTAACAACATCCAATGATAGTCATGTACAGTGTTGCCAGACAGCGTTAACGTTACATCAGTAGATTTGTCGACGAATTTCGGTAGATTCCGTAAGAAATCGGTAGATTTAAATTTTTCTAAGACAGTACATAAATTTTCCATTTCTTGTCGACCCGAAATGTTTTTGACAATTGCAGTAGCTTTTAGTTCTATTCCAGGTCAACCTTCTTGCAATTTTCGAATCATGACACACTGCTGCAACAAGATCCATCACGGCTAGTGGTAAATTATGTTCTGCAGCAAATGCAGTAGCAAATTTCTCCTGCATATTTTAAAGTTTAAATATATTTTGAATGATGTATATTTAATAATAATATTGATTTACCTTGCTTAATACCATCTTCAAGTAATCTTGCCGTACTACTTGACTCAAGAAACGAAGCTAAAGTTTGTTGCGTTGCTGTACGTTTCTTTATTGTTTGATGTGACTTTGATATGTTGTGTAAAGCGTCTTTGCCGCTAATAATATGAATATGTTTATCACATGGTTTACATTTTCCATATCCTCGTCCTTTTCTACTTTTAGTCATCCATAATTTAATTAAATGCAAGTATGTTTTGCCATTCTTCCTTATAGAATTGAAAATATTTTTTCTTTTGAATTGTATTTGTACTAATACTTTCATCACCACTATTACTAGAGTCACTCATACTGATTTTATATTAAATTTTATTTGCTAGTTAAATACACGTACACGCTAATAACTTAAAATGAAGCAATGTATGAATTTATTTCCCTTTTATAGTGTCTCCTTTTGTTGAGTAAATTACCTAATTGTAAATTTCTAACGGTAAAATTAGTTTTGTCGGCATGTCACCTGACGCTACAACAGTAGGTTTATTCCAACCTATCAATTCCGAGTAGTTCTGAACTGTTCCAGAATTTGAAATTCGCATCGTACTGCGCATGACCGCAAGTTCAGAATGGTTCATAAAATCCCTCCTGAGTTTGTTAAAGGGATTAAAACGCTCAAATTTAGAGGATTTTGATAACATTAGAAACAAAAATTAACTAAACTGGCGTTATTATGTTGGTCAAAAAGTAAAAGCGCAACGCTACCTTCTCAATTGTGAAACTTTTGTTTGTATGGTCACATGATGGTCACGTATGGTATTCATATTAGTACCTCTGTATTGAATACCAAATATGTCTATTTTAACAAACTGCAATAAATACATTTGTTTTATTGACTACATAAATAATAATTTAAAATGCAACCTACCTTTGAGAACGAAGAATCAATTCGAAGTAAAATTTGTTGTGAAATAAGTTTTAAAATAAAATTCCAAAATTCTGCAATAATAGTTTAATCTAAGAGTCAAATGTGGTCAAATTAGCGCGAACCAATTCATACATGCTCAAGATAGTCTAGAATTTCAAATACTTGGTCTCTGTCGAGAACTGTGAGAACGGTTCGGAACGGTTCTAGAGATTCGAACGGAATACTAATAGTTCGGGGAATTTGTAATTCTAGAACTACCTGGTTGGAACGCTTAAAAGTGCAGTTGCCATGCGCATTGGTTCTAGAACTACTAGAACTGCAGGTTCGAACGAACCTAGTTTCTCAAAGAAAAAATTTCGAAACAAAAACAAGTTAATACACTATCTATATTACCTCTACAACTAGGGAACCCTATCAATATTAAAAAGAATTAGACTGTTCTCAATATTGAATATTAAGCTCTATTTAAGCTAAATACTAACATAAGACGACTTCGCATTATAAAAAATAATAGATAAATTTTTATTCCGATATATGTATACACATTGTCGGTTAACAATAAAAACTACAACACATTTATACAATTTAGATGAATAGCTTAGCAGTTCTGATATTTTTCTGTAGAATTGTGTTGAAAATCGGTAGATCGGTAGAAATCATCTGAAATCGGTCGATCTACCGAAAAATCGATAGGGCTGGCAAGCTCTCTATATGACTCATATAGAGAGAGCCTATTCATCGATATTATTCAGGCTTTGAGTATTTTTTCTCTTCATTTGCCCAATTCCATCAGAATCTTTACCGCAATAAACGTGACCATTACAGAAGTAATGATTTCGTGTATCAGTTAAGCAAATTATCTTCAGGCCATATTTACAAGGCTTATTTGGCATATACATTTTGTACTTGCATTTGCCTCTAAACGAAACCAGCATTCCGTTGATACACATAGTTACTCCAGGAGAATATAAATTTTGTGAGTTTGTGATAAATTTATTAAAAATTTCTGAAATCGGTGCCAATGCGTCTCCCTGATATCTCACGACTCTATCCTCAGGATTATCAAAACGCAAACCAATAAGCAGGGTCGAAAATCTATTTTTGCTCATTACACAAGGAAATATTTCGTGCCCACATTCATCGGTAGCAAAGATCCGTTCAATTTTTTCATGATTCGAAATAAAAATGACAGTATAAAATAATAAGCCCAAAAAGGCGCGTAGCTCGGTTATGTCTAAATCCTGAAGGTCAGACCTTGTTCATTTTTATACTTGACTCTCATACACTGTAACTTTATGTTGGTCCACGGCAGCACAACTTGCAAAAATAATATGTTCCAACAAGTAACTGGATTTGCTTTGTTACCCAAATTTGCCGATGGACCTATAACAGGAAGTACAATATTATGTTTTTGTGTTCTGGTTCGAGATACAAAACTTTCTGATGACAATTTGTAGCGATTTTTGCCATAGAAATTTGTTGAGTTGATGCTCTGTTACTTTCTTCACTTTCACTCAGCATCTTCTCGATACGTTCAATCTCATCTTCACTATCTGCCTCTGCTTCCGAAGCTGAGTCATGATCACTTACTTCGTAATAATCTTTATCGACTCTTTGGTCATCACTGTTTTCGCCATCTGCTTCATTAAACCAATTTAGCAAAGTATTTTCAAAAGTCTGGATCACTGTAGCAAACCCTTTTTGGTGAAGTAGGAAAGTTGCTCTTTGTCAAAAGTCACACAAAATAACCGTAGACAACATTAAAATAGTTACACTAATACCGTAGTCTGGTCACTGTGACCGCGTCGAAATTTTAATCCCACTCTTTTAAGAAGTAAGTTCACCGATCAAGTTCAACGGTTACATGTAAACTCAGAGATAATATACTAAGGAGATAGGCAACTTTTAATACCAAAAGAAAACTGAGTTTTGCGACACCTGCAATATGTGAGGGAATTATTTTAGGTGAAAACCTTTGTAGGTATTTAAAATTTAATATTTTTAAAACTATTTTTTATGTATTTAATATATATAATCGTAAATATTTTAATCAAAGCTTAATCTAAAATTGTTGATGATTTTTAGAACAAGTTTTGTGTGATATTTACAATTATATACATTAAATATGCAAGAACCTTTTCACTAAAAAATCTCTTAATTATTATTTATAAGTAGTAGCAATGTAAATGAGGGAAAAACGTAGATTTTCGTAATAATTTATTAAAGTAATGCAATAATGAACATAACATCTTGTATGAACTATCGTTAGTATTTACAAAACACAATCAGAATATACGTGTCTATGGCTTAATAAGACAATGCTAAAGTAAAAGTTGTATTCCTCAAAAATGGTTTTCTATTTATGTTTTTAAATACAAAAGCATTTGAGATGTAAATTGTCAACACTTCTCAAATTAATAATACAACTATTATACCAATAACTTTTGGGCACACAGAACATAGCCTATTACTTATAATTACAATATAGATCAAAAAATTACATTATTGACAAACCGTATCCTCATCTCTAAAGGAAGTAATTCAGCTATAGTTATGTATTTGTGTTATAAACATAAAAACAAGTTAAATAAAACTTTCGATGAAATATAGATATTACAGTAAATCTTAAAGATATTTTCTAATTAATTTAATAATATACTAGGTACTAAATCTGAAAAAAATAATTTCCATAAACTGATCCAAGAACATGTTTTAAAAGAGATAATGGGTTTTTTTATAACGAAAATAACTTCTAGGACACTAAATTTTGATAAAACTTAAATATACTACATAATTTAAAAAAAAAAAGAATATTCCACAATTATATTTTCTTTTTAAAAAATTTTTCATGGTAAGATTGAACAATTTCATCACATATAAGACAGCGAGGGTCTTTACCATTTAATATACAGTAAAACCTCTAATTATGGACACCTCCGACAATCGGACACCTCTAAAAAATGGACATTTTTTGTGGTACGAAATTTTATAATGGGTTTTCTTAACAATAGTCACTCCTAATATTGGACTCTCCATAAATCGGACGCGGACACCCTTTATTTCACCGAAGCAATAAAACATCTGTAAATATATCTCTTAATTAAGGACAGACAAGACGGGCGGCGCCGAATAAAATTTTGCAATTATGTATGTATATATGTACTTTTATTGCTGCACACGTGGAAGTATATCTACTCGGGTTTTTCCCATAACACATATGTATGTACAAAGTGCACACGTGGAAGTATATCTACTCGGGCTTTTCCCATAATACAAAGGAACGACGGTTTACCACTGGCCTACTCGTCAGGTGATAAGTGGAGTGATAAGTATTTTGAATCAGTTTGAACTAGCCTTTGATAGTGTCAACATGGATTCTAGTAAAAGAAAGCGGTTAACAATCCAAGATAAAATTGATATTATTGCGGTTAGTGAACAGCAAAGCTTAAGTGTCCGAAAGATCGCGGAAAAGTTTGGTGTCGGAAAGTCGCAAATTAGTGATATAGTGAAAAACAAAAGTGAAATAAAAGAACTTTTCGAGAAAAAATGGAAACCTAGCTCAAAAAAGGAAGTTTCCAAAAACTAGTGGTTTAGCAATCGACGGAGCAGTGTTCAACTGGTTCTGTAAGGTGCGAAACAAAAATATTCCCATGTCAGGACCCCTACTCAAAGAAAAGGCGCTGGAAGTAGCACAAAATTTATATCTCACCGAATTCAAAGCGTCTAATGGTTGGTTGGAGAAATTTTGTCAAAGACATAAAATATCATTTAAAAGTGTGTGTGGTGAATCTGCCTATGTAAACATGCAAAATGTAGACGATTGGAAAGTCAAGTTGCAATCAATATGCAAAGATTACTCTCCGAAAGATATTTTTAATGCTGATGAAACCGGTTTATTTTCCGCGCCCTTCCGACAAAAACATTTGCGTTAAGAAGTGATAAATGTGCCGGAGGAAAATCTGCAAAAGAACGACTAACTATATTGTTGTGTTCAAATATGAAGGGTGATAAGGAAAGGCCGTTAGTCATCGGTAAAAGTAAGAAACCTAGATGTTTTAAAGGAGCTCATGTGGATAAGTTGCCGATAGGATGGATATCTAACAAAAAAGCGTGGATGACTTTGGATATTATGTCAGCTTGGTTAAAGAACTTTGATAACAAGATGAAGAAAGAAAAAAGGCATGTAATTGTGTTTCTTGATAATGCCACTTCTCATCCGAAGATTTCATTGGAAAACGTAAAATTGGTTTTTCTGCCTCCAAATACTACCTCGCATTGTCAACCTATGGACCAGGGTGTGATTCAAAACTTTAAGGTAATTTATCGGAGCATGCTTGTAAAAAGGCTTTTGGCGTTAATGGATACTGAAAATTCACTAGAAATGGTAGAAAAAAAACATTACGGTAGTCACTGCATTAATATGGATATCAGCTGCTTGGAAAAAACTCTCGCCTGTGACCGTAAGAAACTGTTTTCAAAATTGCGGATTCAATCAAAGTGACAGTGATCTAAGTGCAGAGTGCGATATAGAAGATAATATACCATTAGCATTTTTATTTCCCAATTTTAACATCACTAATTTAGATTTAAGCACATACGCATTAATTGATAATGAGTTATTTACTGAAAATCCTAATGTTTCCATTATAGATTGTATCGATGAAATTACTGATATCAGTGATGAAATGGAAAATGAGATTGAAGAGGAATTTGTAACTAGTATATCAAATATTTCAGAAGCCCATCAAAAATTAAAAGATCTTGAGAACTATTTCTTAAGCACTAACAGTTTTAACATTGCTAACAATATTTTTCAAGTTCTTCTTGAATGTGAATCTGAGATATTTAAATTATGAATGAAGATACTGTATCATTATTATGAAGGCTGCATTCATAAGAAAAATTGAATTTTACTTTGTTTGACACAATATGAACAGTTGTTTCTTCAACTTTGTTTTCATAGCACAATTTTTATAATAGTTTATTGATTATATTGTATATCCACATCAAGCTTGAAAAAAAGTTTTTGCTTCAATATAAATGTTACAAACCGCCAGTTTATTATAATTTCTTAGTGCACATTTTTTTGTGGAAACTTCTTTAATATTTTTATGAAAATACTGTTGCTTTCAGCAATGTTTTGTAACAAATTGCAGCTTTCATATTGTTGCGTTTCGAAGACCAATATGTGGCTCTAACACCAAATATGTTGTGGCTAGTGATAGTGTAATCAAATGTTTGCGATGAAACCGGTTTCTGTCGGTGATGCTTAAACACGAGTTACTAGAATCACGACCCCAAATGTTTGCTTCGTCGTGCACAGGTTGTAAGGTTGGATACACTTTACTATTTAAAGTTATTAAACTTCTAGTTCTATATACTCTAAGTGCCGCAAGGGAATGTTCTGCTACTGAAGATGGATCGGATACAGAATTTTGTTTGCACACTTCACATTCACCAAACTTTGCCATTACTGTCACAATGGCGATATTAACAAACGATCACGAAACGATTCGTATATTGGATTAGTTGGTTAAAAAGCTATCTTTCTTCTTAGGTGTAAACTTCTAGATGCGACATCTGTTATATGTGAGAGAACTAAAGTTTTATCTAACGACCGTCTATTATAGATAAACACCCATGTGTAAACTGACGATCGGGTGATTTGAAGGTACTGAGTCGCACATTGCGCTATATTAAAGTGGCGACAATTTCCAAGAAAATACAAATTCGCTGCGGTCTGAGTGGCTGCACTACGGTGGTTAAGGGTTAATTATTCGTGTTCATATGATACATAGTGCCGGTGATAATGTGGCGACCATGGACTTGTGAAGCAAGTATGAGTGAAGTGGATTTTGAATCTTTTACAGAAGATATACTTGTATCATAACTCTCCCAATAATATGTTTATTAATTTTAATTTATTATTTATTAATATTTTCAATTTTGATTATTTAAAAAAAAACCTTTTTCAGCTTTACATTTTATTCAGAATACAGTCCTGATTGACAAATACTATTTCTAAATGTTTCATACCCCACAGGTAAGCTCACAGCATTTACTCCTTATAATCCGTTTAGTGTTAATTGGAGTAAGTTTAAAATATTTTGAACCTTACTGTACCTTTTAGGTAATATTTCTTATCACTTTTAAAAGACGAATATACGTAATATACAGGATTAAGTAAATGTGTGGATCCATTTGATTATACAGGGTGTCCAGAAACTCTCCTGACAAACGAAGACCGGAGTTTCCTCAGATAATTTTAAGACAATTTAACCCAAATTCACCTAGTCCGAAAATGCTTCCTAAGGGAGCTAGAGTTCTTTGAAGATGGCGCCTTGCATTTATTTATTTTTTTAATTCCTCCAGAACGCTTCTATTTAGAAAAACAAAAACTGGTATGCTTATTTATCCTCCAGAGATGAATCGATTCCATCAATTGCGAATTTCTAGTACCGGTCATAGGCGTCCGTTTTGGGTAGGTCAACGGTTATTTTAAGGCATAACTTTTTTGTCTTTAACTTTTAAGCATTTGTGACACTAGATTATTAAATTTTCAGGTATTGCAGTACTAAAATGTACTCTTACTTTAAGTCGGTAGGATACACCGTTTTCTACAAAAATCGATTTGTAAAATTTTCGTTTTATCTTCATTAAAGTTCAATTTTTTATTTTTTGCAATAGTTAGCTCTGAACTGCCAACAGAAGTAAAACCTACGTTTTTCATTGTCAAATTGTTGTCAGTTCGCGAAGTTTATCTTTTCATTTTTTACTTTGTGTTATTCAAACACAACGATTTCAATTTTTAAAAAAATGGTTTTTACTAATGAGGAATACGCCGATATGCATTTAGTTTATGGCGAAATGAGGTGTAACGCTCGAGCGGCGCAACGTAGATACGCTGAAAAATTTCCCAATCGTCAGCATCCCACTCACTTAACATTTACAGCTCTTCATCAACGATTAAGAGAAACAGGTTCAGTGGTCCCAAAAAATAATGAAACAGGGAGACATAATGATGTAACAGCAGAACATGAAGATGTTATTTTAATGGAAGTTGAGGAAAATCTAGAAATTAGCGTTCGAAGACTATCTGCCATGTACCCCACAATTTCAAAATCTTCCGTAGGAAATATCTTACAAAAAGAAAATTTATATCCTTTTCATTTTACAAAGGTGCAAGCACTGCTAGAAGGAGATTTTCCTGCTCGCGTAGAATTCGCTAGATGGTTACTAAATCAGAAAAATCAAGATGAAGATTTCTTCAGGAACATTTTGTTTGGTGACGAAGCTACATTCTCAAAAAATGGAATTTTTAATGTACATAATGCACATTATTATTCGTACGTTGGTGACAATCCCCACGTTGTTCAAGAATTTAAGCATCAGCATAGGTTTAGCATAAACGTCTGGATAGGAGTAGTTGACGATTATCTACTTGGACCTGTGGAATTACCTGCTCGTTTAAATGGTGCTGATTACTTACATTTCCTGCAAAATATTTTACCTGATTTGTTAGATGAGGTGCGTTTAAATATTCGGCAAAACTTATGGTTTCTACAGGACGGCTGTCCGGCCCACTTTAGCAGGAATGTACGAGACTTTCTAGATAATAACTACGAAGACCATTGGATTGGAAGAGGCGGTCCAGTTGCTTGGCCAGCAAGGTCGCCGGATTTGAATCCTTGCGATTATTGTGTTTGGGGATACATAAAAACATTTGTTTATTCCGTCCCGATACAAAATCGCGCACAACTCTGGATAAGGATACAAGATGCTTGCAACGAATTTAGAAATAACTTTGGAATTTTTGCAAGAATTCGGAGTTCTCTAAGCAAAAGGGTAAACTTATGCATAGAGACTAATGGTCATCACATCGAGCAACTTTTGTAACAATCTACCTTTGATACTTGTTCTTTTTTTGTTAGTTTCGTTCCATTGTAATAAATAATTTGTTTTTAATTTATTAAATTAATTTTCATCCATGCCTTGATAGTCCAAGCCAACTTCGTCGCTAAAAATAAGTAGGTACATAATAAATTGAACTTTAATGAAGAAAAAACGAAAAATTTACAAATCGATTTTTCTAGAAAACGGTGTATCCTACCGACTTAAAGTAAGAGTACATTTTAGTACTGGAATACCTGAAAATTTAATAATCTAGTGTCACAAATGCTTAAAAGTTAAAGACAAGAAAGTTATGCCTTAAAATAACCGTTGACCTACCCAAAACGGACGCCTATGACCGGTACTAGAAATTCGCAATTGATGGAATCGATTCATCTCTGGAGGATAAATAAGCATACCAGTTTTTGTTTTTCTAAATAGAAGCGTTCTGGAGGAATTTAAAAAAAAATAAATACAAGGCGCCATCTTCAAAGAACTCTAGCTCCCTTAGGAAGCATTTTCGGACTAGGTGAATTTGGGTTTAATTGTCTTAAAATTATCAGAGGAATCTCCGGTCTTCGTTTGTCAGGAGAGTTTCTGGACACCCTGTATAATAAACAGGTTTACGTACGTGTTATACACATGTACACATTATATATCATTCTTGGTATAACCCCTTGCTTTAAAAGATACTTTTTGCGGTTTCCATATTATCAAATTAAGTGCGAGGAACACTTATTGTTAGTCTTATAGAATAAATATTAATACTTAATACTTCTATTGCTTCCATGCCCATGAACCCCCACCACAGGCTGCCTAATTAAAATATTTACACATCAAAAAGCTATTTCCTTGTTATTTGAAAAGGACTATACTTTATATCGTCTCTGTTCATCTTGTTAACAAACGACTGGTATATACAATATTTTTACCAAGAACCATCTGTCGTATCCATTAACAATATCAAAAATATAATTTATGTTATTTCTGCTGAACCTATAAAATATCTACTGACAATCCCATAAAATCCTAAAACATTATCCTAATTAACGTGTAATTATTTCCAAACTTATCCAATTCCAATTACATCGAACGGTAGTAGCTACAAGGAATTAAATAAAACTCAACATTTAATTGATCTACCATATATTTAACCATTTATAAAAATATACTAAAATATTACAAATGAGCATTGGAAATGGGTAAAACTACATACATTCTTTAAATATCTTGTCTAATTTCCAATCTGTTAACTTACTACATTAGTCATTAGTCATTAGTGTTTAAGTTTCTACAAAAAATAATTAGTTTTAGGTTTCAGTTAGCAAATAATCTAATCAACTGCTTTGATATTGTTTCGTTGAAGTCTGTTACACGATGTTACTCGGGTCATCTTTTAATAAAAGCGACTCGTTTGATATTTTAAGAAATTTGAATTAAAGATAAGCATTTGGTTTGAGAAATAATCGATTTTTTCAAATAACACTAAAATTATAATTATCAGGATCTTAGGAAGTTTTTTTTAGTTGAAACCGTAATATTTTTTCAGTCATTTTGATAAGCTTCTCTTCGTCAAGGCATATAACGTGTACTTGGAGATAAAGAACATATGCGTTTCAAATTTTGTTTTAAAGATGTATTTTCGAACGAAGCTTTTTGCAGAATCCAAACCCACTAATAACTAGTAGTAAAAACAATATTTGGCGGAACTTATAATAAAATGATTCTTGCCCCAGGACGAGCATCAGAACACAAAGTAGATAAATTGTGACAAACTTAAGCAAATAAGGCATTTTAACCATCGTTTTAAGTTTTTACAAGGTTACTATAGAAGTAATCAATTCGAAAGCTTTCGCATAATTCTTGATTGAAGTCCAAATATGAGTAGCATTACAATAAAGTTTTATCTCGATTTTTGTCTAAAATCAAGCGCAATATAAGCGAACTTTAAAAAATTATTGGAGGAAAAAGATGGACTTATGTATATGATTTTAAAATAAAAATCCAATAATCACAATAAATTCCAAAATGTTCATAACATATTAAAGTTATGCTGACAGATTTTTTGGCTCAGAAGGAACCGTGAATTCTTCTCTGCAAGGCAAGATAACATTTTTTAGAATATTATCATAATTTAAAAGTACTTTTCAATATGTATGTGAGATCTTTTAGAAATAAAAAACTTAGCAATTGGAGGTCAAATCTTTTAATATCTGCACACCAAAGACAAAAAAACTATTATCTACCCAGAATTTATTAGCTAACTTACTCTAGTAGCAGTGAATTATTATAAACTTGCTTTGTAAGTTATCCCACAAGGTTGAATAACTTGTAAAGAAGACTTTTTTTATTGGAAATGTTCGAAATTAACATTCTATATCCCTTTACGATTGGTGTCAATAATCAATGAATCACCTTACAGGTTTATAACCCCTTTAGGAACTGCTTTTAGATTTATTCTCTTTACGTTTTTCTTGATAAATGCTAAAGTTTCGTTGGCGGGCAACACTATAAACTATTGCTGTCTAGTTTATAGAGTATAAATATCATATTCAGAGCGTTAGTACTGTGATAAAGTAAGATATCTATTTCTGCATATTCAATGTAATACTTATTTAACGTAACACGTCCTCATTTAATTACGACATCTTCGCATTCTAGTTTAAGTATGTAACTAGGTTAGTACGTAAGTAGAGTTGATATATCGTGTGTAAACGAGGTAAGAAAATAACACTGCTGCGCAAAACGCCCCCCCCCCCGCTTTATTTCTCCGATATGTTTTTGGAATTAATGTGTAGCATTTGATTGGATAAGCATAGGTCAGCATAAGGATAGGTCAGTTGTAGGTGTGGTAACACATACGTATGATTAGATAAACAATGATACATTAGGAGTGGGTGCGGTATACACATACATATTGCATATGTACTCGTATTTCTGTCGTATCTATCGTCGACGACTGGGCACAGACACGCCTGGCGCCTGTGCTATAACCGTCCCTTCTCTCTTATCTAGTATACTGGTGAGGTATCGTTTACCTCTCCGCCGTTCTCTCACCCCAGTTCCATACGGTATATTCTGAAGAAGCGAGTCTTGTGAAACTGATCTTATCGATATTATACAAGTAAACATAGTAACTTGTAATGTTATTGTTATGTATTTTATATTGTTCCCGAGGGTGTTATTTATTCTACCAATAAAATCTGCCTCGGAAACGAAGCTAGTTATAACGAGAACCAGGCGACATCACATGGCGATCCTGCCACTACCTAGCTGAACCGACCTCACGTGACGATCCTACAGGTCACTTCTGATATCACAGTACTAATAAGAAGAAGGAAGAACCTCGAGAACCTCCTGAATATACTCATCTTCTATACATTTTTAGAGTAATCAACGAATTGAAAAAAAAAAAAATTTTCCATGAAAATAACTTCAAAATACCTAATATATAATACTTTAAAGAAAATAAAGAACGTCTCGTTCATTCAAATAAAGACCTAGTATCAAAACAAACAATCGAGCGAATACACAAGCTAAGATACAAATTTGGGAAAAGTTATATTGGACGGCGAACATTTACACATGTTCAAACGCCAATTTCAACAAGTCAAGATGTTAGCTAGAAGTGAAAATGATGATCAAGGAGAGACTAGAGAGTTATTGCAAATAATGGAGAACTCCAGTAATATTGATTGAGAGAAGAGTTACAAATTGAGCAATACCTGAACATGATCATCCGATCCAAATCTCCGGTGGAGACTGTTTCGGATTGTTCTACTGAAGATAGTGAAATCTGAAACAGGTGGAAACAAGAAAAATCCCTAATCAAAATATAGATCAATAAACTCTAAATACGTATTTCGGCAATTAAGTTACCTTCTTCAGTAGATAAATCTGAAAAATAAAAATTTTGTTAAATATAGCGTCTTTGGATAAGGTAGAATCTTGGAAGATATGTTCTTCGCCAAATCGCCAATGGAATAACACATTCTTCCACATATCATATCCCAAATTGAATTTAAAATTTATGTTAGCTGTTTTTCATAGCATATTTTCCCATTTCCAAACACAAAGCAATGTGTTATTCCACTGTTGTCCCACTATTATCCCAGTGTTATCCCGCTAACGACTTGGTGAAGAGCATACCTTCAAAAGTTGTACCTTAACAAAAGACGTTACATTTAACCCTATTCTTCTTTTTCAGGTTGTTCTACTGAAGATGGTAACTTAATTGCCGAAATACGTTTTAGAGTATATTAATATGTGGCTTATTTATTTTCTATGAGAAGCGGAATTCAAATTTAGATATTTGAGTATTAATCACTTTAATGACAAAGAAAGTAATAAAATTAATTTATACAATATCTTAATTTTTTGACAAGTCGAGATGTGAAGAAGTCGCCTAGCTCAGCTCGTGGATGCTCCCAGGCAAACTTCTTCTGGGGTAGTCTTTTACTATATGATATCTTTCCAGATCTTCAGCAAGTCGTAATTCTCCATCATCTAAATTCTTGGTTTGGGTGCATAAAGCCATGTTCTGTGCATCTCGAAATTTTCGTGATTATGTGGATAGAAGATCATTGGTGTAAATGTTGAACATTAAGAGAGCCAAAACCGAGCTTTGAGGAAGGCCATTCGTCAAGGTTTTGCCATTACTGGTACGATTGCTTAGCCAGACTGTGTTTCGGCCATTGCTCAGCATACTCTGGATTATGGTTAGGGATTTATCTGGCTTCTGTCTGCTTTTAGATATGATAATAATTTAAGAAAGCACAAAGCTTCAATAAACGAGACTTGGCTGGGTAAAGTAACGCTCAGACATGTTATAATATTAGCAGAAGACTGTAATATAAATCTTTAGAAAAAATATGTAGAAACTTGCTATATTGCTAGCGAAACTTTAACGAAAGATGATTCTTCAACGGAAAGCTGTCGTAAAAATTCTTACCAAATGATTAGGTTACGTTATTATGTCAATCTACTTATTTTTTTCAATAAAAAATTGCAGTAAATTATTCTAACAAATAATATTAGTTTAGTAAAAACCTATTTAAGCAGAAATATCAAATTAGTTTTAATCAAACATAGTATATTGCCGATAAAAGCGGAAAATGTTATTGTCTATTATATTTTATAAATATTAAAATAAACGATGCAATTTGCATGTAAATTATGTTATTTTTTTCTTGTCACTGCATCCTTTGAAAGTTTACATTGCCATGAATATTTTCCAGTGTTCAATTATAACGATGTCGCTTTCATTAAGTCGATGACATAATTAGATTGATATCATATATATATCTCGTAGTAATACTAATTTGCATTCTATACAAATGCAATTGTATTATTTACGCATTTAATTTGCATTCATTATATCATAACCTATTATTATACTACGAATATACACAGAATATCCAAAATTGCATTTTTTTTAAGAAAAAAGTCAATTATGTAGTAAGTAAACAGGTGTCTGACATTGAGTATGTGATTAAACTGTGACTAGAAATTCGATTAGCGTGTGTTATTTTCTTGTTGATATGCGGTGTAAATTCTTTGGCACTTCAAACTAATAATAATTATTAAAGTTAATATTTGATTTATATAGGCGAGTTAGTTGCTTGCCTTTTAAAAGTCAAATTAATTTCAGGTAAGTATAATTAGAAACAAAATGTTCAGAAGTTAGGCAGACAAACTCAACCTCTGGCCAACAATTACGAGGAAAGTTACTTTTCATAATAAATCAATATTCAGAAATAAGTTTTAACACCGAATGAAATTAGTGTCAGTAATACAGGCATATAATTACTTTGTACTTGATAAATAATGGACTTTGAAGAGGTGTTAAATGAGCTCTCGCATTTAAAAGTTGTTAATAGCTAAAAAAGTTTAGACTTTATTTACTTTCCATAGTTTTGAGTTTGAAAATGAGAAAATATTTTGTTAAAAACAGCTAACGTAAATTTCAAGTTGAGTATAAGATATGCTATGTGGAAGAATGTGTAAAACAATCAGAGCCAGATAATAATAATAATAACGACCTTTATTGCCCAACAGTTTAAAAACCAATTATAGGACGTTATACAAAATTAGACTATTTAATGTCTGTAGAAAAAATACACAGCATTACAATGAGATTACACCAAATAAGTAAATGATTACATGCCCGCACACAAGTAACACACAAACACTAACCAAAAGAGCTATGCTTATTAAAATTGGTGGCCATATGGTATAAAGGAGATTTCACTAAAATATTGGTTTTCACCTTCGGGATGTTGATAACGTCAAAATTGGGGGTAATACGACATTTAGATTTATTTGCGCGAGTAGCGACGGGGCGTCGATCCTTTGTGTTGAATATAAATAATAAAATAAATAAAAACTTTGCACTATAGTCCCCTCTACGACGGGATAGTGACACAAAATTATGCTCAGCCAGTAAATGCAGATAGTCACCACGGATAGGGTAAACGCTGTCCATTCTATACAACAAGTATTTTAAGAATCTCCTCTGAACACGTTCGACCGAGATTTGCTGGTGTAGATAATGCGGATACCAGACGACAGATGCATATTCCAACCTGCATCGAACAAGGGCATAGTATTGTACCTTAATACTGTTAATATAGAAAAATTGCGACACGATCTCACAAGATAACTGAGAGACCTGTTACTAGAAGAGCAGATGCTAGATATGTGCTCGGTAAACGTAAGACCATCATCGAAGAGTACCCCCAAATCCCTAAACAACGTCTTTCTAGCAACCGACTCAGAGTCGGACGTGCAGTGAAATGCAACTGGTTTAGAAAAGAAATGCGCATTTTTTACATTTAAAACAATTTTATTTACGTGGCACCAGTTCCGAATCCTGTCGAGGTCAGCTTGAAGTTTAATATAGTTGTCGTGGTTGGTGATAATACTGAAAATCTCCAAATCATCGGCATACCCCAGGCATTCACAAGCAAGGTCATTTATATATATATATATATATATATATATATATATATATATATATGTTAAAATCTAAAGGACCGACTTTGGACCCCTGTGGGACACCAGACGATATCAAAAAGTTATTAGACGAATAACCATTGTAGAAAACGTAATCGTTTATATTCGATCAGTAAGATGTCATTAATGTAACGAGGGCTGGGCAAAAGCCAATTTGATCCAATTTGGCCAGAAGTATATTATGATCAATAGAATCGAATGCTGTGTTTGCGTCGATAAATAGCATTAGAGAGGTATTGCGCATCAGTTTTCTTAGTCTAGGAACAAGATATAAAAATTATAATAAACCAAGCGACAATAAAAGGAAGCTGACATGGTTCGAATAGGCAGATCAAGAATTGGTGAAGATTGGTAAGTGATAGAAAAGCAGTTTAAATACTTCGAAGTATGCAAGATTTTACAAGAGAATAAAAAAAATATGAAAATATGAATCAACCTAAACAAAAACTATAAGTACTGAAAAGAATGCACCAGTAATAGTTATAAATAGAGTTGGCTAATAGCGGCAACAGACACTGGTGTAGGTTCGACAATAAGTGATGGCGTGGTGGTGATACAACTTTCACTATTACTTCGACTCTGTACAACATCTGTTGTATATACATGTATGCTGCCGTAAATACTATGTCGTAGTTCTACGTTTGTTTTAAAAATGTTGCAGTTACATACGTCGCAAAAACGACCAATGTCGTACACTTAAAAAAAATATAGCGGAAATGTGGGGTAAGTGAATTTTATTGATTTTTTTGCAGATTAACGAACTTGAATTACAGCTGTATTTTGATACATATAAAATAAAAAAGATATGGATCGACTTCTACTAGATTTTCGTCCCAAAAATTTGATTTTTGCGATGACTTACAAATAAATTTCTTTTTTGATTTCCAGTTAGACATTTATATGTACTATTCAGAATCGTATAGCTTTGTCACTATTCAGGGGGAGCCCTGTATATCCCATTCAAAACGGTCCCCACAAAAAATTATTTTAATATGAGATGGAATATATACTTGAGTAGTATTTGAATAGGTTTACTATTAGAAAGAAGATTCTTTTTGATTTGCAAGACATCCAGATTTAATTGCAAATTATGGCTCTAGCTATTATAATACGATATATTGTCAGAAGGTATAATTTGTTGATTTATTAAGAAAAATAACTTCGTTCATCCAATTTTGAGACAACCTGTATATTTGTATACGAACCACTTAACTATACAGACTGTCCCGTAAAAAACGCCAATTATAATTCCGTTATTTATTGTCCGATCTTATTGAAACAAAAAGTAAATTTAATAGCATCAAAAATACTACAAAATAGCAGTGTTTTATTTCTTTTCAGTTGTTTTCATTAACGTCAAACGACAATCAACTTTTTTATTTTAAATGGCAACATATATATTTCTGGGTATATTCGGATTGAATTTTTTTTCTGAATTCAACGATGTATAACATGTCATCTATTTTTGATAAACGTTTATTGAAAAAAAAACATTGATTAAAATCAACTTTATTTTTAATAAATTTTCGAATGTACCATCAACATTGTAAATTTAACTATTATAAATATTAGAAAAAACAAAACACTTTACAATACTTGTTTAAATTGCCCGCCACCTTGTTCAACACTTACCGCACATCTAATTACTCCACGAGTTGCATTTAAAAGTTACTTCTTCTTCTTTTCGTTTAATAAAGTGTGATATTTTTCTTGATTTTGGCAGCCATCAATGAAAAATGGCCCAATTAATTGATCGCCCAAAATGCCACTCCAAACATTTATGCTGTAAAGTCTTTGAAAATGATTATCAATGACAAATCTCGGATTGGATTAAAAATACCATTGTTGCTAAAAGTGCATTCATCAGACTAAATTATTATTCTGTAATAAATTCGGGACTTGTTCTAATGCATTTAAATGAAAACGACCACACTGTATTCTTCGGCCAGGATCATTTTGTTCCAATACATGAACTTTTCGAGCTATGTACAGTTTAAGTTTGTGTTTTCTTAAAATACCATGGACTGTATTTTTTAATACCCCAATTTTATGTGCAATTTCGCGAGTCGTAGTTCTTGTACTGCAAGAAAAACATCTAATTCCGTATCTTCGGAGAATTTACATTGTTTATTAAATGATTCATTATTTCTTAAATTCGTTTCAATTCTCTGAAATATTTTCGAATCTGTAACTTCTCTGTCCGGAAAAGGAACACTGTAACGACGAAAGGTTTTAAGACGATTTGAAGACGATTTTTATTACATTCGAAGAACACTTGTAACATGCCCGTTAACTGACTGTGATTTATTTTTACAAAAATACGTTTTTTGTTGTGGCAAAACGTCCAAACAGAACAATAGGAAGATTTAATAAACTCACATTGACACTTATTTAATGTTTATAGCATTTTTATTATTTCATGGCACACTAGAAAACTTATAATGGAAGACAAAGATGAAATTTATGTTTTATTATTTTTTTCAATAAACGTTTATAAAAAATAAACATGTTATACATCGTTGAATTCAGAAAAAAAACCAATCCGAATATAGCCAAAAATAGATAACAAAGTTGAGTATCGTTTTACAGTAATGAAAACAAATAAAACACTGCTATTTTGTAGTATTTTTGAAGCTATTAAATTTACTTTTCGTTTCAATAAAATCGAACAATTACGACAATTACGACACGTATAAACAAGAACGAAAAAAAGTAAAGGAATTAGTAATAACGGCAAAGAAGGACAAATGGAAAAAGTTTGGGGAAGAAATAGAAAAAAATAGCAAGGAAAATCAAAAACTATTTTATGGAGCACTAAAATCGATAAGAGACGGAAAAATACAAGAAACAAGGTACATCAAAAGCAGAAACGGAAATATGTTGACAGAACCTAAAGATATAATCAACAGATGGAAAGAATATTTTCAAGAACTTCTGACTGAGCAAACGGAGAAGGATCTGAATTGGGAACATGAAGAAAAAGTGGAAGAAAATTTAGAAGATGAGATAACTATGCAAGAATTAGAAGAGGTAATACGAAAATTAAAGAACGGAAAGGCACCAGGATATGACAAGATAACAACAGAGATGATCAAAAGCATGGGAGAAACAGGAAGGGAGTTGTCTTCTTAACAAAATATGGAAAGAAGGGAACTTCCCAGAAAACTGGCACCGGGCCTTAATAGTACCAATACATAAAAAAGGAGACAGGAGAGACTGCGACAACTACAGGGGCATAACACTACTGAGTACAGCCATGAAGATATTCGACAAAATTTTAGATGGAAGAATTAGAAATATAGTGGAGAGTACATTAAATGAGGCGCAAAGTGGATTCAGAAAAGGGAGAAGTGCGCAAGATCACGTTTTCACGTTGAAACAGATAACCAAAAAAGCCATATGTGAGAAAAAAACCGTATTTCTAGGGTTCATAGACCTGGAGAAAGCGTTCGACAAAACACCGAAGGAAAAAGTATTAAATATTTTGAAAGAAAGAGGAGTAAGTGTTAAAATAATAAGATTGATACGAAAAATTTACAGTAACAACGTTAACACTATCATAAATAATAATATAGAATCTGAAACATTTACAACTGAAAACGGTCTGAGACAAGGAGGCAGTTTAAGCCCAACGCTTTTCGTAACATATATGGATGAAATAATAAAGAAATGTACCACAAAAACTAGTAAGTACAATGTTGGACACTTACAACTACAAAGAGTAGATATCTCGGAGGGAGTTTTCGCAGATGATGTCGTTATAATCGCTAAAAGTGAAAAAGAATTACAACAGAATCTAGAAATATGGAACACAGAGCTGGAAAACCACAGAATGAAAATAAACAGAAAAAAAAAACAAAAGTGATGACGATAGGAGATGTACCAAAAAGCATAAATACAGAAATAGACGGGGTAAAAATAGAGTGAAGACTTTCCAATATCTTGGAGTCCCAATAGACGAAAAGGACACACAAGAAGTAGAAATAAACCAGAGAATAGAGAAAACGTTAAAGCTCTATTATATGATGAACAAGAAATTCATAAACAATAAAGAAATTTCGCGAGACACAAAAATGAAAATATTTAAAGCGATATTTAGACCCATACTAACATTTGGCTGCGAATCCTGGGTTTTAAGCGAGAGGCAAAAAAGCAAGTTACAGGCGGTCGAGATGAAATACCTGAGAAGAGTCCGAGGAGTTACCAAACTAGATAAAATAAGAAGCATGAAAATACGAGAAGACCTGGAAATAGAATCAACACTCAAATTCATAGAAAAGAGACAGTTGGGTTGGTGGGGCTACTTGCAAAGAATGGAAGGCGTAAGACCAGCTAAAAGAGTGTGGGAGGCAAAAATACTGAAAAACAAAAGGAGGGGTAGGCCAAAAACGCAATGGGATGGAGTAAAAGCGAAAATACTGTAGACAAAGGAAAGAACATGGACAGAAGAAAAAAAAATGGCGGAAGAAAGAAAAGGATGGAAAGAATTTGTAGACGCCTAGAATAAAAAATACAGTTCGTCCCGACACCATTATATGGTAGAAGGGAATTTAGATTAATTATTATTATTATTCAATAAAATCGGACAATAAATAACGGAATTATGATTGTTAGCATTCTTTACGGGACAGTATACATGTGTATAAATGATCTTAAACTTTCCTTCTGAACACCTGGAGAGATTAATCAAATAAAAATTAAGATTTATACATTTTAAGAGTTAATTACCTTCTATTATGATGAACAGAGCTATATTATTGCCAGTACACATTAATGGTCAATACGTCAACGTTTGCGAAGATTAAACAGCTATTAGCTATTATTGTTCCACGTATTAATTATTGACATCCATCAGTGTAATTACATTTGCTGGAATTGCAAACAACTAACCAAACTATAATTTACGTTTGATAGTAATATCAGGAATTTTATTAGTATGTAAGCCCAGAGATAGGTTAAACATAATAATTAAGTCAGTGATGTAGATTCATAATACTTTTCCATTTTAGTTCGTGTAAGAAAGTAACTTGTTTAATAAACACAATTAAAATGAATCAATCTTAAGAAATTTTATTAAAAATCTTTACCCTATAATAATTTAATTTTAACAGTTGCAGAAGTATTACGCAAATTTTCCACATCTCTTATCTAAATAATGTTTTATAAAAAATAGATTACTTTAGTAGACACATTATAATAATACCATACAGTCGTACAATACAATTCACAAGTATTTTTTTACTGATGAGTAAATTTTGAGTTTCGCCATGGTTGAAATATATTTTTTGATGCTTCATGTACCATGTTGCCAAATTAATTTAAAATTTCCTAAAGACCGATGTCATTTTATTCTGCTCCTTGTTACATTGGGTGTATTTTTTAACTCGAAACTTTCGAATATCTCGAAAAATATGTAGTAACGAAAAAATGTCTAGATCTAAAATTTAATAATTCAATGGAGGCAATACATTAGAATTACTCCATCTCTCTTTCTCCATGTAGGCGGAGAGGGGGTAACTTTAAAATATTAAATAGGAAATCGTATATTACAGATTCGAATTGTACAAAAAAAAGTACGTAGGATTTATCGGAGAATTTTTTTTTCAATTCATGATATATGGCGCTGTAATCGATGAAATTAAATTGTTTTCAATTTCTCGCGCCGAGAACCTATGCATATGATTTTGCAATACATGTGAAATAAAAAGAACACCACGAAAAATTACTTATTAAAAAAGAACTATCATCATGAACCAGGAACGAGCGTTCTTCTTTACGTACTTGGTCAACGAGATTTTCTTCGCTTCATGACTTATCCGAGTGGTTCCAAATTTTAAACAAATTGTATTTTTCTTTTAATACAATTTTTTAAGTTGAAAATAATTTGTATAAAAAAGTTTTTGTATGTACAATGTATGTATTTAACGTTTGCGTTATTTCTTCCATTCGTATTTTATCTAATTCCAAAAGGACACAAAACAAACGTACAAAAAAAAGAAATAACTTTAAGAAACAACTTATTTTACCCAGTTCGAAGAATAATTCGAAAAGTAGAAGACCTGTTTCTGTTACGCTGTTAATACTATCTACCACTGAATGTAGTAGTGAGTATTTAACTGTTCAAGAGAAAACTGAAATGGTTTTGGTGTATGGAGAAGCTGATAGAAGTCTTGATAATGCTGTCAATCTCTACACCTAGCGTTTTCCGGATAGAATTCGGTCATGTGCTTCATTTTACCGTATTATCAAACAATTCACTACTGATGGAAGTGTTTGACGGAAAAAAAGGACCCGTCGAGCAATAGTCACCGGAGAAAATAATAAAGTCGCTGTATTAGCTGCACTGGCTGTTAATCCTGAGGTTAGCAGAAGAGAAACAGTTCGAAATTGTGGATTATCGCACACCAGTGCTTGGAAAATTTTAGGACATCATAAGTATCACCCATATCATGTGTTTTTACATCAAGATCTTCATGACGTTGATTTCGAAAATCGGGTAACTTTTTGTCAGTTGGCATGTGAACAATTACGACAAAACCCCAATTTTTTCGTTACGTCTTGTTCTCCGACGAGGCGTCTTTCATAAACCACGCAATGGTTAATCCATGCAATACACATTACTGGAATGTTGAAAATCCGCGCTGGCTTCGCTAAGTTGAAGCACCCTTGGACTGTTAACGTGTGATGTGGAATTATTGGGAACAAAGTCATCGGCCCCCACATTATTGAAGGCCACTTGAATGTTGAAATGTACCAAGACATTTTGGAAAGTGAACTGCCAGTACTATTTGAAGACGTTAGCTTAGGAGTGCGACAGAACATGTGGTTTCAACATGCTGGTTGTCCAGCACACTATTCGGTGGTAGCACGTGAAGTATTTAATCGTAATTTCAATGATTGCTGGATCGGTAGAGCTGGTTCAGTAAATTGGCCTGCTAGATCACCAGATTTTTTACTTCGACAGATTTCTTTTTATGAGTTTGTCTCAAATGCAGAATATACAATCAAGTACCAACAACACGTGAAAATATAATTAAGCGAATCAGAAATGTTTGCACCGAAATTCAAGAAGATATACTTCTCAGTTGTCTACACTAATTTTAAATGCGGACCAATAGTGGATTGAAGTCTAATGCCATCATTTTGAGCACTTACTTTAAATGAAAGATGATGAGGCGTTAGGAAATCTAGCACTCTGATAAGTGAGACGCGAAGGGACTTAAATGAAGCACCCTGATAAGTGAGAGGCGGAGAGACTCAGGTTAATCAAGCACACCAAGGTGGTACTACGAGGGATACTGCTAAAATTCGCGGAATCAAGTACTCCTTGAATTTCCAGCATTCCACAATTATCATATTCGTAAAATTTGATACTGTTAATCTATAATTCAGTTAACAGTTCGATTTAAAACCGTTTTGTCTCAACAGAATTTATCAAAGTAATAGTCGCGTCAAAAATAGAAATTTTGAATCGTGATTTTCGAGCGATGATTTTTTACGATTTTTGATATGGTTTGACACCAAAGCAATGTGTGGAAAAGCTTAGTTCGGTATTTGGGAATGAAGCACCATCCAAAACTATGGTTTACAAATGGTTCGTAGAATTCAAGCGTAGAAGACCAACGTTTGGTGACGATCTTCGTGAAGAGCGTCCGTGCACCTCTGTTGTTGCGAAAAATATCGATGCTTTGCGTGAAATGATTTTAGCGGATAGACATGTGACATACAGTGAGATAGTGGTGTCCTTGGGCATTGCGGCGAAACAAATACATACGATTTTTGACAATCATTCCAGTCGTTGGAACCCTCAAAATTTAAAAGACGAGCAAAAACAGGCACGTGTCATATGGTGCAAGTGTTAAAAAAAATTTAATTGTGGTGGCTCAAATTCTGTATATAACATTGTAACAGGTGACGAGTCCTGGATGTATTTATATGGGCCTCAAACTAAACAGTAATCGACTGTATGGATGTTTCAAAATGAACCTGAACCTAAACCAACAAAAGTGGTGCGGTCACGAAGCGTTTCGAAAAGAATGATTGCTTGTTTCTTCGGAAAAACGGGTCATGTTGCAACTGTTGCATTAGAATATCGACGAACAGTTAATGCTGACTGGTATACGTCAATTTGTTTGCCGGAAGTTATCGATGAAGTCAGAAAAAAACAACATAAACCGACGAATCATTGTTCATCATGACAATGCAAGCGCTCACACAGCATGACAAGCACAACAGGAACATCGAATTAATGAGTCATTGCCCATATTCGCCCGATGTAGCGCCAAATGACTTCTTCTTATTCCAAAACATTAAAAATAAAATGCGTGGAAAGCGGTTTTCATCGCCTGAAGAGGCTGTTGAAGAATTTAAAGCAGTGGTTTTGGAGATACCTCGCTCAGAATGGAAAAAGTGTTTTGATGATTGGTTTTATAGGATGCAAAAGTGTATACATCTTAAAGAAGGGTATTTTCAGAAACAGCAAAGCGATTTATATAGGATAAAAGGATGCAAAAGTGTATACATCTTAAACAGGGGTATTTTGAGAAACAGCAAAGTAATTTACATAGCGTAATTTGTTCTATTTCACAACTTTCCGCGAATTTTACCAGTGGCCTACGTACGTATACGTCGGTCTTGTACGGTTACGCTAAAAGTAATTTATTCACCAGCAAATTACATTACTATAGTTCGAATTTTCCCAGCTGTTCGAAATTTGTAAAATGAATAAAGTTTTTCTAAGACTAGTTTTGATTATTTACAGAGAAAACGTATTTATTATTACATCCGTATTGCAGAATCGTATGCATAGTTTCTCAGAGCGAGAAATTGAAAAAAAAATAATTTAATCGATTACAGCGCCATCTATCATGAATTGAAAAAATGTTTGATCCTACGTACCTTTTCCAGTAGAATTCGAATCTATAATAACATATACGGGTTCCTAATTAATATTTCAAAGTTCCCCCCCCCCACCTACATGTAGGGAGAGAGAAGTAAGAGAGTAATTCTTCCATTGAATTATTAAATTTTAAATCTGGACATATTTTCATGAACTGTTTATTTTTCGAGATATTTGAAAGTTTCTAGTTGAAAAATACACCCGGTATAGAGCAGTGTGGAGCAGAGAAACCGAGTTATTTTTGAAAAAAGACCGAAATAAATACTAAAAGTAGTTAGTTACAGTAGAATTATTACAAATAAACAGATGTTAAAAGAGCTTGTTCTAATGAATCGAAAGAAGAATACAAGCAACAACAAAGTGCTCAATATGCTCTCTATACATCGAAAAACTGACTGGCCACTTCGAGATGTCTTAACCCCAGGCGTAAATAATGTCATTGATACGACTTTGGTTCCTCCTGAAAAAAACGTGTCACACATCCTGACTTTCAGCGGTTTATATCCGAAGTTCGAATGATAGTAAATCACCAATAATTGTTCCATAATTGTTACATATGCTCATGTGTTAATTATTGTCTGTCACTGTAAATCCATTTATACATTGAAAACAACCGTTCGACATTTACCGATGAAATATTGGCATATTTAAAGTGCATAAAATTTTTTAGTGACGGCACACATATTCCGGGTTCGGAAAAATCTTCTTTTTTACGATCAAACAAGTAAACAATTTGACGTACATTACGAAATGTTGGATTGTTATTTAAAACTGCTTCATTTTTTTTTACATTATCGGCAGCGGCTGCAGGTAATTGAGAAAGGAATTAACGAAGGTCTTATATAATATTCAGAATTAGCTATAGTAACGGATGTGGCAACTGTTAGTTCGTTTTAAAAATTCATATTAAATAAAAATGCAACAAATATTTTCAAGTGATTTATTTTCGAGAGTACACATTCCGATTAAGAATGGAGTACTATTTCATTTAAATGACTGCCTCGGCTGGCTTTGCAGTAGCCCATTCTGTCGACCCAATTTTTCGGTACATTTTCAATCGTTTAAACGTTTATTTCACCAAGAGCCTATTTAATTGCGTCTTTCAAAGCCTCAATCGTCTCTGGATAATCGGCATAACATCTGCCCTTGACGGCTTCCCACAAATAATAATCCAAGGGAGTTAAATCTCAGCTCCTAGGTAGCCGATGACATCGCTATTTCGGTTGATAATGCGATTTTCGAAGATATATGCAAAACGTCGATAGTAGCGTTGGCTGTATGTGCAGTGGCGCCATCTTGTTGAAACCAAACATCGGCTAAGTCTTCCTCTTCAATCTAAAGAAATGAAAAGTCAGTTAACATGCACGATAACAGTCGCCATTGACTGTCAGTGCGGCTTCTTGCTCATTTTCAAAGGAAAATGGTTCTCTGATGCTTTTGGACAATATTCCACACCATACAGTCACCGTTTTGAGTGCAGTCGCATCTCAATTGTCACTTGTAGATTTCCAGTGCTCCAAATACAACAATTGTGCTTGTTCACATAACCTCCGAGGTGAAAATGAGCTGCATCGGAAAAGACGATTTTTTGGTAAAAATGCTCATCTTCTTCCAACCGACTAGGCCCATCCAGTGAAGCAAAAGCGCGATATATGATTCACTGTTTTCAATTATTGAACGATTTTGACTTTGTAGGCCTTCATATCTAGATATTTTTACAAAATCTTTCGCAGAGTCCTATCGCTGATGTTCAATTCTTGTGAACAATGGCGGCTGGAGGTGCTCGGATATCAGCTACAACAGCAATATTTTCCATCGAACAAGCTGGACGGCGATGTGGAACGTGTTGAAAAAATGAAGTTGGTGCTTCATTTCAACCGAATTTTGACGCAATTTTCGGCAAGTTTCGGCAATTGACTTATTAGTTTGAAAATAAGTTTCCAATATTTACCAACGCTGATCAAGCGTATTTCGACTCACTTCTTTCACCGGAAATAATGTTTGACAGATACAGTAGAGCTATGAACGGCGCAATAACCGCTATTTCGAAAACGAACCACAAGATGCCGCACCCACTATAATGTTCTTAATACTTTTTCAGTAATTCTAAAGCCTTTATTCATGTATTCAATTAATTATAAGATTCCTTCTGTATCCCAAAACACTGTCGTCAACAGTTTTCCAAACGAATTTTGCCTCTTTTTTGGTGGTATGGATTCCTTGCGGTTTCACTGCATGGATTCCTGTTTCGTGGGTAGGTTCCAGTGAGACATACGCCCTCTTTCATCACCTGTTATAATTTTCGAACAAAGTTTTTATCGTCACCTAAAACCTATAAATTTTCCTCACAAATATGTTACCGATACAATTTTTGTTTGGGAGTGAACAATATGGGAATCCATCGTACTGACACTTTGTTCATTTCTAAATCATCATGTAAATTTGTAATACTTTGGTTTCTGATGACTCTACTTTTTCAGAAACAATGGGAGAAAAGAGCGAAAAAGCGTGTATTCTCTCACAAAACGTACTGCACAAATGTTTTGGTAATACTAAAAACCCTCACCACAAAACCGTTGTACAAGGCATGTTGGCTGCGTACAAAGCTTAGGGCTGCAAGATGAACTTAAAAGTGCATTTTTTACACTACAATGTCGACTGTTTTCCGTAAACTTGGGAGTCTTCAGTGAAGGGCAGGGTGAAAGATTTGAACAGGATATTCATGATATCGGGAGACGCTACCAAGAAAGTTCTGGCGTCAATATGCTAGCTAACTATTGTTGGATGCTCAAGCGGGAAACAGAAAATGGAAAGTGGAAGCATGTTCAGAGACGTATCAAGGAGAAGAAGAAGAGTTAAGTAATTAAGTATATTTCATAAAGAAATTGTTTAATTATGAGAAATATTGTTTGGTTCATTGTAATAAAATTATGTTTTTTTCATTATTGTAATATTTTTTCTATGCAAACACTTTTATTTGGAAAAAAAACAGCTTGTGATGGAGCGAAAAGGAGATGATTTTTGGATTCAGCAGAATAGAAAATATATTACCAAAAACACCCCATGCACCTGAAAAAAAATATTTTTTTGCAGACCTGTGTAATTCAATTGAAGACTTGTAACTCGTGATAAACGACTGTATGGATCTGAAATATATCACAATTAATATTATTGCTCAACATAAGTAATCCAAAATTTATTTATGTGTAATTTAACCAATATAATAAAACAATTATTTCGTCGAATTGGTTCTCAGAATCCTAGTTTATTTTGATTTGATTTCTTTGTAAAACAATTTTCCGAATTTTCAATTGATTTTAGTACAAACAACGGTGCCTATTTACGGTTATATTTTACAAATAAAATATTTAAAAAAAATAATAAAATACACTCAGTACAGGAATATGTATGTCTATACATATCCACACATATGTAAACCTAATAACAGTATATGTACCACACCTAAACAATGAAAAAGTATTAGTAAACAGTTATGAATACACCATTGTTGAGAGTATAATAGTTAAAAAGTGCTGTAATTAACAAAAAATAAATTTAGTCTAATCGTAAGCCTCAAGTAACTTCCGAATAGTTCACTTATAATTATAAAAGAGACTTTTAATCTTTGCAAAGATTTTATGTCAAGCACCATGGGGATCAGAACAGTCCCTATTTCCCAAGACTAATTTTAAGACGGAAAATAGACTAATTGCTGAAACGTTGGTAGCAACGAATACCTTAAATGATGTAACACCTTAATTATATGCATGCATAGATAATGCATAGATAATATTTTTATATCGGAGGGCATAAACAAAACATTTTTTGAGACCTTTAATCCTCATCTGTCTGACCATTTTTGTCAGAGAATATCCTTAGTAATTAAGGACGAAATTGAAACACTAAAGCTGACTAAGGTAAACACCAGACAAATGAATGAGATTAATTCTTGCACGTTTGTGAACAAGCTTTTAAATGTAAATTGGAGTGCACTGTATACTATTGACAACATACAGGAACGTTTCAAATGCTTTTTTTGCTCTCTACTGGGATATTTTTGATGAATCGTTTCCTGAGGTAGTAAAAAATATTAGTAGCAACTACAACAATATGTCGTGGTATACCGAGGAAATTAAAGAAATGAGAAATGTTCTTGATAGCGTTGAAGTAATAAGTACAGGCGAGAGGGAGGCTAGTGAATTATATAGGCACTTAAAAAAGCAATACAAAGAACAGATAATCCTGAGCAAGAAAAGGATGAACTCAAATTACATTCAAAGATCTAAAAATAGGTCTAGAGCAGGGTGGAATATAATAAATAGAGAAGTGGGAAATAATAAGCGTGATGGGAATGTTTTGTTAAATATTACACCTGATGAGTTTAAATCTTTCTTTGTTGATATTGGCAATGATTCAGTTAGGTTAATTGGGGGTCCAAATTTAGCTCCTGATGACCTACTTGCCAAAAGTATTAAAAGTTCACCAAATACCTTTTTTGTTCGCCCTACAACAAATGAAGAAATCAAAGAAATAGTATATTATAGCCTTAGAAATTAACAAACCACTGATATATACACGTTAAATGTCATTGTACTAAAAAAGAGTATAGATTATATAGTGGATCCTATAACGCAGATCTTCAATAGTTGTTTGTGCAGTGGCATATTCCCTGATCAATTGAAAGTAGCCAAAGTGCTTCCTATACATAAGGTGGGCACGGATGATAAAGCAAATTTCCGACCAATCTCAATACTGCCAATCATGTCAAAAATTTTAGAAACCATCATCAAGAAAAGATTACTTAATTATTTTGAGACATACAAACTCTTAAATGATAACCAACATGGCTATTTAAAAGGCAGATCTACTAGCACAGCAATTTCTGAGCTTTTGAACCATATTGCAGATGCTTTTGATCGCAAGGAAGTGGTGATTCTTGGTTGTTGCGATGTGAGTAAGGCCTTTGACTCCATGGACCATCCAATATTTTTACTGAAACTGCACAGATACGGCGTGCGAGGACGAGCAAATGAACTTATTTCCTCTTACTTAACGAACAGAAAGCAAGCAGTTTACTGGACTTATAAATATTCGAATACATTATCGGTAAATCGAGGGGTTCCACAGAGGTCAATATTAGGTCCTCTGCTCTTTCAAATTTACGTGAATGATCTACCTTATAACATATCTGCAGGGAAAGTTACCCAGTTTGCGGATGATACATCCGTTTTGGTTCGGGCCCAGGAAATGGGAGAGGGAAGTATAAATTTGGAGCATGCACTAATGGAGACAGGCGAATGGTTTGGCAGTATCCTCCTGAAGCTAAATCAAGATAAAACACAGCAGTTAGCCCTTACAACAAAAAGGATCTCTAATGAGAGCAAAGAGAGCATCAAATTTTTGGGTCTACAACTCACCAGCGACATGAATTGGGATTGCCATGTGGAAGATTTGTGTCGCCGCCTTGCTGCGGCTGTTTATTCTATTCGTAGGATAAAACAGGTAGCAACATACGAAGCAGCTCGAACGGCCTAATTTTCTAATTTTCAGAGTAGAGCTACATATGGCATCCTAGCGTGGGGTGCGTCAGGTGCAGCTGAGTCGGTGTTTAAAATGCAAAAAAGTGCCATTAGGGTTCTTAGTAGTGTGTCCAGCAAAACTAGCTGCAAGCAACTGTTTAAAACACATAAAATACTGACCTTGCCATCCTTCTATGTACTTACCTGTCTGGAGTATGTCAACAATACACACCAAAAGTTCTACTTAAATAGTAATTTCCACAATTACGGCACCAGGAATAGAAATAACATAGTGATACCATACCATCGGTTACAGAGAAGTCAAATGAGTACAAATTACCTAGCCTTAAAAATTTACAATAAAATTCCCAATGGAATGAAAGGCCTGGACCGTGGACGATTTAAAATCAAAGCCAAAGACATACTACTAAAGGAGTGTTTTTACGCGTTAAGTGATTTTTTCAATCATCAATTTTAATGTGTTTTTTTGTTTTATTGTTATTTGTACTTTTCTCATTTATATTTTATACTGAATATATCAATATGACGTATGTATGTATATATATACATTAATAAATATTATTATTATTATTTCCTCCACACACAAGAACATTCAATTTGTTCTTGGTTGCCAGTGTGTTAACCCATCGGTTCGTGAGAACAAGATGGCTGGCATAACTATCATAATATTATTATTATTCTTGTTTATTATTATTATTATTATTATTATTATTATTATTTCCTCCACACATAAGAGCATTCAATTTGTTCTTGGTTGCCAGTGTGTTAACCAATCGGTTCGTGAGAACAAGATGGCTGGCATACCTATCATAATATTATTATTATTATTATTATTATGACTGTCACTAATTAATTGATAACCAAATATGATGAAATATTTTCTTCTATTCGGGATTATTGATGTCAATAATACATTTACAAAGTCAATATAGTAATGAATCAAACATATAGATCGCATATACAGGTTGTTTTGAAAGTAATCTGAAATTTTGTTGTGGGCGATTTGTGATTCAATTTTAAGGCGAAAATTTCCTATAAACATGTGTGATACGTTTTGTCGTTAGTGAAATTTATTTCGACGATAATTTTGTTAGTGACGCTATTGGTTTCGCAAACTAACAAGAATGAACATTTATATTGTAAGTGACTTTTGGAATGTTTACAATTACTGTGTAAAACCTAAAAACCAACGCAACATTCTAATTTCGTTGTAGTACTAGTTCTGCTTTCGTTTGTTTTCAGTTTAAACTTTTTGACTATATCTGCGTTTACTAATGCTGAAATGGCTAGTATGCATTTTTTTGTATGGATTAGCCAATGGTAATGCCCTAGAGGCTAGACGTATGTATGCCCAGTGTTATCCAAATAACCGCTTACCATGTTCTGAAACGTTTACTAAACTACATCTTCGTTTACAAGAAACTGGAAGTTTTGCAAGATCAAGGGATATTATTGGACAACCTAGAAATGCGAGAACTTCACAACTTTAAGATGAGGTTTTTCAAATTATTGACGAACATCCAGAAACGAGTACTACCAGAAAATGGCTTAACAAGTAAATGTTAGTCACAAAACTGGTTGGAAGATTCTAAAAGAAAATTTATTGCAACCATATCATATTCAACGTGTTTAAGATTTGCTATAATATAGCTATATAGTCATTAGGTATTCATTCATTAGATAGCTTCGTATGCAGTATTGCCAATGGCTTTTAAGAAAAATTGCAAACAATTCCAATTTTGCTGCTAGCGTACTTCTCAAGACATAGTATTATGAATTTTCATAACAACCATAAGTGAGCAGATGAAAATACACATGCTACAGTTGCAGCACGATTCCAACAAACTTTTTCGGTCAATGTTTGGATAGGTATTATCGACAATTATTTAATAGGACCAGTTTTCCTTCCCCAACGAATTAACGGTGATACACATCTTCATTTTCTAGAAAATGAGCTTCCTGTTCTTTTGGAAGATGTACTTCTCATAATTAGAAGGCGTATGTAGTTCATGAATGACGGTGCACCTCCACATCTTGCATTAATCGTACGGGAGTTTTTAAATAAGGTTTATTGAAACCGTTTGATAGGACGAAGACGAGGTCATCTGACCACAATCCTCTGGATTGTTGTGTGTAGGAATGTTTAAAATCACTCGTTTATACAACCCCGATTTTAAATTTAGAGGATCTTCAAAATTGCATCATAGAAGGCAGCAATGTAATTCGTAATACTCCTGGCATTTTCGAAAGGATTCGGCAATCCACTAGACGTCGATTGGAAGCTTGTATTTTAGCTAGAGGTGTACATTTTGAACATCTCTGAAATGTACTACTTTTATGTTTTATTTGACACAATGTTATTGATTCTATTAAAATAATAAAAACATTGAGCACCTTGTATCTCATTAACGACAAAACTTATAGCACATGTTTATAGGAATTTTTCGTCTTAAAATTAAATGACGAACTGCCAACAACAAAATTTCAGATTACTTTCGAAACAGCCTGTATATAAAAAAAAACATTGGACATTGTAAAACAAAATACACTAGCAAAACGTTAAAACATGAAATTTAGGAATTGGTCCAACGCATAAAACAGAAACACCTTTCCGAGCTCCGAAACAAGCTTGTGCAGAGGCAACAATACAAAAACAGTAAAATTGGTGCGTAAAATGGCAGAAAATATTAAATAATACCAAAGGAACTAATAAACCCAACCCAACCTAAGTGTTTACTGTAGTCGACCTTTATTAACGGCGTATATCCTTTATGAAACATTTCTGCTTTAAAAAAGATATTTTAAAGGCACCATTAACTAAAAGGTGTCTTGAGTTGAAGGCTATCAAGCCGTGATTATGAAACCGGCAGTTAGCATATTCATATTCGTAACCTAAATGCGTATTTCGACAATAAAGTTGTCATATTCAGTAGGTCGAAATAACAGCATTGAACATGAGGCACAGAAAAGGTAACACAAAAATCAGGAAACACTTTAAAAGACGTACATATACACACTGTGTGTATGTGCACACCGGATATACTGAGGATGACATCTTAATTGCCGAAATTAATGTGGAAAGGGGTTTTATTGGATTTATTCCTTTCTTTAAGTTTTCATTTAGCCTCAGTTTAAAATCAAAGACCTTTGTATTTTGTTAGTTTCAGCTTTTTCAGATTATATAGAACTTTGATCTTTCATATAATTAGTATTTTCCAGCCAGAGAAGCATAAAAAGCTAATAATACTACCGTTTAAATATCAAATATCTTTTTGAAAGTTCCATTATTTATATTATGAACCCTTTCACGGTTACAAGCAGATGCTTTCGTTAAAAATTATGAAAATTTTTTATAACAAATCAAAAATTTGGCCAGGAACTTGACTATGAAATTTGGATTTCAATTCTGCAAATTTTAACTATTAAACTCTCCATGTAAGTACTAAAAAGCAATAATTATTTTATTTATTCTACGATAAAAATTTCCTTTTGATATATCAGTAAAGTCTTACATCAAAACTTAACACATCCTATTAACACATTTTATCACAATCATCAACGTTGCACGTGAAACTGTCATAATTCAATGTGGAACGACTGTCTTCATCTCTACTAATTAAACAAATAGCTGTCGAAGAGGGATCTGATGGATTGGTCATTTCTGTGCTGGGACTCTTTACGAATCCTTCATCGTCCTCCGGCGACTTTAGAATCTCCTCGATTCGAATTGATTCTTCGCCAATTTTGTCACTTCCTCGATCTTCCTGGATATTAGAAGCAGAAGATATTGATAAGAAGGAGTTCCGTCTGAGACCAGCTTGGTTTTCTATAATGCTGACGAGAACTTCGGTAGAACTGCCTATAGCCATCGCCGGTACACTTGCCACGCCTAATTCTATATCAACTTTAGGTGGATTAAAGTCTTGAAGTAAACCTTTAATGGTCATCATATCTTTAGGTTCCGATTTTGATTCGCGAGTTACTCTATCGTAATTTGGAAGTAAGCGTGGTTGTAATGGAAGTATGTCCATGTTTCCTGTCGTGGCTGGTCTTGGTTGAAGTGGTACAACAGCCATGTCGTTCGCGATTTGAGGTTGAGTCTCATCTAAGAAACAAATAATTAAATATTTGATTTGATTAATCGTTGAATATTGCGGATCTTGGAAGCAACTTTTATTTTAGATAGGATTTTCCTTAACATTAAATAATGTTTTCTAAATAATTTGAAAAAATATACACCTTTACCCAGAAAATAAACGAAATGGCTCTATTTTAATTAAATCGATGGCGCCATCTTTTGGTGGGAGATAGATATATGACGTGTAAACCTTTCAAAATAATTGTGTAAAAGTTTCATGACATTTTGTTTACTAGAAGCCAGGATATGACACATTTAAATGACAGAAGTTTGTATACACCTGGGCCACAAAATTAATAAAGAACAAATAGTTAATATTAAATTATGGAAGTAATTGTTTGAGCAAAATTTGTGAGTGGCCTCGATAATTCAGAGAAAGCAGAGTAGATATGGGTCGATCAATTGTAACTATGACCAAAAAATAACTGTTTTCGTCAAAATTTCATTAAAATAAGAGATTGATGCAGATGAACTAGTTAAAGATCAAACGTTAGGCCTTCTCAAGGTTTAAAACTTTTAAAAAATGATTGTAAACGACGATGATATGTGGTGTTTTCAATACTAATCAGAAATTAAGCATCACGTGTTGAATGGCGCATGAAATAGTTGAAGAAGAAAAGAGGAAAACTAAAAAAAAAAATTTGTGGAAGTCAAAAATTAAATTCTAGAAGTCTGTCGCGCTTTCACGCAACGAAGCGACCGATACATCAAAATGATGGATGTAGAATTACATAAAAAGCACGGATATGATATTTTGGAAGACCTGCTGTTGCACACTTCGCCAATAGCGCCAACCATACCTCGAAAATCTTTCTCGGATAAGAGAGAAGTCGGCCGCGCTTTCAGGCAACGAAGCGACCGATACATCAAAATGATGTAGAATTACATCAAAAGCACGGATATGACATTTTGGAAGACGTGCTGTTGCACACTTCGCCAATAACGCCAACCATATCTGGAAAATCGTTCCCGTGATAAGAGCGTGGTAGCGCTTTCACGCAACGAAGCGACCGATACATATCAAAGTGATGTAGAATTACATGAAAAGCACGGATATGATATTTTGGAAGACTTGCTGTTGCAAACTTCGCCAATAACGCCAACCATACCTCGAAAGTCGTTCCCGTGATAAGAGAGAAGTCGGTCGCGCTTTTACGCAACGAAGAAACCGATACATCAAAATAATGTAGAATTGCATCAAAAGCACAGATATGATATTCCGGGAGGCGTGCTGTTGCACACTTCGCCAATAACGCCAACCATACTTCGAAAATCGTTTCCGTGATAAGAGAGAAGTCGGTCGCGCTTTTACGCAACGAAGCAACCGATACATCAAAATAATGTAGAATTGCATGAAAAGCACGGATATTATATTTTGAAAAACGTGCTGTTGCAGACTTAGCAAATAACACCAACCATACCTCGAAAATAGTTCCCGTGATAAGAGAGAAGTCGGTCGCGCTTTCACGCAACGAAGCGACCGATACATCAACATGATGTAGAATTATATGAAAAGCACGGATATGATATTTTGGAAGACGTGTTGTTGCACACTTCGCTAATAACGCCAACAATACCTCGAAAATCGTTCCCGTGATAAGAGAGAAGTCGGTCGCGCTTTCACGCAACGAACCGACCGATACATCAAAATGATGTAGAATTACATGAAAAGCACGGATATGATATTTTGGAAGACGTGCTGTTGCACACTTCGCTAATAACGCCAACAATACCTCGAAAATCGTTCCCGTGATAAGAGAGAAGTCGGTCGCGCTTTCACGCAACGAAGCGACCGATACATCAAAATGATGTAGAATTACCTGAAAAGCACGGATATGATATTTTGGAAGATGTGCTGTTACACACTTCGCCAGTAACGATAATCATATCTAGAAAATCGTACCCGATAGGAGAGAAGTCGAACGTTCAAATCAGTGTTCAGTGTTTGTTTGTGAAAAACAACTGGTACTAATCTCGAGTATTCCATGTGTTTAGGAGAGACCATTTAAATTTTAAATGTCGTCTGACGTTGAGTTTGATACAGTTGCTTAAAGACGTGTTTAGTGAAAGTTGCTAAATGGATAAAATTACCATTCGTGGTGCAATTCAGTAGTGTGTTCTTTAAGAAGATGAGCACAACTCAAATGTTCCTTCGAAGGTTACCATTTGCCGCTGGGTTGTGCTTTAAACGTAGCAACATGAATCTCGAAGATGAAGAACGTTTTGAGCAACCAAAACGTGTTACCATTCTAGAAATGGTTAAAAAAACGCCATGCTGTTGAGTTATGCAACCGAAGACTGAACATGGAGGAGATTGCCACCACTCTGGGAATGTATATACCACATTGGCATATAGAATTAGGCATCGAATTAGCACCATGTCAGCTTGATACCGCGTTTACTCAACATAGATTAAAAACGTGAAACAGCGCGTATTTCCAACAACAATTTGAAGCTTTTTAACGTCAACCTTGTGGATTTCATGCGTCGCTTTGTTGTAGTCGATGGAATTTGGTACCATTACTATATGTCAGAATTTCAAATGCAATATTAACAGTGGAGGCATCATTACAGTCCTCCGCCAAAGAAGTCCAAGACGTTTCCTTTTGCTGGGAAGGTAATTGCTGCGATATTTTGAGAATTGAAGGGGATACTTCTTGTCGATTATCGTGTAAAGGATCAAAGCATTAACGAGACATATTATGCTGCACTTCTAGACAAAGTTGCCATTACCGAAAAAAGACCCGCAATGGCTTGAAAGAAAGTGCTGTTCTATACTGTCACACACCAGTCACACCGAAGCGGTAGATTTTCAGTGCGTGTTTGAGCTTGGATCAGTTGTTTGGTTCCTAGTATTTATTGGAATGTTGCGGGAAGGTTAACTGGAGACGATTACAGAGATTTTCTGGAAAATGTTATGTCCGGTAACCTAGCTATTTGGACATAAATTTTTCAGTACGTCAACTCTCCAATTAACACCTCCAACGTTGTGTACGTTAGCGATTTGTTACCAACAACATTAATACTCCTTCCTGGCCATCAAAGAAACCTGATCTTAATCCAATTGAGAAAGTCTGGGGACACGTAACAAAATGTTTGTACAAGAATAATCTTAACGCTACAAACTCAGACGAACTTAGAGGAAGAATTGAGGAAACATGAGAAGAACTAACTTCAGATTATACAAGAACACTTATTATGTCAATGGAAGCAAATTATCGACGCCAATGAAGCATGAACGAAATATTAAAATAATTCGGATATACTTTCATTCTAATTGTGTTAATTATATTTTAGTTGTCAAATAATTTCTTAATTTAAAAACGATCTTATTTAATAAAAACATTTTTAAGTTCATTATTTGTATGGTATGGATTAGTTACATTAAAATTCAATGTTCATCTGAAGCAATATCTATTTACTATTTTAAATTAAAAAATACACAGTATTAAATTTCCTTTGGTATAAATAACGGTATATTATTTATCAAGAACGACAACTGATTTTTAAAAGACGAGAAACTTGTTTAGGCCAAGGCGTCAGCCGAGGACGGTATTACTTGCGAGGACCTTTAAGAACACTTTCCGTTCGTGGTGAATACAACGGTTTATTTCATACTGTAAGTTTAATGAATTTTAAATAAAAAGAAATGAATTTATTTCGTACTGATGTCAAAAATGATATTTATATCTTGCAGAAATTATTCGTAAAAATTAAATAAGTGGTAACTAATGTTTCTGTAAGTTTGCTACAAATAAAAATGAAAAAGCCGCGTCAATTTTCTGTGTTTTATTCGATTATTCTTTTCAAAATGGATGCAAATATGAAATCGCAAGATATTCTAGATGAAGCTGATCGCATGAAGAATTTGATGCCACATAAGTCACGAAAACAATACGAATAAATTTGAATTATTCCTGTCAACAACTGACGTATAATTTTAAAGTACTAGAACTTTTTACTTTATTACATTAACCCATTAGCTTCCCTGATCCCCAAATGGGGATTCGCGAATTTTATTTTTTAACATATTTTAAAATGTTATTATCTTTAGTGTAATGTATACTAACTGGACATGAATACTCTGTACTTTCTAGAAAAATTTTATATTTTAGTGTTGGTAACCCTGTAAGCATGTTATACGCGTTATTTTATAACCTATACACAAAAGTTGATGGTCGAATATTTACATTATTTCTAATAATATTTTTTGTGCTTATTTGATTAATTTTGTGCCAGTTTTGTGAATTCAAGTAATAATACATTCCTTTAGTTGATATTAGAATAACAGGTGAGCAAATATAATATTTATTATAAAAAATATAGTACAAAACACCTTGATCCCCATTTGGCGATCATGGAATTTACTATGTAAAAAAATCATATGGAGAGCGTTATGTTAGTTTTATTCACAGTTGCTGTTTTTTTTTTGTTTCCAATTCAGTATATGTTCTAGAAAATTCCTTACTATAGCAGAACTTGAAGAAATATTGGATGATGATGAATTTTTTGCTGATCTGGAACAAGAAGTCATTGATATAGTCGAACTGCCGCCCGATAATATCGATGTTATATCAGATTGCGAAGAATATGACGATAATATTTTAGAAGACACTGTTCCACAAGACGTTCCTGGACGACTAGAAATCCATTCCACCGCTCTGAATGATGATCAAGATCAAGCATCTACAGTAAAATCAAATGGTAAATTCTTGCCAAAAACTGTTCCACAAGACGTTCCTGGACAACTAGAAATCCATTCCAGCGCTCTGAATGTTGATCAAAATCAAACATCTATAGTAAAATCAAAAGGTAAATTCTTGCCAAAAGCTGTTCCACAAGACGTTCCTAGACAACTAGAAATCCATTCCAGCGCTTGGTATGTTGATCAAAATCAAGCATGTATAGTAAAATCAAAAGGTAAATTCTTGCCAAAAAGTTAGTGGAAAAAGCAGGACATAAATTTGACTAATACTTCATTTGAAAGCAACAATGTATCTGAATTGAAATCACAGATTATACAAAACTGGAAAGGTAAATCACCGGTTCAGATATTTGAAGAACTTTTCGACGAAGATTTACTAAACCATATAGCTATCCAAAGTGTAAATTACGCTAGAGAAAACAACAGACATAACTTAGAACTTTCCACAAATTGTCTTAAAAAGTTTATTGGAATTTTTTTGCTATCAGGGTACCATTCGTTGCCCCAAGAGCAGTTATATTGGTCGGAGGATGAAGATATAAATCTTACATGCGTTAGAAACTGCATGCCGAAGCACAGGTTTTTGGAAATTAAAAAAAACCTGCATTTTAACGACAATAGTCTCATATCCACCAGCGATAAACAAGACAAACTATTTAAAATCCGTTCTTTGATAAACAAATTGAACACATATTTCAAAAAGTTCGGTATATTTGCACAAAAACTTTCAATAGATGAGCAAATGTTACTATGGCCACCATTACCTGAAACAGTTTATTAGGGGAAAACCAATAAGATTTGGATTCAAACAATGGGCTATGTGCTGCTCTAAATCTGGCTATTGTTTTCATATGGATATTTATGAAGGAAGGAGCCAAGAAAAACAACTTGTAAGTGGTGTTGGAGCTTCTGTGATAATGAATATGACCTCTTTTTTAAAATATCCGTCAGAATATGAAATATTTTTCGATAACTGTTTCACCAGCTTTGACTTATTGTTAAAGTTGAGAGAACTAAATATAAAGGCGGCTGGAACAGTACGCTATAATAGAATGAACAAGTGTCCTTTGAAATCTGATAATATCATAAAAAAAGAGGCACGCGGGGCATATGATTATCGTTATAATGAAAAAATAAAATGTTTGCGTTTATTTGGAATGACAATAGCTGTGTTAAAATGCTATCGAATTACTTAGGATTGCAACCTATAGAAAAGTGAAAAGATATTGTAAGAAAGAAAAAAATAATGCCATGTCGATAGGTCAAACATTGTCGGACAATACAATAAACATATGGGAGGGTTCGACAAGTTAGACTGGAATGTGCACAAGTATCGAATCAAATTTAGAGGTAAGAAATGGTATTTCCCTCTTTTCACAAATACGATTGACGTTGCGGTTGTTAACGCCCACGCTCTTTATACTGCAGTAATTGGAAGCATCCCATTATTAGATTTTAGACGCATTTTTGCCAGAACTTATCTGAAGAAAGAATCATTATCCGATCCTAAATTTGCCGGAAGACCAAGTTCTAGTAAGGTGAGGAAAAGCCGCGTGCCTGACGATGATTTGATCCCATTGGACATGTTTTGGAACGAACGATTGATGGAAAACAAAGAAAATGTGCCATATGTGACGCAAACGTTCGCAAACAGTGTAAAAAATGCAATATTGGACTGCATATGGAATGTTTTCCTAATTGGCATAAATTATAAATATTTTTCTTTAGTTTGAAATGTTGGTTCAGTTTTTTTAAAATTTTTGTAACGGCAAGTGCCATGGGTCCCAAATGGGACTTAAATTTTTTTTTTTAAAATGGCGTATATTTATTTGCTAAGAATAAATTGACCTATTACCTTTAATATAATCCTATTGTTAATTTAAATTTACAAAAAAATGTAGATAATAAAAATTTGGAAGTTAATGTGTTAATGGACATTAGAGTTCCATTTTTTTGTACCATAAATAATCCGAAAAATGTATGACATCAGTATGAAATAAAATATTTTTTGTCAATATTTTATAATATTTTTTGCTTTTTAAAGCCATTCTGGTTATCTTTGGATAAAGGTGTAAGCATTATAACTAGAGACCGGATTATATGCAAAGTGCATATATTTTATTTTTTGCATATCTTTAAGTATAGCCCATAAGAGTTAATTAGCATTAATTAGTGATTACATATATTACATATTTAAGCATTTCTATGCATATTTTGCAAATTTAAGCTTTTTCATTTCTATCCACTAAAAATTCTTAGTAATTACTAATGCTGTTCGACAGCCTACAATTCCCAGAACAATAAATCTCTTATATCCATTTCACTAATGATATTTTCTAAGAATAGCATGTGCAAAAGGAATCCGTAAATACGTTTTAAAACTTTTATTATTTATTAGTTCCCAAATAAAGCAACAAAAATAAAGAATTCTCAGGTAGGTGTCTTCTGAGAGAAAATACCTGATCGATCAGCTCGCTAAAACTCCTTCACATATTGGAAAATGTGAAAAACTAGGGCGATCCGAATGTTTGCAGCAATCTATACGTCAATGTACAGCATCAAATTTTCGAAAATTAGGACAAGAAGAATTTAGTACGGATCTATGTAAAGCATTAATTTCGTCTAACGTGCCATCAATAAAATTAAATAATGTTAACTTTAAATCGTCTCTACAAAAATATTGCAAATTTAATATACCTGACGAAAGTACCTGACGGAAAAATTATGTCATCTTGTTACCAGTCCGAAATTGTCCGAAATTCAACAATTAGTAGGGAATAATTTTATTTATTTAATTGTAGATGAAAGTACGGACAAATGTGGCCGTTATATTGCCAATTTGTTAATAGGAATTCTTCATAAAATCATATTTAATTATTTTTTAACAACTTCAAAGATCAAATAATGTGATTATTGCCTAATTCGTTCAAGAATGTTTATCAAACTTTTATTTACCTGGAAGTTTACCTTGTGAAGAAGTTTTACTTATGTTGTCCGACGCTGCACCATACATGATAAAAGCCGTTCAAAATTTAAAATTTTTTTTATTGTAACATTATCCATACACCTTGTTTAGCTCATAGGTTCAATCGTGTAGCCGAAGGCATTAGGAATGAATTCCCTTTGGTTAATGATTTAATTAGCAATGTCAAAAAAGTACACGTTTGGAATCTATAATTTTTTACGCGGATAATTTTGAAGGAATAAAAAATGTAATTCTTGAAATCATTGATTACTGAATTTCCCTAGAAACTAGTGAAAAGATAATAACATCAACAGAATTGCCAGAAAATTGTTTGTATATTAAGTCAAATTATATATTATGTTTCAAGTTCCATTCGTAAACTAGGAACGCAAGGGATATCGCTCTCAGAATCAATCGAAATAGTAGACGAATTTGATATGCTATGTAAGAAGGTTAATGGTACAATAAGTAATTTTATATATAAAACATTAAAAAACGTAATAAACAAAAATGGGAGCTATTTAAAATTGAACGAAACTAACAAAACTTTCGAACGCTAAGAAATAAGTAATTAAACTTCTAGTTTCAAAAACTCTTTTATTGTAAATACCACTACAATATTGTTTCGCCATACAATGGCTTCATCAGGTGGATGAAATACAGTATTTCATCCACCTGATGAAGCCATTATATGGCGAAACAATATTGTAGTGGTATTTACAATAAAAGAATTTTTGAAACTAGAAGTTTAATTACTTATTTCTTAGCGTTATAATGAAGTTTCAACAGGTATCTCCTTCGTGAATTAACTATTTAAAACTTTCAAAGGTGAGACAGTAAATGATTTCGAATTCAATTTTAGTTTAGAATGTATTGCAAAGTTCAAAAATGCACCAATTACGTCTGTGGATGTTAAAAGAAGCTTTTCAATTTCTAAACATACAGGTTGTCCCCTGAGGTAACCGACAAACTTACACAGCGAATTCTAGAGGTGATTTTAAACAAAAAAGTTCATATACACTTCGCTTAATTTCTTTTTCGTTCTTTAGATTTCAACAAAAGAAGAACACTGTTTCAGTAATGTATTTAATTATGAAATTACATAACAAACTAATAAACTAATATTATAACAATTTCTCGAAATGTTCGCCACTTCTTTCTGAACATGTTGCTAGTCATTTTATAAAATGGCAAATAACCTATAGTTACTTATGTCATTTATCGATAAGTAATAATTGTCAAAATATTATTAGTAACCATGTCTAGAACGTATGCTAATACGGAATACGCTGACATGGTGTTTGTGTATGGGTATTGTGGTGGAAGCAGACGTGCTGCAGTACAAGAATATCGTCAACATTTTCCAAATTGTGCATCCTCACCATATGACATTTTCTAATGTCTTTCAGTGTTGGACAGAAACCGGATATTCTCCAAATTTACTTCTCGAAATAGATTTTCATCAGCAAGCTAATGTTGTCCTAAATGAAGTTGAACAAGATCCATCCACAAGTATGCGCAGGATATCTACCATGACCGGTGTTTGTCAAACCCAGGTATGGCGAATTTTATATTACAAGGGATTTTTTCCCTATTATCTACAGAAAGCTCATCATATGCTACCAAGAGATTTCGTGAATCGCGTACAGTATTGTCAATGGTTACAGAACAATTTAAAATTTATTCCGCGTATCCTTTTTACAGACGAGTCTCAATTTACTCTAGAAGGTATAAACAACACTCGGAATTCTCACAGTTGGGCTACTGAAAACCCACATAATGTAGTTTTGGTTAATCACCAACATCGTTTTTTTGTAAATGTATGGTGTGGGTTCTTAAACAATGACATTATTGGGCCATATTTTATACAAGAAAACCTTACGGCAAATTATTATAGGAATTTCTTAGAAGATACTTTGCCGAGATTATTGGAAAATGTTCCACTGGAAACTCGACGCGGCATGTTTTATCATCATGACGGCACTCCACCGCATTTTATTAAGCAAGTTATTGACTTTCTAAATCAAAATTTTTTTGAACGGTGGATAGGCAGAGGGGGCCCTGTATTATGGCCTGGACGTTCTCCTGACCTTTCGCCATTGGACTTTTTCTTTTGGGGTTGTCTAAAAAATCGTGTTCACCATAACGGTAACCCAAATACGTGAGAAGAATTGATCGAAATAATAATTTCAGGAGTAGATTCCCTACGAAAGGAACTTGCAGATATTAACTGGCAACAGACTATGGCCCAAAGACTAGCAACATAGAATGAAGAGGCGAAAATTTTTAGTAATTGTTATAATATTAGTTTATTGGTTTGTAATGTAATTTCATAATTAAATACATTACTGAAACAGTTTTCTTCTTTTGTTGAAATCTAAAGAACGAAAAAGAAATTAAGCAAAGTGTATATGAACTTTTTTGTTCAAAATCACCTCTAGAACATATTGTGTAAGTTTGTCGGTTACCTAAGGGAACAGCCTGTACAGTGCTTCTCAAAAGTCCCCCCCCCTCTTATCTTAGGAACGATTATACATTCACAAGTGAAATTTGGAAACTGAATATTATTGGTTATAAACTTCCCTACCAGTGGTGATAGATGACGAAATAGTCATAGATGACGTCAAAAGGCCATTGTGACCAATAATTTTAAATGGAACGCTACGGCAAGCGACATCTCTTTTAAAAGGTATCGAAAAAACCTATTCAATGATACTAATTTTGTTTGTGTTTGAGGCAGTTTTAATGGCTCATTAGTAAACATGAAAATTTAAATTCCATTCAGTATGATATTAAATACAGATTTAAGAAATATAATGTACTTAAAGAAATTGCTCGAAGTGACCTCCATTTACTTCCTGACAGTAAAATATCCTATTTTTAAACTCTTCTCGTTCTTCTTCAAATGTGTCTGCGGAAACAGCCTCACATTCTGCAACAATACGTTGTTTTAAAACGTCAATATTGTCAAGTTCAGTGGCGTAAACCTTCGATTTAAGGTACTCCCACAGAAAAAAATCCAAAGGTGTGAGGTCCGGTGATCGAGGTGGCCATTCCGTTGAACCTCGTCGTCCAATCCATCTACCAGGATACTCCTCATGCAAATACCGTCTTACTGCACCGTAATAGTGTGGAGGAGCACCATCCTGTTGGAATGTTATTTCCAAATTGCTGAATTCATCTGGATTATCTTCCAAAATTTCAAGGATTAACGGTTCTATTGCGTTTTGCAACATTTCCAGATAAACCTCACCAGTTAAATTAGTATTTAAAAAAAGAGGCCCAACGATGTGGTTTCCCAGGATACCTGCCCAAACATTCACCTTCTGGGGAAATTGGGTATGTGTTTCACGAAACAGGTGAGGATTTGCGTCACTCCAATACCTCACATTCTGTGTATTTACATTTTCATTTAGATAGAAAGTACTTTCGTCACTAAAACAAATTGTTTTGACTTAGTCTGGCTGTTGGTTAATTTTAGTTTCCATATTTTCACAAAATTCTAGTCTTCGGCCTGGGTCGTCGTCTGAGAGTTGATGAACCATTTTTAATTTGTATGGATGAAATTTGTATTTTTTCAACACCCTGTGTACTGTACTTCGACTGACTTCACAGGTAGATGCAACTTGAGTTGTTGAAGAAGTAGGATTAACTCTTACTTCTGCCAGTATATCAATTTTTTTCTCATCAGAAATTTGTGATCTGCCAGATCGTTTCGCATCATTACTACTACCCGTTGTTTCAAACTTACGAAGAAGCTCCCTTAAATAAGTCCTCGAAATGGGGCGATCGGGAAACCTCTCATTAAAAATGCGTTCTGCTGCATGAATATTTTGTCTAGTTTCATCAAGAATTAGGACCGCTGCTACTTTATCACCTAAAGCACGTACCATTTCGCTTCTTGAAGCACTTAAACTTCCGGCTCACAATAGTTTAACAAATTATTAAAATGTACAAAAATATTAAAAGTACCAAAAGCTGTTAAAACAGTGAGACGTTCGTTCAGCAATACACAAATTATTAAATGTACAAAAACTTGGACAATTACAAAAACGTCGTATTTCGGAGACAAACAAAAACGTCAGATTATTTGACAACTATCCAGAGGCGGAGCTTGAATTTAGAATTTTAGTATTAACTTGACAATATTGACGTTTTAAAACAACGTATTGTTGCAGAATGTGAGGCTGTTTCCGCAGACACATTTGAAGAAGTACGAGAAGAGTTTAAAAATAGGATATTTTACTGTCAGGAAGTAAATGGAGGTCACTTCGAGCAATTTCTTTAAGTACATACTGTTTCTTAAATCTGTATTTAATATCATACTGAATGGAATTTAAATTTTCATGTTTACTAATAAGCCATTAAAACTGCCTCAAACACAAACAAAATTAGTATCATTGAATAGGTTTTTTCGATACCTTTTAAAAGAGGTGTCGCTTGCCGTAGCGTTTCATTTAAAATTATTGGTCACAATGGCCTTGTGACGTCATCTATGACGATTTCGTCATCTATCATCACTAGTAGGGAAGTTTATAACCTATAATATTCAGTTTCCAAATTTCACTTGTGAATGTATAATCATTCCAAAGAAAAGAGGGGGGAGAGGACTTTTGAGAAGCACTGTAGGTATTCCGATAGAAGACGAAACTTTCTTTTACACAATTTTGAAAAACATTTAATTATATATTGTTTTAGAGATATGTATTTTTGTGCTATAAAGTTCATGTTTAAATTTCTGCTTTTATTTGTTTTAGTTAAAATTTTTAGATATTTTCGCAATTTTTTTTTGCATATACGTCCGAAGTGTATGCATATTTCCTAAAAAATAGATGCATATATATATATATGGGCATATATTTAAATTTTTCGTTGCATATAATCCGGTTTTTAATTATAACCAAAAAATAATCAATTTCCAATCCGTTTCTAATTATATTTTCTCCTGTTTGTAACAAGGTGGTATAAATTTTCAAAACAACGTGTTAATGATATACAGGGTGTCATTTTGAAAACGTACCACCCTCTATATTTCGGCCCCTATAGAAATTCCAAAAATATGCAAAAACACGTCAAACTTATTTTTAAGGGGGACATTTTGTAGGCTGGTTTTAAATTAAATTACATCAACCTTCTAGCGGGGGTGGACATAACCTCTAAAAATTTAAATGGAAATGGGGGTTGAGTGATACCTCATTTTAAAGGTCGTTTAACCCGCTTTTCAAAAATGCTAAATTCTTGCCTTTTCTTTTTAGCAGTTCGCGAGATATTTGGTGAAAACTGTAAAGAAGTTTAGGTATCAAAAACACTTTGTGATATTGTTTTAATGAATTAAAATAAATGAAATTGAGGTATTACGTAACGGTAAATTTTTAAACTATTTTTACTTCTAATATCCAACGAAATAATAAAGACGCATACTATTCAGTTAAACATTATTATTGGAAAGAATGTGATTTACCTAAACTAGTACTTGTGATAGTCGTACAGGTAGTTTAACGTAGAAAAAAAAAGAGCCCTGGTTTAAGCATTCTTGTCAAATTTTTCTTTTATTTGTCACTCCATTTATTTTAGCCAAAATTACTTTATTGTAAAATTAGTTTTGCGAGGTAAAAATTGCGATTTTATTACATTATTTTTAAAAATGGTGTTTACACTTCAACAAAGAATTGAAATTATTCTTATTTATGGGGAATGTGGAAGATGCGCAAGAAGAACGTCAAGAATGTTTAATGAAAGGTATCCGAATAGTAATTTAAATCATAAGTATGTTCTACAATTAGTCGCTAAGTTTAGTGAAACTGGTTCCGTTGCTAACAAAAAAAGAAATATTAGCCGTGTCTTGGATGAAGCAGCACAAATAGAAGTATTAGGCACCTTTACTGCAGAACCCTCCACATCACTTCGCATTGTGGCACGCCAAGTAGGAATGTCTCACGAAACAGTAAGGAAAGCACTAAAGGTAACATGGTTTTGCAAGAAGATCTTCTACACTTCCAACAAGATGGAGCTCCACCACACTACTATCTTCCAGTTAGACAGTGGCTAAATGATAGATTTTCTGGCAGATGGATTGGTCGAAGAGGAGCAATAGAATGGCCACCACGATCACCCGACTTATCGCCTCTAGATTTCTTCCTATGGGGGCATCTAAAATGGATTGTTTATAAAACACCGCCTCGAGATTTGCAAGATTTAAAGAGAAGAATAACAGCTACATGTAGAGAACTTCAGGCAGAAGTGTTTCGAAATGTTAGAGAGGAGTTTGAGAGTAGACTTTATCACTGTTTAGAAAATAATGGACAACATTTCGAAAATTTTATAAAATAAGTTACTTTTTATTAGTTTTTTAATGTTTTATTGCAAAACACTTGATACTTGTATGTTCATGGTTTGACTTGATTTCTTCAAAAGTATTAACAATAAAGGACAAGAATTTAGCATTTTTGAAAAGCGGGTTAAACGACCTTTAAAATGAGGTATCACTCAACCCCTATTTCCATTTAAATTTTTAGAGGTTATGTCCACCCCCGCTAGAGGGTTGATGTAATTTAATTGAAAACCAGCCTACAAAATTTCCCCCTTAAAAATAAGTTTGACGTGTTTTTGCATATTTTTGAAATTTCTATAGGGGCCGAAATATAGAGGGTGGTACGTTTTCAAAATGACACCCTGTATACGACGACTCCAGTCGAAAAACCGCAAAGATAATTAGAACCGTAGCAACGACGTAATATTTACAATACCTGCACTCTGTTGTACACTGTATGGGCCATTATGATGCAATACTGCTATGCTTGGAACGGAGGGACCCTGAAGTGCTAGTCCTATTACGTTCACTCCATTTACGTTACCTGTAATTCAATCTCTTTATATGAAACACTTATTTCTGAAAAGTTCCCTAACTATTTGTCAGTTATGAAATGGAGAACAAAAGGAATAGGATATGCTAACGTTGCCAAACTGGCGCGTCGAATGTTGTAGTAAAAGGAAGTTATACAAAATATTTCTTCGGTGCAGACGTTTCGTAAAGGTTAATTTTCGTTACTGAATTTTTTTGGTACCATTTTTACCATTTTTTTAAGCAAAGACTGGTCTCGAAAAATTAACATAATCAAATTAAACATTATTAACTTTATTAAAATATTGGATTGTTTCAGCCTTTACTTGATGAAATTCCATTATAACTATTATTGGAATAAAATAAAACAAATTTTAATGAATTTCACTTTTTACCTGAGCTTCATCAGAATATAACTAACTTATGGTCAAATTTTTACACAAATGTACCGTAACAAACACATGTTTTGTTTTGAATAGTTGAAGGAATGGGTACTTTTTATTACTAAAATGTCTATGCACAAATATTTCACTACGGTTTATACAATACTGTTCTTAAGTGATAAAACTGAGGGTCTACATTATGTTAAAGGGAGGTAAAGAAGTTCTATGGAGAAATACAATATATGACTGTCTGAATATCAAATAAATAAATTGAGTAAGGGTGAATTATTTGTTTCTAATTGATCGTTTAGGATCTTGTCGATTTTCTTTAATTTATTAATTTCAAGTGACTCTAATAAATTAAGTTTTTTGTCCTTATTTTCTACGTGTAAAATTTTAAATTCTTTGTTAAAATTGTGGTTCATTGAATTAATATGAGACGCATATGAAGAGTCACTTTTATTATTTCCAAATGAAGAAAAATGTTCTTTGATGCGTATTTCAAACGATCTGCCTGTCTGTCCGATATGCGTCACAGGGCAACTACCGCAGGTTAACTCATAGACTCCTGACATTTTATTGTTGTTTGTTAAATATTTATTGTTTTTTATAAATTTCGATAAATTGTTGTTAGTTCTATATGCTGTATTAATGTCTAACTTTCTTAAATATTTACAAGTTTTTGTGCTTGAAGAGCCTATAAACGTGATCATTTTAAATTTTTGGGTGTTATTATTATTTAATATTTGGTAAACTTGTGATATGGCTTTTGTAAGGAGTTTTTTATTTAAAATGTTACCTATTATATTACTTTTATATCCATTGTTGATAGCTATTTGTTTAATTAAATTTAACTCTTTCTCGAAATTTGTTTGGTTCAACGGAGTATTGATTAATCATGTATAGGACTGTGATAAGACGCTAATTTGTGTTGTATCGGATGGCAAGAAGTGTTATGAATAGTTATATCTGTATTTCACGGTTTGTGGTAAATTTCAAAGTTACATTTGTTGTTAATTCTAGTAATCGTTAAATCGAGAAAGTTAATACTATTATTTGTTTCCTGTTCCATTATAAACTTAATATTGTGATGCAATGTATTAACATAATCAAATAATAAATTTAATTGTCTCTTTGTTCCTCTGAAACCTAGTAATATGTCATTCACGTATTTGTACCAAAATATTACATTTTGGAAAAGAGGATTTTTTGAAATAGAATATTCAAGATGATCCATAAAAGCTCAGCTAATAACGGACTTAGGGGATTACCCATGTTTTAACCTTCTTTGCAAGTGTATATGCTTTCATTAAATTGAAAGTAAATTTTGTTCTATGCATATGTTTAGTAAATTAAGAATTTCATTAATAATTATTGGATTTACATTATTTTTATGGAGAAGATCTTTTACTAAAATAACCGTTTTTTCTGGAGGGATACTAGGGAATAAATCTTGGACATCAAAGGAAATGAGTTTTGTGTTAGACGTTAAAGCAAAATCTTGAATTTTGTTTATTAGTACATATGAGTTTTTTATGCTTAATTTAGGTTTAAATCCTGTATATTTAACCCTTATCCGGGCAAGGGGGGCCTGCCAGGCCCGAGCGACGATAAAAAATTCGATATCTTAATGAGTAATTTTAGTACGACTTAATGCTCTTTAGAATTCCTCAGAAATGTTAATTACTGTTTTCTTGTTAAGTAATATTTGTTAAATTATGAATAATCGTTAGTTAATTGACGGATTGTACTTAAAATCCCATTAACGGGCAATCCGGGCTTAGCAGGCCCATACTTTAGGCAATTATGGTAACTTTATTTTCCGTTTTTGTTTTCTAATCCTCTTTACGTAATTAGTGTTTCCGATCATTTTTGTGTCATTTGTGCAGCAAATACATTTGATGACGTATATAGGTCGTAATTTTTCGAGGAAAGTAATATTAGGTAAAGTAGGGGTTCCCTGTCTATTTGTATATATACGAACATTTCTTTTCATTGCTTTTAGTTTATGCATTATAGTAGTAGTAGTGAGTAGTAGTGAAAGTATTATAATCATTCAGCAATGTCGAGAAAATATTTATCGGACGCTGAACTCGCAGATATACTGGAAATCCTATCGGACGATGACCAGGCGCCTGTAAATTTTGAGTCGGATGTCGAAGATGAGGACGAAGAAGACCACCTTTCTAATGCTAGTGAAACGGAAGACGTGCAAGAAGGCAGTGAGGGACTGTGTGACACTCCTGTTGTCAGTATTTCCAAATTTGTTGCTAAAGATGATTCAGTGTGGAGCAGCCAGCCTCCTTCGACAGGACGGGTTCGTTCGTGCAATATAATAAAATCGCAAATGCATAAAGTTATCTTACCGCCGGGAAAAATTGTTGAAGATCCAATTGATGCATTTCTCTTATTTATTGATGAAGCTGTACTTACCGAAATTGCTTCACATACAAACAAGGAGGCAGAGAGGGTACTGATAGATATTCCCTGGAAACCATGTGATAATATCGAAATTCGCGCTTTTCTTGGTGTGCTTCTAACTGCCGGTCACCTAAGTGCTAATGATACTAGCTACGATGTGCTATGGAGTCGATTATATGGCCCTTCAATTTTTAGAGCAACGATGGGATTGAAACGATTCAAAAGCTTGTTGCGATTTATACGATTTGATGACAAAGGTACACGTTCCGAAAGAAGGAAGAACGATAAACTTGCACCTATTCGAGTTATTTGGGAAAAAGTAAATAACAATCTGAAAAAGCACTACCTCCCCGGAGAAAACATCACAGTGGACGAACAACTTGTACCCTTTCCAGGAAGATGTCCATTTAGACAATATATGCCTTCCAAACCAGACAAATATGGAATGAAAATCTGGTGGGCGTGTGACTCTGAAACCTACTATCCTCTAAATGGTATTCCCTATATTGGAAAGGAAGGAAATCAAATCGCCAAGGGCCTCGCAACACAGGTAGTGGAGCAGCTCGTACAACCGTATTATAATACAAACAGAAATGTCACATTCGACAATTATTTTACGGACTTATCATTAGCAAAAACATTATTGACAAATGGGTTGACGAGCGTTGGTACCGTAAGGAAAAATAAACGCTTCATCCCAACCGAATTTTTGCCCAATAGAAAACGTGAAGAACAAACGTCCATTTTCGGATTTACAGAAAAAGCGTCTTTAGTGTCCTATGTTCCAAAGAAAAACAAAAGTGTTTTGGCTCTGTCAACGATGCATCATACTAATAACTGTAACGATGACGATAAAAAAAAACCCCAGAAATAATTCTGTATTATAACAGCACAAAATGTGACGTGGACACATTAGACAAATTGGCTTATAAATACACATGTAAACGCAGAACAAATCGTTGGTCATTTACATTTTTTATTAACCTTCTCGACGTAAGCGGCATTGCAGCATATGTTACTTGGATGAATTTGAACCCAAATTAGAATAAAGCTAAACACCAAAAAAGGAGATTGTTTCTAGTAGATATCTGAAAACCTAGTTCTTCCGCACATTCAAAGAAGGAAGGCGAATGGAAGCGAGTTTGTGGGTGAAGAAGCAACGCCGACAAAGAGAGTAAGAACTGAAACTAAAGCAAATTCTAGAAGAAGGTGCTACATGTGTCCTAAAACAAAAGACAGGAAACAAAGACAATGTTGTGATGGTGCAAACAAAACATTTGTAACGAACATTCTTCATCAAAAGTTTTGTGTTATAATTGCAAGAAATGAATAAAATTTAAGATCAGCAAGTAATTAATGTTATTTATAAATGGTATTAAATATGTAATTCCCACAAACTCTTTGTTTCATTAATTCCGTAAGTAAAAACATATACTAAAAGCACCGGGCCTACCAGGTCCGAACTGCCCGGTTACGTTAGTAAAATGTCTTGCCCGGACAAGGGTTAATAATGATATCTATAAGCCTATCTATAAGCCTATAAGCTCAGGTTGAAGCGAAACGATCGTTACGGTGTAAAGCAAAAAGTTAAATTCATTAAAATTTGCTTTATTTTATCCCGATAATAGTTTATTAAAATAATTAATAAAACACGTATATTTTGTTATATTCACTATGTTAAACAAATTATGTGACCGCGGCTTCAACCAACGTTGCCATTGACGAACACTCTATTAAGAATGAAACACAAAATGTACGCTAAAATTTGGTGTTAGGCGATAATTATAAAGTAGGAGGCAATACATGGAATAATATACAATACATTGTAACAACAGTAAAGATGCATTTTAGGTACCTTAGCATATGGCATATGTTAGATTATTTGAAGTAAATAATATCAAGATAGATAAGTAGAGCAGACCAATTTCCGTGCGCGCCATGTGCGCCGATATGAGGATGAGTGTATTGCATCAGAACTAATAAAAAGCATTCAGTATGTGTTTGGTACTTGCTTAGACAGCATGTAAGTGTAAGCATACGTAATAAAATGTCGTCGACACATAAATCGAGAAAACGGCCGTTGTCAGACGAGGTGAATAAGTTTATTATGGATTTCCCCGACTTAATATACGATGGCTCAAAAATTAAATGTTTAGTGTGCAATACATATCTAATGTGTTGGTCAAAAACACATTGTAAAGAACACGAAAGCAGTTCGAAGCACAATAATAATAAAATTAATCGACAACAGCTTATACATGAACTATGTGTATGTGAACCGACTGTACATTGCCGTTTATCTTGTGAAGTAATGATTCATATATTTCATTTTGGAATAAATACGCGAATCAAACATTACCCAACTGTGGTTATGTGTGGACGAAACAACTGACAGCAAAAAACAATCTGTAGTTAATGTGATGGCGCGTAATATGGAACCACATCAACCAACGTCTTCAATTTTATTAGCATCCAGACGACTATAACAATGTAATGCCGAACAAATTTCAGAGGTGTTATTAGATACTTTGGAAAAATTTAAGCTTTCGAAAGATCAAGTATTAATGTTTATGACCGATGATGCCGCAACCATGTGTTCTGTAGGCCGGTCTCTTAGAAAATATTGTCCTAACTTGTTACATATTACTTGTAAACTCCATGCTCTACACCTTGTGGCAGAACAGGTTCGTAGATGTTATCCAGAGGTAGATGCTTTAATATCGTGTACAAAGGCAGTATTCCTTAAATCTCCAAAACGTATTCGGAAATTTCACGAATTGTGTCCCCATACCCCTAAGCCACCACAGCCGATTCTGACACGTTGGGGTACATGGTTACGGGCGGGGTTTTACTATCATGAATATTTTGAAAAAATTAAGGACCTGGTTTTATCATTCGATCCGAAACAAAGTGCAGCTATAAATTCAAGCCAGAAAAAATTTCAAGATGCCCAGATTAAAATCGATTTACAAAGTATTCGTGAGAATTACTTGGGACTAGCAATTGGGAGAAGCAATAACAAAATTAGAAAATTCGTCGTTAGAGGAATCACTGCAAATCGTTAAAGATGTTCACGCACACCTGTGTGCTGTAACAGACACAAAAAGTGAAAGTGTTCTAATTAAATTTGAAAGTGTTTTAGACAGAAATGCAGATTTTGACACCTTAACACGTTTTTGTGAGGGCACGTCTACAGATGCGTTAAGTTGCTTAAAAAAGTATTTTGATTATGCGAATATAACATCACTAAATGTAGAACGCTCGTTTTCCGAATATAAACATATTTTTTCCTCACGGCGGACATGTTTTTCAGAAATAACCTTAGAAACGCACCTGATGTTGAAAATATACAATCGAGTTTCGCCAGTTTGTCAATCCTTGGAAGACGCTTAAACGGTAAGTGTTTTTTTAAATCCTCTGTCGTGCACACAATCACTGATTTCATACATTTTCCATTTCATTAATAGGTACATACAACGCTGCCATAATATGTAATATTCTTATTTTTCGTGTGTTTATGCATATTACTTTAATAGCAGACAACCAAATGTATATTTAATTATTTCTGATAGAATGAATGTCTCTACTTCTTTACTTATATCGGTAACAAGCTCATGTTGCGTCCCTATTCTATCGCATATGCTAATATATTACGAATTACACTCCCATACCGGCGCTCATGGCGCGCACGGAAATTGGTCTGGGTTATAAAGAAAACAATATTCAACAAAATATTAAAAATCGTGGTAATTAAACGCAACTATCTATTTAAAAAATATGCATTTTGTAATTTGTATTAAACTGCGGTATAAAACTACGATATATAACTGTTTATAACTGAATTTTCAATTCAAACGTATTAGGTAACATTGCACTATCTGCAACTCTGTTAAATTTTGAATGATGTCTCCATGGTTACGAAAGCAATTCTTTGATATGATTGGTCATAAAATTCATGTATATATTTTACCTAATTAAGGTGCCTAAAATGCATCTTTACCTGAAACAACTATTGAAAATAGAAATGTGAGTGTAGTCTAAATTAACCCAAGTACAGCAGGTAAAAAGCGGTGCATATCGTGCCCGCCATATTGTTCGCACCATATGGAAAAAATTTTTATCTTCGATTTATTTAAAAATCGAAATCCACCAAAAGTGTTTGCATATTAAAAAACCCATAATGGACTACTCGGATTCTGCAAGCGATTGGTTTTTGAGAAAATTGCATTTATCTAAACTTTAAAAAATGAAAAAAAAATTTATTTTATTTTAAAATAAAAAGTATTTTTGTCGAAATTTGGGTAACATTAGTTAGATATTTAGTAGATGCGAAGCCAATTATGAAACCAGATGAGATTCTTCAACATATGTCCAAAAAAATTTTATTTTTGAAATTTCAACTCTCTTACAATTTGCACATGTAATTTTGAATTTTAATTATTTCAAATCTAAGCATAGTTAGTTAGGTTGTTTATATTTGTGTTAAAAAATGAACCAAACTAGTACAATCTAATGTTTCAAAAGGAATTTTTTAATTGAAAAGAAATTTGTCACGGTATTTTACATTTTTGGTGCAAAGCCATTTTATCATGAAAAAAACTCATTTTAAGTTTCAGCTTGTTTTACAATTTACGCTAAATAAATGTAACTTAACAATTAATGTGAATAAATGCAACAAGAAAGTGTACTTGTCCGTTAAACGCACTAGAAAGTTATAATAATATCATCGTCATATTTTACTCAAATTCGTAAGCAGCATGGATATCGTTTTGTTATCCAAATAGCTGTTTTATGTTTAACAATTTAAAATTAATTCAGTCGCATTCAGAGTCATTATGTTCACAATGGAACGTAAATTAAAAGAAGTTGAGAAAATTTTAATTGTTTTAATTGTAGGCGACAGTTATAAAACGTTTAGAGAGAGAGCTTTAATTTTTAATCACCGATATCCTGGCAAAATATCTGCCATACAACAGTTGGAAGAATTTATTCCAAATTTTTACGGGAACTATTACAAATAAATTTATACATACACATGTTCACTGGATCACTGACGAAGAACACCAGCTCCAAATTTTGCAAACAGTTATACAGAATCCTAAAACTTCTGTATCACAAATTGAGCTAAATAGTGGTATTTCTGGCATTTCCGTAAAAATAATTTTAAAGATGAACAAGTTCAAGCCCTACAAATCAAAATGTATTCACACTTTACAAGAACGGGACTACGACCAGCGTTTAGGATTTTGTTCTTGCTTTCAAGGAAAATTAGAAAAATAACGATAATTTGCGAAGTATGTGTTGTCTAGTGACGTTTTCTTCTAATGGAGTTTTAAGTTCGCAGAATTGTTGTCGTTGGTGGGGCGATAAAAATCCACATTTTCAAATATATGCACGTAATCAATACCATTTTAAGACGAATGTGCGGCGTGGAATCTTTAATTACCAAATATTTGGACTATACTTTTTTAGAAATAATTTAAATTCAGGAAGATATATTGAATTTTTATAAAAACAATTTTTCAACGAAATTGAAAATTGTCCCCTGAAATTAAGAAGAAAAATATATTTTCAACAAGATGGTTGTCCAGTTCACAGTACCATCGAAGTTAGAAATTACCTAAATGAGTTTTTTCCGGCAAAATGGCTGGGTCGATTTTCTGAGAATCCGTGGCCACCACAATGTGATCTTTTTCTTTGGCGATATTTGAAAAATCAAGTATACAAATATCGATCATTTGGAAATATTCACCACCTAACAGAGGCCATTAGAAACTGTGTTGTTCAGATTCCATCTGTATACCTAAGGTACCACATGACAAATGAATTGTACAATAGAACTATGATGTGCATAAAAAACGAGGAAAGACATGCAGAAATATGAGACATTTTTGTAACCAAAATTTAAATTTTTCAGTTTTCATTTCAATTTTTTATTTACTTAGCTTATAAATAGCTTTTAAATATTATTTCTTCCTGCTTAATAGATCAATTAAACACCAAAGGATACTATAGTATATTAAAAAACAAGTTTCATAAGGCACCATTTTGCCGCACGAGATCAGTTTAGAAAACGAGTCGCGATAGCGGAGTTTTCTAAAGAGCGAGTGCGGCAAAAGGCCTTATGAAACGAGTTTTTTATACAATTTTTTCTATTTTGCGTTTTTTACATTAATAAATTGCTTAAATTGGAATGATTTCATTTGAAAGTTCAGAGTTTAATTTTTATATAAAGCATGCAGTTGGTCAAATTGATACTCGACATTTTCAAATTTATATCTTGCTATCCGCGAAGTATATTATATTACATATTATTTATGAATTTTCGTTAACATTACTTGATACTTCATTTAAAAATATAAACATGAGTGACATAGAAACATATATATGTTGTTGTCAATTGTATACAACATACGTTGTTTGTGTAAAATACGGACATATATCATATCTGTCAAATGTACATAAATTCTTAAAATCAAATGAGAGCAATGATATTTATTTCTGTATTCGCACAACGCCAACATTGAAAAATTTCGATACTGTTTTGGGTTTCATAATGAGTTCATTTCGAACGCAAAATAGAAAAAATTATTTTTAGTTTTCCCTATAGTTTTTCTCATTTTAAGGCCATAAAGCCATTTTGGCCAATTTTTAAATTTCAAACGTCGTTTTAAAGGTAGAACAAGAGTGCCATGAAAATTACTTCTTGCTTTTTGGTGGTTGGAGGTGAAGCAGAGGCTAATGCCAAAACAATTTTTCAATAAATCAATTAATCAAAAAGTTTCCTACATGGATTAGGCTTTCTTGCGGACACTTTGCGGAAAAGACTTTTCATGTACCCCATTTTAAGTTTTCAAACATGCACAAACAACTGGTCGGAAACGATTTTTAGAAAACTCTACAATAAAAGTTTTCCCATATACTGCATATACTGCGAACAATATGGCGGACGCTGTATATAAAATCAGTCTGGTCGCTAAGTAATATAGTATCTAAATTGCGGGAGGCTTTAAATATTTCTACGGCCTCTAGGAGGTTCAGTTTCTTACCGTTCTGGGCAAAATGTAAGATTCTTACAAAATTATTGTTTGTTGAATGATTTTTCTCTTTTATATGGGCTGCAAACGTAGGTATTCATTGTCGAATTCTTTAATATGTTCTTTGATCCGAATATTAAAAACTACGACCAGTCTGTCCGGTATACAAGTGTCCCGTATCGTTATGTTCAAATTTTAGGAGTGTAAAGTAGACTTCATTTGAAGTAACAAAAACGCAAAACTTGTATATCCATTTTAATTTGTTTCAAAGTTACAAATTTATGAATGTGATTGTCAGAACATGAAAAAAAATGTAATCCTAAAGTCAATAAAAACTGATTTTATTTAAAAAAGTTGAATTAATAATATTTTCGAAACCAAAAGAAGTGCTTATCCGAATTTCATACTTGTTTTGTCGGATTTGCTTGGCAGCCAAGTGAATACGATCCAACAACTCTTCTCTTGTGTTCGAAACTTGCGGGTAGACTACATTTTTCATGTACTCCCATAAATAAAAGTCAAGGGGATTAAGATCGGGTGATCTGGGTGGCCATGCAACAGGACCAGCTCGACAATCCATCTTGGATAATTGAAGTTAACCCAATTTCGAACAGCAATTACGAAATGTGGTGCTGCCCCATCCATGTGAAACAACATGTTTCGTCGAACGTTCAGTGGGACGTCCTCTAAAAGACCTGGCAGTTCGTCAATAAGAAATTGAAGGTAATTGTCCGCATTTAACCTCCCAGGAAGAACGACAGGACCAATTAACAAGTCATCGATTAGAGCCGCCCAAACGTTAATAGAAAATTCAATGAAGGTTCAATGTTATTCTTGTGGAGCAAGCTTTCTAAATTTGAAGTAGAATTTAAAAATAACGCTAAATATTTCCCGAGAGTTTGGATTAGGTACGTAGATGACATTCTCGCGATTTTTGATACATGGAAATGCGAATTAGACATGTTCGTTAATCAATTAAATTTGAAATTTCCGACGATTAAATGTACGCTGGAAAAGGAACACAATGGCAGGATACCATTTTTAGATACTTTACTGATTAGGAATAAACATAAAATAGAAATCGATATTTTCCGGAAAGAAACCAATGTTAATAGATTCATCATCGCGGATTCAAATCATAGCTATCAACATAAGACCTTTAATTTCTTAGTCAATCGGTTACTAAATTTTCCGTTAACGAAAGAGAGATATGAAATAGAACTGGATTTCATTAAAAATATCGCGACATATAATGGCTTTGACATAGAAATAATCAATAAATTAATTAGAAAAACAAAACTAAAAAATACAATCCGCGAATCCACAAGTTTGATATCTCAAAGTAACCAGGAGAAAAAGTACATGTGTTTACCATACCACCCCATCACGAAAAACATTAATAAAGTTGTGAAAGAACGAGGTCTCCAAGTTGCCTTTCGGTCCGAAAATACTATCAAGAGTCTCCTAGGGAATACTAAAGACAGAGTTAATTTTAATTCGAAATCAGGTATATACGAAATTAGTTGCGTTGATTGTAATTTGAAATATATAGGCCAAACAAAACGACCAATAATAACCCGGTTTAAAGAACACATATCACATATTAAATAAAATAGACCGGACAAATATAACGTTGCCAACCATGCTTTAAGTACACTACACAATGTGTCGATTAAAGGGTTAAAGCTTGTCAAGGGCATTAATAACCCCCGCGATCTTGACGCCTACGAAAGCATTCATATCGCTAAGAACAAACAACACTCCATCAATGGTGATAAAGCACCGATCTCCTTCACTTGTCTCTTTCCATTCTTAGAACCATAAAAGGGTCGTCGACGTTTTAAATTGAAGTATTAACACATGTTGAGTGCCGTTTCCTTAAGAGAGGTAATTTTTGTCGATCTATCGTTCGAAATATTTCAAATTGGAGTATAAACATATGTGAATGCCGTTTCCCTAAGAGAGGTAAGTTTGTCGATCTTTTCCTTGGATATATTTGCATGTTTAAATTAGTCTGTACGTGGACGCCGTGTCAAGTAGTTGTTGCGTGATCAGCTGTGCTACATTTACTGTGCCCCATGTGCGACACCTTGATTAGTGGTTTTACCTACTGATGATGACAACTTAGTTGTCGAAATACGTATTTAGGATACGATTAATAATTGTGGTAAGGGGTTATATACCTTTTTTTAAAGTTTTTACTTAACCACAGTCTCCAAAGAAAGACTTATTTATTGATTTATAAGTTTTTTTTCTAATTATATCTTACCGTTAACTTTAATTAATTATTCTCTGACCATAACTTTGCGAATTTGCACAAATTTATTACAAATAAATATTTGCCTGTAACAAAATCTCTCTACAAGTACCGGTTCTGTTCAAAAAATCACACTTTCCATTTTTGGTTTTAAATTATCTATGAACCAACGAAATACGTATTTTGCTGAGGTTGTGAACTTCTGTGCACAAACGGTCTGTTAACATACTTAATTTGTCTTTTTTTGTAACTAGTAAAATTTAATTCTTTTTTTTTCATTGTTTTTTAAGTTAGTGTCATAAAATAAAGACTAATTACATCTGGCTGAAATCCGCCTTTTTCGTTCTTTCTTTTCTTTACGTTTCGGACAGCCTGGTTGCATCCCCTACCCGCTACGCATCTTGCCTACTTTTGATGATCACTATTTACGAATTTTGCGACGTCTACCGGTTCTAAATTCGGTGGCGCCCTTTACCACCTTAGTTGGTGTACTGAAGTACCTTTGGGTCTCCCCACCCTTGGGCTGAGGTAGTCTCAAAAGCCGGATGGGCCGCTGTACGTTGGCAGGGGCGGGTAGGTGAGGCAATCCTCGTCGCCCGAAACTTCAGTTCCTCTCTTTTCTATGGTCTCGACATACAGAGCGTAGAAGTTTAGTTTATTATTTAATATATTTTTTATGATTTTGGGAGATAGCCATTATTGTACGAAATTTGTTTAATAATATCCATTTCGTGATTGAAACTTTTTTTGATAACGGTAATGATACCAGCCTGTGTATCATAGAGTGAAAAGCAGCTAGTTTGTGGTTTAAGAGATGTCGTGAATCGCTCGGTATGCAAGCGTCGGAAGAAGTAGGTTTACTAAAAATATTGAAGCTAAATTGGTGTTACGCTCTGCATATAAAAATATTCTAATCTATTTTTAATCATATTTCTTCTTTGAATATCTCGATTTAAAATTATATTTAACTTAAGACATTTTTCTGTACATTTTCGTTACAAAGAGAAAGCATCTCTTTTGTTATATCCTGACCGTCAGTAAGCCTTAGTTTTCTACCTGACTTAACGTTACTGTGGAATTTCTTTCTATTTACATTTCATTAAATTGTTTTAATTTAATTACATACATCTTCGTTCATATGTGGTGTTTCATATCATTAGAAAGCTTATGTCACAAGGGTTATTTAATAATACTTATGCCATCGATAGAACAACTCTTAAGGTCCCGCTTCTTATTAATTAGAATTCAAGATATCGATCCCTCTCCTCGACCGGTCATAAAACAGACCGTTTTCAAAACCAGTGTTCTTTTCGATACAAAACTATCAGTCCGATCTTCTCTTTAGAACCTTCGTGAGTTAAACAACTCCTCGTGCTGTTCAAGTACACAATGCAACTCAGAAGCGAAAGCGGCCGTCCGGCCTCTTTAGCTTCTAAGGTAATTTTGTATTGTTCAATATATATTATTCTTTTAAGCGAATCAATATTAATTAAACTAATTAATTTCTTGTTCCTCCGGCCAAACATCGCTCTGCATATCTGTCCATGTATACGACGCACCACGTGGCCGCCCATCACCGCAAATCAAAGGTAACTCTTTATTGTTCGATACAGAGATTATTTAAAATTAATCCTAATTAATTAACATTTAATTTACTAGTCAAGTTAACGTTCGTTTTCAGGTTATTTTGCTTTAATTTTCAATTACTTAATTACCGCTCCTCGTGTATATATTACTTTTGTTTAATTACTTTTAAATATACCAATTTCATTTCTTTCTTATGTAAATATAATTACAAATTTTAAGGACAACGCTTATGTGTTTTATTTAGTAAGTAAGTTGTAGTATAGTTATTTTAATTAACCAATCATCACGCACGTCCTGGACCTTTGAAGAAACTTCACCAGCACCACTAATTATTTTAATTATCGTAGAATAATTTCATTATTATTAGCGCGGCCCATCCACATCCCGATATCCAGCACAAGCCGCCGTTTGTAATATTGGTTATCGAATTTGGTAATTTTAAGATCTAAAAAATTTATGCAATTATCATTTTCAATTTCAACTGTGAATTTAATCTTAGTTAAGTTAGTTTAATTAACTTTATTATAGCGGCTGTCCCATAACATGACCGCCGTGGCTACAGATTAAGAATGTGTTACTAAAGCAATTTCAAGTTAAAAATTTCTAATGAACATATGCCTAAAACTCTTTCGTAACTGACTGTGGCTGTCGGACGCCGCTATATACATTGCTGTTAACAAGTACTTACGTAAATAAAAAGACAAATCCAAATAATTTTATGAAATGCACTTATCTAAAATCATATGAAATTAATTATTTTAAATTTTCTACTAACATACTTTATCTGTAAGTAATTCTATCCAAAAATTTCCACACGAATATTTCGAAAACTCCCCCTCCTATCTCGATAGATCATCGATTTTAATGACAGCAAAAAGGAAATAATACCGACAATGGAGGTGTAATTGTATTTTTAAAAAGCGGCCGCTTCGCAAAGAATCCCTGAAAGGAGTCGGAAAGATTGCTTTCATAGATACCAGCCAGTCGCGCGAGGCTGAAAAGTCTCATAGACGAATCGAAGTAATTCATCATGCGACAGCATTGAACTGAAGATTTTTATTTTCGTTTCCTGTTGCATTTGTCATATTACTAGTGAAAATCGATGAGATTCTTATCAGTGTTCCAATGGCACAATGAAATATTGTCATCGTGTCTTATTATGTCTTTCTTGTAAATTTGTATTATATTACAGGTCGGAGAAGAACTAATAGAATTCTTCAATGTGAAGAGTAGCTTAATAATTCGATTTATAGATATGAGTAGCTAATTTTATGGAATGGAACATAATAATATAATATTTGTATTTATTTAATACGGTTTCTGTATTTTTTAATATTGAGTTTTAATATTCATATGTTCAACCATAGTCCTCCAATCTACATCTGATTTATTTAAAAATTCATTTTAAAGAATTTAATCCTAGAATACTAACGTGTAACTTCAAGCACTCTTTAAAATTGCCACAATTTAATAGCGCGTACACCGCCATCTATGTACTTTCGTGTAATCTGATTTGAGGTTATATTCAGTCAGTTCCTTTTATCGGTCGTTGTTATTAGCTATTAATTGCTTTTAGGGTGACGCGTAACTCCATGTTAGTTAGTGTACGACTTCACGAATCAATTGGTTTTAAGTTTAAGTTTTAAGTTTCCGATTAACTTGGCCAAACTCTAGGGGCGTATTCTGCTCACCAAAATAATCATAAAAATTCTAATACAAAATTTATGGAAAACACACTATTGTTAATAATTTCGCAAATTATGGAATATAACTTTATAATTGTAGTACTTATAACATTTTATTACTTTAACGAATGCTCGAAGTGCCCACCTTGGTCAATAACACCTCTCTCAGAGTGTCTTATCATCGATTGTTTTACAAGGTGAAAAATTCCAGGGAGAGTCTCGTTAAATGATTGAAAACCACGCTCGATACGTCGTCGGAGAACTTGCACATTTACAATTGGTGTTTGATATACGATACTTTTTAAATGTTCCCATAAGAAAGAATCTCATGGATTGCAATCAGGTGAGCGTGGTGACCATGCAATCGGTCATGCCCTTCCAATCTGATGATTAGGAAACTTCGTATTCAAGATGTCACATACAACAACGCTAAAATGTGCAGGAGCTTTATCTAGCATGAACCATAAATTTTGGCGTATTTGCAATGGAACTTCATTCAGCAACACTTTTAACTCTTCTTCTAGAAACTGCCTATAATACTGACGATTAAGTCTTGGTGGTAAAAACACTAGTCCCAAAAGATAGTTGTCAACTATGCCGGCTAAACGTTGTAGGAAAATCTTTGTTGATGTCGAGTATGTGCTATTTCATGCAGATACACGTTCGGCCATCGATGATTATTACGAGTATTCATTATTCCACGTAAATGAAGTCCAGACTTCTTTCTTAGCTTCGCTCATAGAGTTGATGAAATTTGGATCTCTCATTAACGTTCTAATTTGAAGTCCATCAAATACTCCAGCTTTAATTTTTTCGTAACTTAGTCGTGGAAACTTTTCACATATGTACTGGAAACAAATCTAGAGCTTTAGCATATCGCTTCATAAGATCCAATTTGATGTGAAGAGGTGAAAAAAATTCTTTTCTTCTGTCAACTAAAGGTTGGCTTTTAATATTCTTTTGTTCAACATCTAAGGATGTTCTGGGAAGCCAATTTTAATTTTTTCAAAATGTTCATGATAGTAAAACCCCGCCCGTAACCATGTACCCCAACGTGTCAGAATCGGCTGTGGTGGCTCAGGGGTATGGGGACACAATTCGTGAAATTTCCGAATACGTTTTGGAGATTTCAGGAATACTGCCTTTGTACTCGATATTAAAGCATCTACCTCTGGATAACATCTACGAACCTGTTCTGCCACAAGGTGTAGAGCATGGAGCATGCTTAAAAAAGTATTTTGATTATGCGAATATAACATCACTAGATGTAGAACGCTCGTTTTCCGAATATAAACATATTTCTTCCTCACGGTGGACATGTTTTTCAGAAATAACCTTAGAAACGCACCTGATGTTGAAAATATACAATAGAGTTTCTCCAGTTTGTCAATCCTTGGAAGACCCTTAAAACGGTAAGTGTTTTTTTAAATCTTCTGTCTTGAACACAATCACTGATTTCATACATTTTACATTTTATTTATAGGTACAACGCTGCTATAATATGTACTATTCTTATTTTTTGTGTGTTTATGCATATTACTTTAATAGCAGAAAACCAAATGTATATTTAATTATTTCTGATAGAATAAATGTCTCTACTTCTATACTTATATCGATAACAAGCTCATGTTGCGTCCCTATTTTATCGCATATTCTAATATATTACGAATTACACTCCCGTACCGGCGCTCATGGCGCGCACGGAAATTGGTCTGCTCTAGTTATCATCACATCCAGGTAAAGGAGCAGTTCCAAGAAAATGATCGCCTGTTTTTTCGGCTGTACAGGACACATCGCAACAATTCCTTTAGAGGATCGAAAAACTGTTAACGCTGAATGGTATACAGTAATTTGGTTTGCCAAAAGTTATGGACGAAAACAGCAAGAACAACCGAAAACGTTGCATTATTCTTCATCACGACAATGCGGGTTCCCATACAGCACGGCTAACAGTTGAGTATTTGAAGGAGAAAAGTGTTGAAATAATGTCTCATTTTCCATATTCACCTGACTTGTCGCCGAATGATTTCTTTTTGTTCCCAACTGTGATACAAAAAATGCGTGGGCAGCGATTTTCAACACCTCAAGAGACAGTCGAAGTCTTTGAAAACCATGTTTCTGAGATACAACATTCAGAGTGGAAAACATGTTTTGAGAACTGGTTCGTACGTATGCAAAAGTGTATAGACTATAAAGGCGAATATTTTGAAAAACAATAAAATAGTTTGTTTCCAAAAATTTTGTATTCTTCCCAGATTTTGTAAAAATATGAAAAGTGGCCCTCGTACATAGATTTAAATATAATAATTGTGAAATAATACCAAGTGTGTTTTATTTTCCTTAATATTAATGATGATCGATTTTGGTAATAACACAACTCATCAAAGAATTTGTCGTGAAAATTCTGCTACTAATTATACTAAAGCGCAAAATATTGCCATATCTGTAAAGGAAAATTTTATATTTATCTACAAACGAACTGGCGCAAAGGCATGATATTAGCCGTCGCTTTGTAGGAAAAGTTCTTAAAAAATAAAAATACCATCCTTATAAAATTTGCTTCGTTCAAGGACTTTCTAATGATGATTTCGACAGAAGGCAAGAGCTTTGTGAATCAACGATGAACATTTGTTGTGGCTATCTCCTTCTCGGAGTTCTGATTTAATGGCAACTTCCTCGAATAATTCGTTTCTTCCTCGTTTATTCGTGTTGTATTTGTAATCGTGATAACATTTTGTAAATAATATAATATTTTCGAATGAGGCAACTTTTTATTTGAACGATACTACTCATAGACATAACTCTCGGTATTAGGCACAGACTGATCCTCACTGGATACAAGAGGCGCATGCGTAACATCCTGGAACGCTTAACCTTCGTGTTGATATTTGTAGAAGCAATAAAAGGGCCTTTTTTTATAGAAGAAACTCTAAATGATCAAAGATAGTTAGAACTTTTAAATAACCCGATATAAAAACTCAAAAAAGGTATAAAACCCCTTATCACAACTAATAATAGTATCCTAAATACATATTTCGACAACTAAGTTGTCATTATCAGTAGGCAAAACCACTAATCAAAGTGTTGCACATGGGGCATAGTAAAGCTGACATACAGAATCGCACACAGCTTTACACAGCGTCCACGTATACACCGACTTTAAAGTGAATAACACAAACTAAAATTACGTCAACTTACCCTTGTTAAGAAAACGGCCATGTGTTTATTCTCAACGCCCTCGAGCTTTTCTACCTCTTTTCTAAGAATGAAAGCGGACAACTGTATGGGATAGGACAGTTGTCCGAGTTAAACATATTAAATTTGTTTTTAACGATATAAATGCTTTCGTATGCGTCGAGATCTCTGGGGTGGTTGATGTTTTTTACAAGTCTTAACCCTTTAATCGAAACATTGTGGTCCATGGTCAATAATGCAAGGTTTCCGACGTTCGATTTTTCTGGTCTATTAAATCTAATATGTGATATGTGCTCTTTAAAACGGGTTATTATTAAGCATTTTGTTTGACCTATATATTTTAAATTACAATCGTCCCAATTAATTTCGTATATACCTGATTTCAAATTCAAATTAACTTTATTTTTGGTATTATCTAAGAGATTTTTTTATGGTGATTTCGAATCGAAAAGCAACTTGGAGACATTGTTCTTTGACAACTCTATTAATGTTTTTCGTGATTGGATGCTATGGTAGGCACATGTACTTTTTCTTCTGGTTAAGTTGAGATATCAAACTTGTGGACTCGCGGACTGTCTTTTTTAAATTAATTTCTCTAATTAATTTATTAATTATTTCTATGTCAAAGCCATTATACCTCGCCATGTTTTTAATGAAATCTAGTTCTATTTCGCCTCTCTCTTTTGTTAACAGAAGTTTAGTAACCGATTGACTAAGAAATTAAAAGGAGCTGTTTTATATTGAAAACTATGGTTTGAATCCGCGGTGATGAATCTATTGACATTGATTTCTTTCCGGAAAATATCGGTTTATATTTTATGCTTATTTCTAATTACTAATTTAAATCGCGAAAATGTCATCTACGTACGTCATCCAGAATCTTGGAAAATATTTAGCATTACTTAGCTTTAACATTTTTAGTGTTTGTTACGCTCGAAAAATTACCTAGAGACCATTCGGGAATTTTTACTGAATTTATTTCATTATTTGCTTACGTAAAGACAATTTAGGCTTTTCATTATTCTACATTTTCGTTTATTATTATTTTATTTAATTTTGTTTTTAATTATCGATCAACTTAGGCTTCTTCTTACTTTTCTAATCATTTAATACGTTTTCGAACCCTGACGATCGGCAACCACTTTTGCCTGACATCTTTTGCTCGATAGGTGTCGTCTTACCTTGAATCTTCCGACGACCGTGTATGACGTATATCGGCCGCCGTTCGATTCAAGCGTACTTCTATTAGTTAGTGCTAGATCTTTATTATTTTTGTGAGTGAACTTAGACTTTGCGGTAAGGGATATCATTTTCTTTCGAATTTTTGCTTATGCGTTTCTTTTATCCTCCTTAGGATTTAATTTTTGGTGCTACCTCCCAACTATTAAGTATTTAAACCAATTTATGTCGGAATCTCTTCGAGGACCACACCACGTGGTAGGCTGATTTGGCTTACGCAATTTTTCCACGTAGTGGAGCACCTTTAACCATCGTTCTTCTTTTGGAGGAGATCCGTGCAAAAAACCACTATCCACTTTCAAGGGTGAAATTGGAAACGGCGAGGCAACCTTTTTTTTTTTAATTTTGAAAAAAATTTTCACGGCGTTTCAAGATGGCATATCCACGCTACTTAGCGTGCAAAATGGCGGCGTAATCGCAACATTTTATTAGTTTGTGAAATTTTGGAAAAGGTCAGTTCGTGCAACACCTGTGAAGGCAATCTCAATAGAGGTTTGAAATTTTGGTCGAATTAAGGGACGATTTCGAGAACATAGTGAGATAATCTAATTTTATTATTTTAAACAAACTTTTGCAAATTTTTATTTACTAGACTAAATTTCATTTCGTTTACACCTAAGAAAGGCTTAGAGAAGCCGATCTCTCAGTCTGAAGCAGACGTTGTTTAGTATTCACTTCATTTAATTTAGTATCGTAGAATCCTGATAGTTGTTATCGGGTTAGTTTCTCTTGGGAATAATTTTTGCTAGATCTTGTTCTAGTTTGTTTTCTGTAACCTATACTTTACCTGCTTTACAACATCTGTTTGCTATTCTGACACATTATTTAGATTTTGATTAAAAAACCTTTAATAGCTTTCAAGGCTATTTACATTTAATTTTAGCAGTTAGAGGCTAGAACACCTGGTTTCTAGCATTCGATTATTATTTTATAATCAAGCTGGTCGTCAGCTTCACTGATAATCAGTTGTAGATATTGTAGATCTATTTTACGTGGCAAAGATCCTTCAGACGTGCCTAAGTTTTGTTATTTTAAATAATTTGGGGGAACGTCTCTCATTAATATTTCATATTTTAAACTGTATATCCTTTTTGTAAAGAACCGTAAATTACGTATACTTAATTTGTGTGCTGCTAATCTCAAGTTGGGATTGTGTCCAAGTTAATTCTATTTAATCATTATATTAATACCTGAATATACAGGGTGTCGACCCGACGAGTGAATTTTATGGATAGGAGTTCACTGAAATACGCCTGGAGCGTTACTCTTGTTATTTTGATTTGGAAAAAGTCTGAGAGACTTGTAACTATTATTCGCTCTCATTTAAATCACCAGCTTAATTACAGTTTTGGCGCTTATTATTTGAAATTATATTTACTGATAATTTGTATTGATATCAACTTATATTTGAATTTTTGCTAACTTTGTTCAATTTCGAAAGTTTATTGTTTTTTTTTGTGAACTACGTCAACTGATTACTAATCATATAGATATTTTGAACCTACTTCGTGATAATAAACTTTGTTATTGTTGACTTCGATTGTTTGTTTGATCCCTTTTATCCTACAAGTGTGTTTATGAGCAAAGACACGTTAGTATCGGTAGCAAGTAATAAGGGGCTTCCTCTTTGGTATTTTATTGAAGCTACCAGGGTCCCGCCCGCTTCCGTTTTCGAGGTTTCTCTGCGGGTTGAAAACGGTGGCGTCTTAACCAACAACCAGCGACCTAGGGACTCGCGCCACTCTACAGAATCCTTTGAGCTAGCCGGCAGAGTTTTAACCACGGGACAACCATCACCAGGTGGGTTCGAGCCAGAGGGGGAGAACTTGCAGAACATCTCGCAACCTCCTTATTACTTGCTTTATTTTATTTTGGTCGCGTGTTGGTAGCATGTTATTTGGCTTTACTTAACCGCAGTCTCCAAAGAAAGACTTTTTCAACCAGACATAACCCTGCATTGGAAGAAAATGGCCAACTTCCAGAAAACATCTGGTTTCAGCAGGATGAGGTACCCCTCACTAACAATTCACTAGATTACTTCATGTGGAGTTATTTAAAATAGAAAGTGCATCTCAACCGACCTAGAAATTTGCAAAATTTGGTTAAAAGAATTAACGAAGAAATACGAAGCATTTCACTAAACATCATAGCGAGGGTTACAAGAGAATTTACAGACAGATTGGCTTAGTGTCAGGAAGTAGGTAGCGCCCATTTTGAGGAGAACCCAAAAACATTTAAAAAAATACCGAGCGTTCAATTTAAAAATGCGTAACTTTTAGTAGTGTCTGTATATTTAAAAAACACTTAAAATTAAATTTTATTACAATATTTTTTTAAATTTAACATATATTTACCTGGTTTTACACATTTGCCCATCACTGTATATCTCTATAACATAATACAGGGTGGCCCAAAATGACCGAAGGGGTTTTAATTCCTTATAACTTTTTTATTATAATTTTTTTTTGTTTTCAGTATTTTGTAAAGAAGACTTGGGGAATTTAAAATGGAACAGTACACAATTGAACAACGTGCCAAAATCGTTGAACTTTATTTCTCAAATCAACGATCCATTGTTTTAACTCAGCGTGCATATCGTCGTTATTTTAATGTGCGGGTTGGACCCTCAGAGTCAACAATAAACCGCCTGGTTGCAAATTTTCGAGAACAAGGGGCAGTAAGGAACCTTCCTGGTGCCGGCAGACGACGAACTTTGCACACGGATGACAATATTGAACGGGTACAGGAGAGTATTCGGGAAGATGGAGAAACATTAACCAGGAGACGTTCGACACAACTTGGCCTCTCAAGAGGGTCGCTGCAGAGAATTTTGCATACAATAAGAATGTTTCCATACAAAATTCAGCTTGTCCAACAATTGAAACCGACAGATTACCAGCAACGACTTGATTATGCAATTTATTTTCGTCAAAAAGCAGAAGAAAATCATGATTTTATTCATAATTTAATTATTAGCGACGAGGCCCATTTCCAATTAAATGGGTTCGTTAATAGGCAAAACTGGAGGATATGGGCTACGGAAAATCCAAGAGTAGTTCAACAGCGAGAATTACACCCACTTAAGTGTACCGTTTGGTGCGGTGTTTCGTCGGAAAGGATAATTTGCCCATATTTTTTTGAAAATGAACACGGTGTCGCCGTTTCCATCACTGGTGTTAGATATCGGACAATGTTGGAAAATTTTTTAAGGCCAGCCGTGGAAAACCATCCGCAAGTATGGTTCCAACAGGATGGAGCCACAGCGCACACTGCGAGGGACACAATGGCTCGTTTACGCGACATCTTTGGTGAACGAATTATTTCCCGTACAAGCGATTTTAATTGGCCTCCGCGTTCACGGGATTTAACCGCTTCAGACTGTTTCCTTTGGGGATATTTGAAAGGAAAAGTCTATATTAATAAGCCTCGAACCATACAGCAATTAAAAAATAATATACGCGACGAAATCAACAAAATAACACCTGAAGTTTTACGAAAGGTTATGGAAAATGTTTTGGAAGGAGCACGAATATGCGAAGCAGAAAATGGCCACTACTTGCGAGATATAATTTTTCATAATTAAATTAAAAATATTCTCCATTAATATACTGTATTTAAAATAAAAAAAAAATTAATAATTATGTCTTAAATAAGAAATTATAACTTCTTATTTAAGAACTCAAACCCCCTTCGGTCATTTTGGGCCAGCCTGTACTATCGCATTCAATATATTAAACACTATCGTCATTATAAAACTGGTATTAATTGCGAATCTAACAGAGCATATAGTAAATATTCGATAACAGATTGTCATAATTTATATCAACTTAAAAAATGCTTTGTTATTACACACACACGTGAACGCGATAAATAAAAATTTCCAGTTTAAATGAACGCATTCCGAACACATGTTGTGATTCCACATTCGCCACACGTTTTAGTATGGATATTAGGTACTTTAGTAATTCCGTTTTTGTTCGTGTTATTTTTAGCATGTGTTTTTAATGGATCAATTCACACCCATTATATAGATATGTATATAATAAAACAGGAAACATCGCAGTATATTAAAAATTTCATTTTATGTATATATATAATCTTTGAAATGGATTTTTGGAGTAGATATTGCGAGATCTCAAGTATAACCGAGGAAATATGACACGGAGCTAATGACTTATATATTATAATCGATACTGAAACAATTGATTGGGTAGATGTTTCCATTTGGATCCCTAATAAAAAGAGAAAAGTAAGGAATTATTTAAAAGAGGATATTACAGGCAAATTTTGAATTTTTTTCTGAGGACAAAGGATCTTCAACACAATATAGAGAATTATAAAGAGAAATGTCATTTAGAGGATGTGAAACTGCAATAATTCTGGATCAATCTCACAAATATGGGTTTTAAAAATGAATAAAATAAATTTTAAGTTTAAAACATTGACTTGATTTGGGAATATGTTATGATTTCAGATAGTAATAATATTTTGCATATGTATAACGAGTGTTCAAATAGTATATTAAAACACAAGTTTCATAAGGCATCATTTTGTCAGACAGAAGGCCTTATGAAAGGTATTTTTAATAATATAAAATATTATTAAAAATCTTATGTGAAGAACACAAATGCAGGTTCACTATTAATATTAATAGTGAACCTGCATTTGTGTTCTTCACACCAGATTTTTAATAATATTTTATATTATTAAAAATACCTTTGTATTATACAAAACTGGTGGGGTTTACCTACTCATGTATGTTTCAATTATTCTGATACATTACACATGCGGTTAAGCCGTAGTATGAGACACAAACAAAATGCAGTTTTCTAGAGAGATTGGCTGTGCCAGCCTTTGGAAGGGCGTCGTTACTTCACATTAATTATGTGGACGGTATGCGAGGTACTTCGGCTATCTGACAACAGGCAGCGCCGAATTTACTTCTGCGCTCGGTCTGGATAATTACGGTGATAGGGCGATGTGGTTCTTTTCTGTGAATGTGTCTGGGAATATCCTTTCTCCAGCAGGGGCGTACCGATGAGCCTGTAGAAAGGTGAAATACGTATCTACGTCTCTGGGGATAGGATATATTCGGACACGTTCACAGAAAATATTAATAGTGAACCTGCATTTGTGTTCTTCACACCAGATTTTTAATAATATTTTATATTATTAATAATACCTTTGTATTATATAAAGATATGTTTTTATGTTTAATTCATATTTTTCCTACCATTAAACACATTTACATACACTTTTGATACGCCTGCCTATATATTAACATATAAATTCCTTGTAGGTCTGCGCAGACCTAGTTGTACCAGTTAGCGCCCAAAAACCCTTGAACCTCATAGGGTTAATGCTGAGGTGTATGCTGCTAAAGGTTCAAGTCCAGAAGGAGTTCCTGTTGCTGAATATTATTAACTAAATCTTACTAAACCGATTCATGGTATCAATCGCTATGTTACCATGGATAATTCGTTCACATCAACCGATACTGCTAGACATCATTCTGTAACAATAGTCGGAAACTCTGAAGTAAAATAAAACTGAAATAACACAGTCATTTTTTCAGCTTAAAGGAAGAAAAAAGAATTCGGCTATGGTTTGCTTTCAGCGATTTTAATACTATACTTTCTTATTGTCCTCCAAAATCAAAGCAAAAGAAAGTTGTCTTCCTGGTGTCTATGATGCACCCCGAAGGTGATAAACCAAATTCGACCCATCTCCCCGAAATCGTTAATTTTTACAATAAGAGTAAAGGAGGCGTTGATTCTTTCGATCAATTCACTCATCGTTATACTGTTGAAAGGAAAACAAGGCGCTGGCAATTGATGATGTTTTACAAATCTCTAGATTCAGTTGGAATTCATTCAAATTTTCTTTGCAAATGTTCTAGTCCTATAGAAAACGAAGACACATCCAAGAGAACTGGCCATAGATCTAATAACACTGCTCATGAAACAACGCTTACGAATACCTACTTTATCCGCAGAACTTCAAGCCGTTATTGAGAGAATATTAAACTTGGAGTCAGAACCCAATATTTCAATAGGTACCTAAATTGTCATCGTCTAGCAGACGTTCATTCTGTCCCAGAAAAAAAGATCACAAGATCGCGCATTTCATATAAAAAGAGTAATAAGTAGATATCGGACTGGCGAATAAAATGAGCGAGGGACATAGGACATAGATATCGGACAATGTCCAATATCTGGTAATAAGCAGAGATCGGACATTTGCAAAAAATAAGCATTAGTATGGGATCCTAGTTGATATGGAGCGTTTATAGAATACGCACGTTCACACTAAAGAAATTATTAATATTATTATACAAATACAGTTGCGGCATTATAAAACTGATTTCATTGCTATTGAACGGGAAAAGATGATGTAATCGATAGAGTGACTACATTGTATAAAGTTGTTCAAAGAAGCTTTGATCTGTATTACAAAGTGTAGACGTAAATATCCCACTGGTCGATTGCCAGCAATAAAATTTGTTTGTATAAGAATTCGAAGCTATCTTTTCGATAAATCTCATTGGCGTCCAATAGGGTAAAATATTTCTACTTCATACATATTTAAGCAAGCACATTTAAATAATAATATAGATAAATTAATTAACTGAATAACGTACATTTAAAAACATTTTTATCTAGTTAAAAATATTTTGGATTCATACTATCTATTATATCTATAATTAAATAATTATGAGAAAATAAAATGATGGTTACGCGTTTTTAGACATGTTTTAATGCCTATATTCGAATTCATTGTCCTAAAAGTAGAAAGAGTCACTTGTTTTCAAAACAATAAGATGTGTATACATGCAATGTAGATGTATATTTAGTAACTAGAAAGAACAAATAAATGGAATATTTAATAGTAAATGCATTAACAAATTGTATATGAACAAGTCGAAAATAATTTATTAAATGTATACATATAATATACACGGTGTGTATAAATTGGTGGATAATCTGCACGTGAAGTGTTTCATTAGACTATTCTAAGCCATTTTTATATATATTATTTTAATTAATTTTTTTTTCTTGTAGGAAAATTTGTAAAAAATTAACATATTTCTTTTGTTATTTAATTTATTAGAAAGATAATTTAGAATAAACGTTTAAAATTATAGTAATTTACTGTTTACATCAGAATTATATCGGAAAATTGCATTTTTGTTAGTAATAATTCGAAATTTTGGGCTTATCGGAAAGATCCCGAAAAGCCTTAAAAAAAAATTCGAAACTTTAGCGACCCCATGTAAAGTTATTATCAACCGTTATAAATTTATTTATAAGAAATATTTCGAAGAATAACAAAAGGAAAGACGCCATGTGTAGATTATCTTGTATATACAATATAATAACGAAAAAAAATTAATTTTAATTAAACAATTCTCTGTTGTAATCACCAATACTAAATATTTTTCAACAATTTCCGTAGTAAGACGCATTCTCTTAACTGCACAAATATCTTTAAATAAGGAAAATGGTCGCTCGACATCACAACTCGTAACGGTGAAAAACGAAAATCTTCAAATTCTGCTGATAGATTTAGACATTCAAAATCTGCTGGACTTTTCTTTAATACATTAACTATTTCGTTTAATTTCTCATATCCAGGATTTCTTGCTTTAACCCTTTGAATATATTGGTAGAGCCTTCTTCCAGTTTCTTCGGGAGTTTTTTCTAATACTGACACTATGTTATTAAATTTCGTTATTGCGTCTACGATAGGTAGGTTTTGTTTTTCTAAATATTCAATAGCTTCAGGTACCTTTCCAAAAATTATATTTTAATAATTTTAATAAAAATTAAATCTCTTTCTATATTTACAGAATCCATTAGGTCTTGCATTTTTGAATACTCTGAGCTGTATTATCTAATATAGGCTGTGGAGGAAGTTTCAAATTAGGGCAGTGTTCGTTGTAAAGGCGTTTGCGGGTTGGCAACTTCAGAAAGATTTTTTTTATTTTGCCTACAAACGTATCAACATCGGTAAAATATTCACGAATATATTCACATATTCTATGCAATGTGCCAAACATGTTACGTGGATTATCTTTGGTAAATCATTTTTTTAATAGCCGACTTGCTTTTACCATATATGCTGCGCCATCTGTTTTGAGCAATAAAACAGTTTCCTTTGGTCTAGTCTCGATGTACATAGAGCTCAACGTTTCAAATAATAAATTTTTTATTGTTTCGGAATTTACATTTTCCAAAATCTTAGATGCTATTGAGTAAAGTTTCGTGGGTTTTAAATATTGTAAAGTACATTACCAGAAATTGTTTTTGAACAGAGCTATTTAACTTCCAAAACGGAATATTGTCTGCTACAAATGCTAAGTATAGCTCTGTATAGAATGCCTTTCTATCATCATTTTCCAACTGAATGGACGACTTTAAACTTCTCAGTTGTTATGCTGATTGATCGGAATGATAAGTCTGATCCCTCTGATCACTAGGAACTTGTTGCAGTATATAATTTTTCTCATGCGCCTTAGATCTTAAATGTTGATCTATGTGACTTTTTTTGTCACTTAAATTCATTATGATTGCATATAGTATACAATATTCCTCAATCACTAGGCAGTAACAAGTCAGAATCTGGGATTACCCAATCATACTTAATTCTTTTCGACATTTTAAAAACCTTACTAGAAATTTTATCAAACGCGACGTTTTCCAAGTTGCAAAAATGACTGACTCAAAATTTGCTTTAATGCTTATAAATAGAGAACGGACACGCTTACCACATGACGCAAAGCCCAGTGCAGTACTGGCGAAAGGCTGTATTCTTAAATTATTAAATTTTATTTATATAATTGGAAAACGAACAGGTGGCGATCTATAAAATTACGAAATACATATTTATTTGTTGAAAAGTTGTATTTATAAAGTTTTTAATTTTATTTATATAATTAGAAAACATACGGGTGGGTGGTGATCTATCTATCTAAATTACGAAATACATATTTATTAATTAATTTTATTTATATAATTGGAAAACAAACGGGTGGTGATCTATAAAATTACGAGATACATATGTATTTGTTAAAAAGTTGTATTTTTAAAGTTTTTAATTTTATTTCTATAATTGGAACATTTTTATTTGTTGTTCCATTGTCTGAAAAAGTAATAATATTCTAGATCCAAATAAACGAAATTAAATAACGAAATTTTATGCACACTTACGTGAAAATAATTGGAAGATGTTGCTTAAATGAAAAGAAAAGGAATGTACGTGCTATTTCTCTTACGAAATACGATAAACTTATTTATTTAATCTACGTACACGACACCACTGAAAACACTATATTCTCCGAATACAATAGCTGGGTTGTCCATTGTTATCGCTGCGAGACCAGGTGGCCGAGTAAGTCAAACAAATACTTCATTGAATTACGCCGGGATGTACTGAGCGACGTTATACACAATTCCAATTGCCGATTGCGTTTTATGGAAATTGCATCCGCTCTCTACTTATAGATATCCAAACAAATAAATATTGCAACATAATTTGAAACATACTTGATTAGGTAAACCTACCAATTTTGTATAATACAAAAGTATTTTTAATAATATTATATATTTTAAAAATACTTTTGTATTATACAAAATTGGTAGGTTTACCTACTCAAGTATATTTCAAATTATGTTGTTATATACGTATTCGGTTTACGCCGACAAGTAGTGAAGACACGATAATACAGTTTTTTATAGATACGGTTGTTACCGACTATAAGGAACACCCGGCTAGTTCTGCGATTATTATAGAGACAGCGCTGAATATTCCTTCACGCTCTGTCTTAATAATATCTGCGAGATAGCTAGGTAGTTATGTTTTGTTGAATGTGTCTCTTCTCCAACAGGGGCGTATTGATAATCATGTAGAAATGTGAAATACGTATCTACGTCTTTGGAGAAGATACATTCAAAAATACATATGAACTTGTATTGTGTTCTTCACACCCCATTTTTAATAATATTATATATTATTAAAAATACTTTTGTATTAAATAAATATTGACAATTGAATGTCTTTATAATGAAGTCGGTAGATCCTGGGAAAAAAATCGCTATAGCGAACTCATAAGCACATATACCTATTATTATACATCCAAATAACTTCTCCATTTATTTCGTAAAATGATTTTATTTTAAAATTATGACGATATGTGTTAGAATCTTCCATTGCTGTAAAAAGTAAATACTGGCGCTTTAGATACACATTGTTTTTGTGAATAATGTGATATATGTATATTGTACAAAAAAATATAATAATTTTTATAATAATAAAATAAAAAATGAATCTGAGCGTCCGCCTATGTCTCTCGCTCATTTTATTCGCTGTCGACCTAAATTCTGACCTAAAGTCCGATCTCTAGTAATAAGTTCATATGTTTAGAGCACCAAACCAAAGTTTGTCCTGAGTGCTCAAAGTGACTCAAAATTGTAACATTAATTTACTCTGAGTTTAAGTTCGTCGCAAGATATGATTTTAGTATTTAATAAAAGTTAAAAGTTTATTTCTTATGACTTCTTTATTGGGGTACATCTGTACCCTAGGTTAGCAAAATAAAATATTTTTTAATGGGTAGTGTTCTAAGGTTCATGATAGCTAATACAAGACACATCAATTTTGGAAAATCAAAGTTAAAAAAAGCTTTTAAAAGAACTATTATTTTTCGATTATGAATTCATTATTTATATGTGAACTATTAAATAAAGAGTAGAACAACGACAGAAGCAATAGAGTAGGTGACTGAATTGTCAAAATTCAGATTTGTCAAATGCTCATGATTGGCCGAATATTGTTGTTACTTTTTCTACGCTCCAATGCCAAGCCCAGATCAGCGGAGTCATAAAGAAGCGCACTTGATCCCTTTTAGGTCTTTAAATAATCCTCAAGTGTACAAAACGACGGCATTTTAGTAATTTGTCAAAATTAAAAAAGGTTATTCCCTTTTGCGATATATGACATTTACTGTGTGGATGAGGTGTGTGTACTGTTGAACCATTAGCAATACAATTACAATAATGCAATAGTAGAACAACATGGCGGCAAGGTCGTGACCTGCATTGTAATAAATCTCATAAGAGTACAGATAGTAAATGTCTAATAAATTAATTAGAACATGAGGCCAGAAGAAATAGCTTATAAATGAACTATTTATAATTAGAATCTTTACTCAACATTAACGATTATTATAATCACCGTTTAGAATCACTGCTCTTTAAAATCACAGTTTTTTTTCACTGTTAATGTAAAATCACCATTAAGCTCGTATTTACTTTATTGTAAATTGAGCTGTGCGCACGTTACAGGCGTGGACACCTCGTAATTACTCACTGCCATCCCATAGATTCTTTAGATACTTATCTATTACCCAAAATCGAAACTAAAGTTTCGGGGTTAATATAGTCGCTTTAAAAACACATTTAATATGTATTTAGGTCTCACGTGCATCGAATTGTGGAAGATTTCTTATTTCATGGCCCTTGATTACAAAGAATGCAACTTCGTAACTAATAAAAAATACCTTTTCTAAATTCACATTCATGTTCGAAATTTATAAGGTAGTCTTTACGAAAAGTTCGGTCAATTTTAAAAAAGGCGAGTGCAAATCCATTGTTTATTTCTCAAGAAAATATTTATTTGAAACAACTTCGTCATTATCACGCATAATTTTCTCTAATTGATCACGTTCGCTCGCCTTTAATTTTGGAATCTATTTCCAACGGATGAGGGAAAGTCATTAAATTTATTACGAATCAAAGTCAATGGCATCGCGCATTTAATAAACGTAAATCAATGTCGAAATACATACATGCATAACGTAACGGATTTTATTACCTACTATACGTTTTGAATAACATTCTGCGCATGACAAATCGATATACTTTATGTTTGTAACAAAACTAGAAGTTAAGGTGCTTGGTACGGATAACATAGGTAAGTACACAAAATTGTACAGTCGTAGACATATAGAATGTCCGCGAATTTAAACAGGACAATATAGGAAAAGATCGATTTAAAGTTTATGTACTGCTTTCAATGTTACGGTGACTGTTTACAGATATGATTAAAATTAATAATGATAATAATGATGGTAATACGAGGGGAGTTCTTTATGATATCTAACTAGCTATGAAAACAATATGCTATCATAACAATTTTCTTACGTCAAGTTTGTGATATTTTATAGTGTCATCTTTTAGTTTGGTTCCAACGCTTAACATTTGTTACATTTACATTCGTTTAAAGAGAAGAAAATTAGTGATTTGAAATTTGAAAACAGAAGCGTCATGAAATTTTTATCCAAAGAAGGCAGTAGCTCGAAGATATTCACGAGAGCATGGTCACTGCCACCATTTTCTCATTAATATTCTTGAAAAATCGAGAAACACATGTCATCTATAAAATACCATGTCGCGATTGCGATAGTTACTACATAGGTCAAACTAAACAATATTTATACAAAAGATTACAAGCCCACAAATACTCTAAAACAGACAAAACTGCTTTATCTACACACAAACACAACGCGATCACAGCAGCCAACGGTGCAAATGTTACGAACAACGTGGACACGGTCGACATCCTCGGCATACTAACATTCGCGGGAGTCTTCTGCTGCTGCTTCGGAATTTACAGGCATGCGAAGCGAAGAATGACAAAGGCCCTCTCAGTACAAGTGCAGAAAGAATTCAGCCGCAGTCAAGAGCAAGTCTAAGCCCCCCACATGTCGGCCCCGGAAGCTTTCTACTACTTCAAGAAGAAACACATGTATTTTACAAAGGTATTTTTAATAATATAAAATATTATTAAAAATCTGGTGTGAAGAACACAAATACAGGTTCACTATTAATATTTTTTGTGAACGTGTCCCAACATATCCCTCCCCAGAGACGTAGATACGTATTTCGCCTTCCTACAGGCTCGTCGGTACGCCCCTACTGGAGAAAGGATATTCTCAGACACATTCACAAAAAAGAACCGCATCACCACATCACCACATCACCGAAATTATCCAGACCGGGCATAGAAGTAAATTCAGCGCTGCCTGTTGTTAGACAGCCGAAGTAGAACAACGCCCTACCAAATTATGTGGACGGGGCGAGGTACTTCGGCTGTCTGACAACAGGCAGCGCTGAATTTACTTCATATATGGCAAGGCATGAGTCGCCTTGCCATATACCTCGCCATGAGTACCAAGCTGGTCACTAATAAACATGCAAATAGTCACAAGATTCATCACTGTTGATTTGCCTCGTATAAAACCATGTTGAAATGAAGAAATGTACGATTTGGTATTATGGTACAGACAGGAACAAATTGTACTTTTCAATATTTTAGAAAAAATCTACAATATTGATATGGGTCGGTAGTTATAAACATGAGCATTATCACCTTATCCTAGCTCGCTTCCAGATAGTCTCTAATTCTAGGAATTTTTTTTTATCTTTACAAAGCCAAACTTTCCACTGATTCCAGTAACGTAAAGAAAAGTGCAACAAAATCAGAGTTTTTGCCAAATTTTTGTTACTTGCAGTGATTCATGAGTTGGTGTAAGCAGTTGTCCACTGATAACGTTAAATTGACTAAATAAGTTCATATTTATTTCCTGTAATTCTCGGCAATAAAAAAACAAACTTTAATAAGGAAGAAAGAAACAAAAAATTACTAAATATGGGAAATAAACGAAATAAAATAAACATTTCTTATTATGTTATACAAGATGTCCCGTTTCGTTATGTTCAAATTTTAGGAGTGTAAAGTAGACTTCATTTCAAGTCACAAAAACCCAAAACTAGTATATCCATTTTTATTTGTTTCAAAGTTACAGATCTATGAATGTGATTGTCAGATCAGAAGAAAAAATGTAATCCTAAAGTCAATAAAAACTGATTTGATTTAAAAAAGTTCAATTATTAATATTTTCGAAATGTCCACCTCCTTGTTGAATACAGGCTTGTGCCCGTAAGCCAACAGAAGAAGTACTTATCCGAATTTCATATTTGTTTTGTCGGATTTGCTCGGTACCCAGGTGAATACGATTCAACAACTTTTCTCTTGTGTTCGAAACTTGCGCGTAGACTAAATTTTTCATGAAGCCCCATAAATAAAAGCCAACGGGATCAAGATCGGGTGATCTGGGTGGCCATGCAACAGGACCACTTCGACCAATCCATCTTGGATAATTGACGTTAACCCAATTTCGAGCAGCAATTCAGAAATGTGGTGGTGCCCCATCCATGTGAAACCACATATCTCGTCGAACATCCTATCCTCGTCCTCGTGGGACATCCTATAAAAGACCTGACAGTTCGTCAAAAAGAAATTGAAGGTAACTGTCCACATTTAACCTCCCAGGAAGAACGACAGGACCAATCAACAAGTTATCGATTAGGGCCGCCGAAACGTTAATAGAAAATTCATGTTGAAATTTAGATGGGCGTATAGCTTTGGGATTTTCTGATGACCATCTGTCAGGTTTCTCAGATTTGTAACACCACTTCTCGTGAACGAAGATTCATCTGTCCAGAGGACTGTTCTGCAGAAATTAAAATGAAGCCGTGACTTTCTTAATATCCAGGTAGAATAAACTAGACGAGCATAGTGGTCAGCCTCAAGCAAACCGTGTCCTCTGCGATAGTGATATGGATATAAACCGTAACGTTTCAAAATTCGCCAAACTGTCGTTCGTGGCACTCCTAGTTGTCTAGCGATTCGACGTACACTGAGAGTTGGATCCCTTGTAACAATAGCTACTGCTTCTTCCTCTAAGTCTGCTGGCAAATTTACTCCTCGGTCGAAAAGATAATCACGCAGCCCGCATTCACGAAATTGTCTGTGTACTTCCAGAAACGTTCTGTAATGACGAATACGCCTATCGGGAAACCGATGTCGGTATTCAATAACTGCTTGACGTGCACTGCCGTTACAGTAACCAAACACAAAATGAATGTCCGCATACTCTTGAGAAGAAAATCGGTAAGGCATTTTGAATAAAGAAAACGTGTCCACTCACTAATAAGCTGTTCTTGTACGAACTGAAACGTAATGTAATCCTTTATTCAAAAAATGTAACGTTAACAGTCAGTCATCTGAACATTTGTTTATTGTATGATATTCATGGTTCAGGACTTACGAAATAAGTAGGAACCTTCTTTATCATAAATCAATTTCCAGTACTCTCTTTTGTAGATCTCCAAGAAATTACTGTATGCACTAGGACACGTGTTTATTTATTTTAGGATAACATTTTATTATGCGACGTCAACAATCACAGGCCTGTTATTGAATCGTATTACTTTTTTTAAATAAAATCAGTTTGTATTGACTTTAGGATTACATTTTTTTTCATGATCTGATAATCACATTCGTAGATCTGTAACTTTGAAACAAATAAAAATGGATATACAAGTTTCGCGTTTTTGTTATACTCCTAAAATTTGAACCTAACGATACGGGACAGCTTGTATAAAGAAAGCAAATAAAAAAATAGAAACATTGTCCTATAAATATTGTTTGAACTTTTCAACCTATGCATCGTCTGCACCTCTTTTCTACAGAAGCAATTGCATTTAATATGTTGCCCTATTTGTCAGTAAACATTAATAATTCTATTTCGTAGATCTTCTACCTTTCAGGTTATGTTACATAAACAATTTTTCTAATTTGGTTCCATAGAAAGGAATCCAAAGAGGAAAGATCTGGTGAACAGGCGGGCCATCTAATAGATGCGGCTTATCCATCTTCTATCAAACTGTCTATTTAATAATTCTGTGTTTATTACAGCATTATGTGGAGCAACTTGCTGGAAGTGTAGTTGTGTATATCTATTAACAGGTAGTTCTTCTAAATTCTCCACTATATCTTCAAACAACGTATGATTTTCTTGTTGAGTTAGGCTACCATCAATAATGTGTTGTCCAATCACTCTACTGCCTAAAATACCACACGAAACATTTAAAGTAAATCCCTGGATATTATTTTCAACAAGTCTAGGATTTTCATCGCGGCGTTATTGATGAAGGTGTATCTGTCCGACCACAGAATTTTTGAATAAAATAGTGGATCTTCCCGCAATTTATTTAAATAAATATTACAAAATTGCATTCTTCGCGTATAATCGTCTTCCTGGAAATGATGGATCGTTTTTCCGATGACCAGTATTTGCAGTTATGTCTGTTTACTTCACCGGTAAGGCAAAAAGTAGCTTCGTCAGAGAAAAGAATATTGTTGACAAAATTTTCATTATTATTGCAAATATTTAACATTTCTTCAGAAAATTGTAATCTCCTATCAAAATCATCTTCCGTTAACTCGTGTACAAAGTGTACCTTATAAGGTTTATACTTTTCACTTTTTAAAAATGACACGATCGATGACTGTGAAATATTGAAATTGGCCGCTAATTGATTGGTTGATAAATGGGGACATTCAGCTACAGCCAATAAAATATCCAGTTTGTTATCATCGCTTTTTGCTGTTCTAGGTCTACCACTCCTTGGCAAATCTTTAACGCTACCCGTTTGTTCAAAGTGTCTTAAAGTTTTACCAACAACGGATTTAGAAATTGGATTTCTATTTGGATGCGTATCATTAAATAAATTGCAAACGTCTTTGTAAACTTCAGCGTCTATCTCCATAACCCAACATCATAAGTATTTAAATTCGTTCATGTTCACTTAAACTCGCCATTGTTAATATTAACAGCAATAATTTGCACAAATTAATTATTTCTGTCAAAGATTTGACGTACACAATAACAACTGATAAAATTATGTCGCTCAAGTTTGTTTATCGCTACGCTTCTGTCTATCTGCGATGTACCGAACATCTGTTAAACACATGAACCGGCCTTTTCTTATAAAAAAAGTTATTAAAATGAATTTTAAAAAAACAAAAATATTATTGTAAAGAGAAAAAAATTCTCTATCGAATGGTAGAGTAAAATTTACTAGTTCCCATTTAAAAAAAACTGCGCGGATAGGCGTAACTAAAAAACAATTGAAGAAAAAAAAAATTCAAATATTCTAAAATGTAGATCAAAATATCCTAACAAACTTTTATATTGAACATAATTCTCTAAAATGAATATTAACGACAGTAAATCGCCGTCTCCATACTTTTAACTAAGCCTGTATATAGCGGATATTTACATAATCCTTTAACTATATTAGACGTTGTTAGAAATTTATATTTATCTCATGAAATTCGGCGTTTTCTTTATTATTCAAACGCTTATTTCTTTTAAACAGATATCAGCAATATATTACAAGTAACCTGTATATATCTAAACCAATTATATGAAAGAAGAATCCTGTATTAAATGATTTAAAACAGAATACTGGAAACTCTCGAAATTTCACATTTTACGCCCTCTAATGGCGAGCTTTCGAGTTCGAATTTATATAGAATCCGGATTCCCGGAGCTAACTTTATCCTAACCAACTTAATAACAGAGGTCGCATTTGTATCATTGGTATTTTAGGTATGTATTATGTTAATACCCATTCCACAATGCCTGGCATTAATTGCAATGTAGATTAACTTGAAATGCACTCGGATATGTAATTCTAGTGAACGAACAAAGTAATTGCATGGATATAGCAAGTGTTAATGTCGAAATCAAACGTGAGATTATATACAATTATATCTCTTGAAACAGCTTTGAGTATCTTGTTCATTCGCGCACAAATTCATTAGTTAGCTTTATATCTTCTTCAATCATAAAATTAAAAGGAAAATATGAAATAAAATATATCCAGTTAGGAAAAGGTTTTTATTTCATAATTTCGTTTCGTGGCAATAATAAGTGTATTAATTATATTTAAGTATGTTATTAAATAACAAATTACTTCTTTTAAACTGGATATTGTAACTTTAGACGATTTGTATTAAAATTTGGTTAAATAGATTGTTAAAAGTTAGTCTCTCATTTTCCAACTTTTAGAACCTGAGATTTACCGTCATCAAGATTCTGAACACACAACTTTTCTTTGTATAACCATTTTTTGATTATTTTATATTTTATATTTTTAGGAAACTAATAAAAAATTGGTGCCCAACGAGGAACAGATAAAAATTATAAGTAGAAAGAATTCGAGTAACATCCCACCGGCGGTTTGTCCTAGCGCGTATATATATTTTGTCAGTCGCCGTCCGAACACCCTTGAATGTCTTTGCTGGTTTCAAGTGATAAATAATAATTTTGTAATGTCACAAATAGTCAGAACTAGACCGTTTTAAGTCTTAGCTCATAAACTTATAAAGGGATTTCCGGATTCAATGTACAATGGTAATATAATAAAGTGTGTTATATACCGCTTATTTGTACAAAGAAATTTCATTGCGAAAGATACGTAAATAGTGTCATTCATAATCGCGAAAAAAGTGGCCAGGAATTTCTGTTTCATTCATGTGTAACTTTCATATTGTGTAATGTACCGCTTAAGTTAGTAGGCAACGAATAATTTCGTTAAATTTTGAAGCACTACGGTAAAGGAACGTTACCTAGACGGAAAAGATTACTAAGTTTTTTGCCATCCCTCCGTGAATGTATTGAACATATGATTAAATCCGAATTGAAAAACAATAAATTGTGGTTATCTTTGGATGAAACAACAGATTGTAAAAAAAATCGGTTGTTAATGTTATGATACGTACAATGGAACCGTATAAATCCTCACCTTCAATTTTACTAGCTTGTAGAAGAATACAACAATGTACTGCCGAAATAATTTCAAAGTTAGTGTTAAATACATTGGAAAAATTTGAACTTTCGACAAAACAAGAGCTAACGTTTGTAAGTGATGGTGCCGCAAACATGCTCTCTGTAGGCTTGTCTCCAAAAAAAGATAGTACTAAGTTACGTATTACATGTAAAATGCATGCTTTACATCTGGTGGAAGAAACTATTCGTAGGAGTTATCCATATGTATAGCAAACGCCAATTAAGTTGGCGTGAAGAGGGGGTGCGCAGAAGTCGTGTTTAAAAACGTCCACCCCCACTACTCAAGTAATTGTCAGAGTACATTTGTCATTGACGTTTGACGGAACATAATGTCTTTGCTAGGGCTAAAGTGATACACGCCCAGAGGTTAGAATTATCTGACATTTGATGTAAAATCAAATACAAATCTCCCCACTACTTTTAATCCTGCGCGAACTTACCCCTCCTCGCGCCAACTTAATTGGCGTTTGCTATAGATGCATTAATTGCAAGTATGAAGGCTGTGTTTCTCAAGTCCATAAAACGTGTTCGCCCCAATTTAACAGACTGTGTCCCGACATTCCTGAATCACCACAGCCGATTCCTACACGTTGAGGAATATGGTTACAGACAACGTTTTACTATAATAAATATTTTGATAATATTAAGAACGTGATCTTTAAATTCGATCTCTAAGAAGTTGCAGCTATCAAAGACAGCCAGTCAAGATAGTCAGGTTAAAACAGATTTAAAAACTGGACTGGTGCAGGCAATAGTAAAATTAGGAAATCCTTCGGTTTCGTTAATGGAATCTCTGTAAATAGTGCAACATGTTTACGCAGAGCTATGCGGGGTAGAAGACACAAAAATGTTAGTGCTCTAGAAAGGTTTGAAATTATTTTAGAGAAAGATTCATATTTTACCACCTTAAAAAAAACTTGCGAAGGTGCGTCAACACACAACCGTTAAGTTGTTTTAAAGATTATTTTAATTATGCAAATATATATATATATATATATATATATATATATATATATATATATATATGCCGGTTTAGAACGTTTTTCTTCGTTGTCCGACACCTAACTTCCATCCTCTTCTATCGCCACACTCCTCTGGTGTGAGGTTTCTTTCACTCATGGATCTTTGTATGCAAATATAACATCAGTAAATGTAGAGCGCTCGTTTCTGCATATAAGCACATTGTAATCTACAACGCTCCCGGTTTGCGGAAATTACTGTGAAAAACACATCTGATATTGCAAATATTTGATCGATTTTAACCAGTTTGTGACTTCACGCAAGATGCTTAAAACGGTAAGTGTTCCGCCACTAGATTTATAATTATTTATTTATATAGACTTCGGTGCGCTTCGGCTTTTAGAGTAATAATGAGCGAGGTGCGCTCAACGTTGTTCGATGGAGATTGACAAAATATATATACTGGGTGTATTTTTTAACTTGAAACTTTCATATATCTCGAAAAATAAGCAGTTCACGAAAAAATTTCCAGACTTAAAATTTAATAATTCATTGGAGGAAATACATTAGTGCTAGGATTACCTCCTTTCTCTCCGGGGTGGGGGTAACTTTGAAATCCTAAATAGCAACCCACATTTTTTATTTACATATTCGAATTTTACTGGAAAAAATACGTAGAATTTGACTGAAACATTTTTTTCAATTCATGATAGATGGCACTGTAATCGATTAAATTCAATTATAATATACTGGGTGTATTTTTTAACTTGAAGCTTTCATCTATCTCGAAAAATAAGCAGTTCACGAAAAAATGTCCAGACTTAAAATTTAATAATTCATTGGAGGAAATACATTAGTGCCAGGATTACCTCCTTTCTCTCCGGGGTGGGGGTAACTCTGAAATCCTAAATAGCAACCCGCATTTTTTATTTACATATTCGAATTTTACTGGAAAAAATACGTAGAATTTGACTGACACATTTTTTTCAATTCATGATAGATGGCACTGTAATCGATTAAATTCAATTTTTCGCACTGGGAACCTATGTGTGCGATTCTGCAGTTTGTTTTCAATAAAAAGAAAACCACAAAAAATGACTCAATGAATCAAAAAAGTACTATTATCATAATCTAAGGAGGGGCATCCTTTTTCACATACTTGGTCAAGGCGATTTCCTTTGCTTATAACTTATCGGAGTGCTTTCAAATAAAAATAAAGAATTGTATATTTCTTTTAATACCATTTCTTATGTTGAAAATAATTTTTATGAAACTGTTTTTGTATATATATACAGGGTGAGTTTTTTTGAATGTTTAGCATTGGGATCTCAGAAACTACTGGAGATAGAAAAACGCTTAAATGGGGAAAGATGCGCAGTTTTACGAGTTTGATTTAAAACTGCTTTTGTTTCTCCGATAACTTTCATGGCTTATTAGATATTCAAAGAAAACTAAATTTTACGATTTTCTTTAAACATGCTTAGCATCGTTAATAGTAATTTTAGAGAAAAAGTGTTCAGACAAAAGTTTTAGATAATCTTACGCCAAATAAAACTATGTAGCTAATATTTTCTTTGTACACCATTATCGAGTTATGACAAACTTGTGTTTTTTGAAATGGAAACCATAGTTGGTTTTGACATTATTAAAAAGCTTATTTTTTGCTGATTACAATGATATAAGGTTTGATATGGTTATTTTAAAAAATAAAGAGGATATACACATTTCTATGATTGTTCACTTTATAAGATAAAAACTTAAAAAAAAAAAGTGTTTGTTGTTTTGTAATTCAAAAAACGAAAAATCTGAGTTACAATAGTGTTCGTTGGAGCAGTCGAGATAAATATACTAAAACATTGACAATTAACTATTAATTAATTTAATTGTAACTTAACTATAAGCGGTGTAAACGGCCGTTAATCATAAGTTTGCATTGGCTATGGAATTTTCTAACGTAGAAAAGCGTGATATGGTTTAATGTTACATTCAGTGCCAGAAAAATTCTACTAGAGCTGCTGAAGTTTATTTTGAAAATTATTTTGATTGACGTCAGCCATCGCTACCTACTTTTAAGAGATTATGGGATAATTTAGCAGATTATGGGTCGTTCGTTAAACCAAAATCAAAAAAAGGGATGGATGAAGACATAGAAATAAACATATTAGCAAGTGTCGCTCAGAATCCATCTACATCGACCGACCCGACAAATTTCAACGCCTCCAACTGAATGTTAGAAATTATTGAAATTTGAACTTCCCTAATCAATGGATAGGACGAAATGCACCCATTGAATGGCCGGCTAGATCCCCTGATTAATCGGTTTTGGATTTTTTCTTGTGGGGTGTACTAAAGGACACAGTATACAAAAGAACATATGAAACAATCGACGATTTAAGAGAAGCTGTCTTAGTTGCTTCTAATAACATCGATAGTCGTAAAGTCCGCAATGCTACAAATTCTGTTGTGAAGAGATGCAATTTGTGTATTAATAATAATGGAGGTATCTTTGAACATCAATAAAGTTCTGTGCCCTTAATAAAAGTTCTTATAGTTTTCATTTTATTACTACATAAGATTTCAAAATAAGTTTTCGTTGGGTTTGTATTTTATCAGTTCGAAATTCAATTGTTTTCCATAAAAACCATAAAAATGTCTATATCCTCTTTATTTTTTAAAATAACCATATCAAACCTTATATCATTGTAATCAGAAAAAAATAATCTTTTTAATTATGTCAAAACCAACTATGGTTTCCATTTAAAAAAACAAAAGTTTGTGTCATAACTCGATAATGGTGAACGAAAAAAAAATATTAGCTACATAGTTTTATTTGGCATAAAATTATCTAAAACTTTTGTCTGAACACTTTTTCTCTAAAATTACCATTAACGATTCTAAGCATGTTTAAAGAAAATCGTAAAATTTAGTTTTCTTTGAATATCTAATAAGCCATGAAAGTTATCGGAGAAACAAAAGCAGTTTTAAATCAAACTCGTAAAACTGCGCATCTTTCCCCATTTAAGCGTTTTTCTATCTCCAGTAGTTTCTGAGATACCAATGCTAAACTTTCAAATAAACTCACCCTGTATATATAAGACTATACATTCCAGTTTGGAATTGCAGCCGCTCTTTGAGCTCGTAAGACTCGTTTTGTGGTGAGTCACTCCATTTTATGTGGTCTATAGATATGTTTTTGCCCTCTTCACAACTTTTCGCCATTCTTTCCTATTTAACATTAATGCTCTCCCTGCTACGGTCCCCAGGTCGTTGATATCATCCACTACTTGGTCCTCCCACCTAATTTTTGGTCTACCTCTTGTTCGTACTTCATATGGCTTCCATCTTGTAATTCGTCTCAACGTTGACCCTTCTTCTCTTCTGTTGACATGCCCATACCACCTCATCGATTTAATAACTCTTACTATATTTTCTCTCTCCAATAACTCCTCTATCTCACGATTCATAAGGATTCTATAATCATCATCTTCTTTCTTTGTTCCATAAATTATTCTGATTATTTTTCTTTCAAATGTTCTTAGAGCTTCTTCATCTTTCTGTGTTAATCTCGTTGTTTCTCCAGCATATGTCACTACCGGTCTAATGGCAGTTTTATATATTCTTATTTTTCTGTAAATGCTTATTTTCTTATTTTTCATATATTTCTTGTATCTGTAGTATGCTCTGCTACCTGCTTGAATTCGATGTTTCACCTCGTCTGTTTTCTGATTCTTACCACATTAGCATGGATTCTAGGTACTTAAATGTATCCACTTTCTCAAAATTGTAATTTCCCATCGCTACTTCTTTGCTTTCCCCAATATTTTCTTGTCTTGCGATTCTCATATATTTTGTTTTGACTTGATTTATCTTAAGTCCTCTCTTCTTTGCTTCCGAGCCGAGTCTCAGTAAGGCTTCTCTTAGACTATTTGGATCTCTTGCTATTAATGCTATATCATCTGCATACGCTATTATATGCATTGATTTTTCAATAATCGTCCGTTTAGAACCACAATTTCTTATAATTCCTTCTACAGCTATATTGAATATTGACGTATATAATCCATCTCCCTGCCGTACCCCCGAATTAAATTCAAATTCTTTTGATACACCGTCCTGCAGCAAAACTACTGCTCTGGATCGTTTCATCGTCATTTTCATTAGTCTTATCAACTTTCTAGGTATTCCTAAATTTTCGGCATCTTTGAAGATCGCATCAAATGCTTGCTTAAAATCAATGAATAATATTAGAAGTTCGATGTTTTGTTCATAGCATTTCTCTATAATTTGGTTTAGTATATATATAGCATCGATAGTTGATCTTCTCGGTCTAAATCCCAGCTGATATTCTCCAATGATGTCCTGTGTCTGATTTTTCACTTTTTCGTATATTAAGTATGTCACTAACTTGTAACATACACTCAAAAGTGATATTCCTCTATAGTTTTCACATAGCATTGAATTTTTTTTTGTACACTGGAATTATTAATGCACAACCCCATTCATTAGGAATCGCTTCCTCTTTCCATATCTGTAGGATTAATTTATATATTTGTTGTTTAAGCTCATCCACTCCGTGTTTTATCAACTCACTGCATATTTCGTCTAGGCCAGGGGATTTTCTTTGCTTCATTTTTCCAATCATCTCATAACATTCTTCCTCAGAGGGTTTCATTTGGTCCTCATACTCTTCTATGCCAAAGAAATCGCTATATTCATCTTGCTGTAACTGCTTATATTTATTTAGTAACCCTCTAAAGTATTTCTCCCATTCTTCACTATCGATATTCGCAGTCAGATTTCTCGTGTTTTCTTTTCTTACTTGTTAATATAACTTGTTGTTGCTATTGCTATCATTCTCAATATCATCCATCATTTCGTCAATCCATTGTGTTTTCTTCCGCCTTACCAGTTTCGTACCTTCTCTTCTCTTTTTACTATATTCTTCGTAGCCTTCTTTAGCTCCTCTATTTAACAATTTTAGTCTCATTTCTTTCTTCCTCTTCATTGCTCTTTCACATTCAATATCAAACCATCCTTTTCTCTGCTTGTTCGAAGAATATTTCGACAAGTAAAAGACCTGTTTCTGTTACGCTGTTGATACTACCTACTGTAGAATGAAGTATTTAACTGTACAGAGAAAATTGAAATGGTTCTGGTGTATGGAGGAGCTGGTAGAAGTCTTGATAATGCTGTCAATCTCTACACTCAGAGTTTTCTAGATAGGATTCGGTCAACCGATTCAACCGAAAAATAGGACACGTCGAGCAACAATCACCGGAGAAAATAATGAAGACGCTCTATTAGCTGCAGTGACTGTTAAGCCTCATGTCAGCACAAGAGAAATAATTGGCGATTCTGGATTATTCCACACCATTGCTTGGAAAATTTTAAAGTATCATAAATGTCATCCATATCATCTGTCTTTACATCAAAATCTTGATTTCTAAAATCGGGTAACATTATGTCAGTTGGCATTTGAACAATTACAACAAAACCTCATTTTCTTTCGTTACGTGTTGTTCTCCGATAAAGCGTCTTTCGCAAATCACGGAACGGTTAATCGCCGCAATACATGTTACTGGAGTGTTGAAAATCCCCACTGGCTTTACCAAGTTGAACACCAGCGCCCTTGAACTGTTAACGTGTAATATGGAATAATTGGGAGCAAAATCATCGGCCCCCACATTATTGAAGGCCACTTGAATTCTGAAATATACTGAGACATTTTGGAAAATGAACTGCCAGCACTACTTGAAAACGTTAGCTTAGAAGTGCGACAGAACATGTGCTTTCAACATGATGGTTGTCCAACACACTATTCGGTGGTAGTACGTGAAGCACTTGATCATAATTTCAATGATCACTGGATCGGTAGAGCTAGTTTAGTAGATTGGTCAGCTAGATAACCAGATCTTACTACGCCAGATTTTATTTTATGGGGTTATCTCAAATGCAAAATATATAATCAAGTACCAACAACACGTGAAAATATGATTGAGCGAAACAGAAATGCTTATTCCGAAATTCAAGAAGATACACTTGTCAGTTGTCTACACTCATTTGAAATGCGGATCCATAAGCACATTGAAATCGAAGCCCATCACTTTGAGTACTGAGTTTAATTGAAAGACGATGAGGCGAGCGAAAATCTAGCACTCTGATCAGTGAGAGGCGAAGGGACTTACACAAATAAAGCACCCTGATATGTGAGAGGCGAGAACCACAAGCTAGTACTACGTAAACGTCATTGTTGTTGGATTATGCTAAAAGTAATATATTCACCAGCAATTTACATTTCTACAGGTGACATTTTCCCAGTTATTCGAAATTTGTAAAATGAATAAAGTTTTTCTAAGACTAATTTTGATTATTTACAAAGAAACCGTATTTTTATTGCACACGTATTGCAGAATCGTATGCGTAGGTTCTCATGCGAGTAATTGGAAAAAATTGAAATTCATCGATTACAGCGCCTTCTGTCACGAATTAAAAAAAATATTTCAGGCAAATCCTACGTACTTTTACAGTATAATTCGAATCTGTAATAAAATATACAGGTACATATTTAATATTTCAAAGTTACCCCCGTCCCACCTACATGGAATTAGAGAAAGGGAGTAATTCTATCACTAATGTATTTCCTCCATTGAATTATTGTATTTTAAACCTACACATTTTTTCGTGAACTACTTATTTTTCTAGATATTTTAAAATTTCAAGTTAAAGAATATACTCGTCAGGACGAGTCGCCGACGCGATGTTACTCGAATAACCTCTCTAGTTATAAGTTAGAACAATTGATAAAACACAAGACGAACATTTTCATATTCTAAACTTAAAATCAAATTTATATGAATTCATATTTTATTCTGGAAAAAATTAGTTAAAATTTAAAAAATAAAACAATTTTCCACCACTTGAAAGAAGGATATTTACAAAATTAACACGTTTAGTACTAAATTGTAACAGTACTTTATCTTCAATAACAACAAATTATAATTATTGATCCTTCTGAATCACGTAATTTTAAAAATCTAATTAAAATGCAATAAACGACAGCAAGGTAACCCCTATTCTCATTAAGTTATAGCTTGAGACTAGTTCTGCATAAATTTACATTGTTAATGTATAGAACTACAATAATAACCAACGCTAAACGTAAATATAGCTCACATATACCGGGTGTATTATGAAAAACCTTTCGTGCTGTAACTTTTTTATTTTTTATCGGAATGTAATAATTATAATTATACGTCAAACTAAATCGTCTTAAAAACACTGTAACGTGATCCGCTTTGAATTTTTTTTTACACTTTGTTTTTGACAGACAGCTGCAAACTGTTTTTTTAAATTGCACTATCTTTTTTTTCCCTTATTCAAATATATTACTTTTTCTGAATATGAAACTGTAAACAACGATATCCTTGTATGAAAAAAAAACGAGAAATTGTAAGTTTTTTTTTTTAGTTCGATTTATTCTGGTTTTTTCGAACACAGAAATTTCTTAAATGCATTTTAAATACTCTATTTCATTTTATTACCAGCAAATGTGTGTACCTTTTAAAATCACTTACATTCAACACTATATAGCCCATAAATGATTACAAACCAATGTTATCAGTGAGCGGTGGGTCAACAACAACATTTACAGTGTTTATTTTAAAAATTTAAAAATCAAGCAGTCATATTGAACGATAAAAGTGCATTCCAAATTTTCGAAGAGAGCTGTGACATCTGTCAGTCACACATTCATTATAACATTTTCAACGATTTATTTCTAAATTTTGTTATTGAAATGGATAATGGCGAATGTGTGGATGCGATTCAAGCATATTTTGAATGCGGAAAAAATTCTGCAGCTGCTTTGCGACTTTATGGAAATCGCTTTCCTGACAGACTGCGTCCAAGTGCCGATAAGTTTGGAAGGCTCATGCGAAATTTACGAAATTTTGAATAATTCAAAAAACCGAAAATAAACGCAGGTGTAATTCAAGATCAAAATTTAGAATTAAGTGTCTTGCTCTATGTGGAAGAAAACCCTAATACGTCTACGCGAGAAATTGCTCTCTACATGCAGGTATCACATTCTACAGTTCAGTACATTCTGAAGAAGCACAAGTTCTTTCCTTATAAACCACGGAAGGTGCATGCTCTCGGTGAAAACGATCCTCAACGAAGGGTTCAATTCTGCACGGTTTTCATATAAACTAAGGGAATATCCAATTTTTTATCGTCGTGTGTTGTGGTCAGATGAATGCACTTTTGGGAAAAATGGTGTATTCAAGAGAAATAATCATCGCCATTGGAGCACTGAAAATAACCATGTTGTGATGCAACAGAATTTTAAAAATCGGTTCAGTGTAAATGTATAGTGTGGCATTTTAGGCGATGGAGTAGTAGGGCCTTTTTTGTGGAGGGTAATCTAAACCAAGAAAAGTATAATAATTTGTTACGCAATGAATTAGGCGATTATTTAGATGAGTTGCCACTTGCTGAGTTAAACAGGGTGGTGTTCCAACAGGACGGTGCCACACCCCGTAATGCACGAATGAATACTGATTTTCTAAATAATTATTTTGGCGTCAGATGGATGGGCACTTACGGACCTATTCGATGGCCTGCTAGATCGCCAGATCTGAATCCACTGGATTTCTTTCTGTGGTCTTACATTCAAGATCATGTCTATTTGACTCCATCTGATACCAGAGATGATTTAGTAAGAAGGATAGTACAAGTATGTCATGAAATATCACCAAATCTTATATTAAACGCAGCAGTTGGAGTTAATAGAAGGTGTCAAATGTGTCTGGAATAAAATGGGGCCAATTTCGAACATTTGATTCATTAAAATATATGATAGCTTGATTTCTGTAAATTTCGTAGTTTTTTTTTAATAATAATAAATTTGTCACTCAATTTAATGGAGGTGTCTTCAGGAAATAAATGTTTATTAGAATAAGTAAAAAAAAAATGTAGCACAATTTAAAAAAAAAATTACTACTGCCTGTCAAAAACGAAATGTCAATTTTTTTTTTTTTTAATAAACAGGTTACAGTGCTTTAAAAACGATTTAGTTTGACATATCATTCATTAAAATCAGATAAAATATAAGGAAGCTACAGCCCCAAAGGTTTTTCATAATACACCCGGATATACCAGGTGTTCCACAAAAATTTACAATGGCTATAACGTTTTTATTTGTTATCTGATTTTAATGATCTATACATCAAATTAAACCGTTTCGGAAAGACTGGATACAGCAATACGAATTATCTTTTTGTCATATATAATTTACCAGAAATGTCTCAATTTTTCCCTCAAAATTAAAACTGCGTTTTTTTTTTTGTGAGTCAATAAGTAGAACTTTAGATATTCGGCACAGGAAAACCCTCGTTTAATGCATCAACGTCCTTTACATAGCGAGAAAGTTTAATGTGGAGTGAGTTCATTTGGGATTTTCGGGCCACAATTTTTCCAAAACGGCAACGGAATATCTGTAACGGTAATATCTAAGCGTTATGTGGCCATGCTGACAGTCTCTAACCAATGCTTCGACAACAAAACGCTGACATACTATCGTTATGGTTTCAACAAGATGGAGCGATATCTCACACGGCACGACTCTCAATGGAAACTGTACGTCGCTTGTTTCCTGGAAAAGTGATCTGTCGCTTTGGCAAGATAACAAGGCCCTCGCGCTCTCCTGATTTGACGCCATGCGGCTTTTTTATGGAGGTATTTAAAACATAAAGTCTTCCAGAGGAAAACTCACAACATAGAAGATTTAAAACAACCATCACGACGGAGATTCGACAGATTCCATTACAAATCCTGACGAATACAATGAATTCTTTCAGGCTACGTGCAGAAATGTATATTCAGATAAATGAATCCCATCTTAATGATATTATTTTCAAACAATAGTACTCACATAAAATGATTTTCTACATACTTTCCAATTATTAAAGTTTTCTAATGTCACAATAATAGTTATTTATGTATCAATGGCGTAAAATAGACGTTTATGAACCACGACGTGTAAATAATAACTCGAGCCGTCAGGCGAGGGCTATTTACACGTCTAGGTCCATAAACGCTATTTACGCCACAGATACATACAAAATTTTATGCACTACCGTTTTAATGATCCGTTCATAAATAATAATTCTGATAAATTCTGTCAATTAAGTGGAAATTGATACGTCGTCCGTCAATCTCTGTCATCGTTTCTTACATCGTAGGTATCATACGGTCTTTATAAAATAAATAAAATGCAATGTTTCTATGACAATTTTGTCAACAAAGCGAGAATAAGTAATCGTCATTATTATTGTCAATTTCTTATAATTGTAAGTAAAGCAGTTTTCACCTATAATGGAATGTAGCGGCGATGAAACAGTTTACAGTACTCCACCAGAAATATCTAAAGCAGCAGATGAAGAAAAATTAACTTTTATTATCTATAAAATCAAAGAAGATGTACGATAAAGTCTACGATGAATTTATTACCTGGTGCAATATAAGAATGTTAAAAGCAGTAACTACACAGAAAATGTATTTCTTGCACATTTTCTGGAAAAATTCAAATGACGTAAGCCCTCATCTGTGTGGTCGTACTATTCAATGTTGAAGGCAATTGTAAAATTAGATAATAATATAGATATAAGTAAATATTCAAGATTAATAGCCTTCTTAAAACGAAAATCAGATGGTTATAAACCTAAAAATCTAAAAGAAGTAGAACTTTTTTTAAACGATGCTCCAGACAATTTATATCTTATGGTAACAGTAAGTTACACTATTTGTCCTTTTTTAAGTTTCGACCAATATGTTAATCGGAGTATGTTGTAGGTTGCATTAACTTTTGGTATTTGTGGAGCGCGTCGTCGAGAGGATTTAGCAAATATTACAACGGACGACATTCCAGATATAGGAATAATCCTATTAGTAACCATACGAGCATCGAAAACTAAGATTTATCGTATTTTCTGTGTGATTGAAAAAGAGCAGACATCATCAAGTTATCTCTACATTTATAGAAGATGCCCTAAAAATATTAATCACTAAAGTTTTTTTTTGTGTATTATAATCATGGAAAATGTTCCACTCAATTAGTTGGAAAGAATAAATTTGGTGAAACACCTTTTAAAATAGCAACCTATTTAAAGCTGTCCACTCCAAAAGACTACACTGGCCACTGTTTTAGACGTTCCTCAGCAACTCTGTTAGCTGATGTAGGCGAAGATATCCTTAACATAAAACAACATGTAAGTTGGAAATCTTCAACTGTGGCGAAAGGATACATTGAAGATTCTGTGACAAGTAAGATAAAAATTGCCAAAAAGATTGTAAATAGTTATATGCTCTCCGCTGCTCACTTCAGTGAACCTGTAGATAGTGTCAATTTTAAAAATGAGTTTTCGAATATGAGTACTGATTCCTTTGAGCCTATACCTTCCAGCAATAAAACAAATTGTAGGGAGTTATTTAAAGTTTGCAGCTAATTACAACAAAACGAGACAGCAAATCCTACCGTTTCCTTAACGAATTAAACAAAGGTATTTTGAATAATATAAAATATTATTAAAAATCTGGTGTGAAGAACACAAATACAGGTTCACTATTAATATTTTTTGTGAACGTGTCCGAACATATCCCTCCCCAGAGACGCAGATACATATTTCGCCTTTCTACTGACTCATCGGTACGCCCCCGCTGGAGAAAGGATATCTTCAGACACATTCACAAAAAAAGAACCACATCGCCATATCACAGATATTATCCAGACCGAGCGTAGAAGTAAATTCAGCGCTGCCTGTTGTCAGACAGCCGAAGTACCTCGCCCTGTCCACATAACCAATGCGAACCAACGACGCCCTTCCAAAGATAGCACAGCAGTCTCTCTAGAAACTGAATTTTGTTTGTGTCTTCACTCATACTACGGACTAACCGCATGTGTAATGTATCAGAATAATTGAAACATACATGAGTGGGTAAAACCCCACCAGTTTTGTATAATACAAAGGTATTTTTAATAATATAAAATATTATTAATTCGCATTGGTTATGTGGACAGGGCGAGGTGCTTCGGCTGTCTGACAACAGGCTGCGCTGAATTTACTTCTACGCGCGGTCAGGATAATTTCTGTGATATGGCGATGTGGTCCTTTTTTGTGAATGTGTCTGAAGATATCCTTTCTCCAATAAAATAACTTTGTATTATACAAAACTGGTGGGGTTTTACCCACTCATGTATGTTTCTATTATTCTGATCCATAAAGAATTGTTCAAATTGTATTATTAATATAAAATTGCATGTTGAAAAATTATGTAATTTACGTAATTTGTGTTGTCTGGAGTGTTCCAATTTATCTGTTAAATACTTTAAATTATTAAATACACATTATTATATGTAATAAATATGTTTTTATAAGTTTTTATTTATTATAAACTGTGAAAATCTAGTTTATCGCTCGCAAAATGTAGTTCACCGCCCACAGGCGCTAAAGTAGTCCGTGGGTGATAATGTGACACTTGCGCCCGTCAATGTTATTCATAAAATGTATTTTTTGTACTCGCTTATCAAAACCTTTCATTTCACGATTCGAATTGCGTGCGTAAACAGTCACTTTAAACGCGAGTGCGTAAAAGTAAAGTTGGTACTTCCTGGAACTTGATTAATTTAGTGACATTTTAAAATCATAAATCCCTAACCTTAGTAATATGCTACCAAGTTCGTTGTTTTTCTATTAAAATAAAAGGAAATGAAATAGAAATTGTTATATTTGGAAGGTATGTAATTCAATGTCAGAACAGCAACAAATATTATATAAATTACCATTATTCATTCTTTTCAGAAATTGAAACAGAACAATTATTAAAAATTTTGATTGGGAAATTTTGACAACCAGAGATTGATACCCCAGGGATTAACTGGTTTGTTTGAATTGATCTTGATTGCGAAGGTAGAGTAACGTTGATTGTATTATTACATATATCTTGTATTTCAGATGTCGAACAAGTTGCAGGCGGAGTCGATATCTCTAACGGGGTCATTGTTTTAGCCTATTGAATTCTACTATGCAGAGAATTTTCGATATATCCTTCTGAAACCGTAGATGATTTCCATCCACCATGCCTTTTAATTGAAAGCAAGTCACCTCCTTGGTTTGCCAACAATGTCGCTGAACTCCTTCGAAAACAGTAACCTGTGAAGTTACTTGCGCTATCAAGCTGAAGGTACTCAGCTATTCGCATTGGAATTTTGCCAATTGTATTAAGACCAACAGGTGAACAAACACACTTGCCATTGCGATATGTTAAAAAGAATCGCTGCTGGCTGTCCGGTCTTAAATTTGCATATTGGCGAATTAATGCAATCCATTCGGGCTTAATGATTGCAAATGTACGGCTGTTACCTGTTTTAGTTTCTGGAATTGTTACGATAATTAAATTCGATTTAAATTCTATGTCTCGCAATGACATTTTACAAAGTTCTTCACGTCGACACGCTCCAGAAATACCCAATATTAATACAGCCTATAAATACATATAGTGTTGTATGGAATTTAAATATATGAAAATGACTTTACCTTCATTAGTAGGAACAAAGAATTTGGTGCTTCAACAATAAATTTAGTAATTTGTTCTTCGGTTAATACTGCTGATTTTTTAGGCTCATGTTGCTTCGTTATCTGTTTTAAGTACGCTATGAGTTTTGCATATTTAGATATATCCGTATTTTCATATATTATTAAGCATGCTTTTAACATAGAATAAGTGGACCACAATGATTTATTTGATTGTAAATTTTGAAAATAAACTAATAAACAATTTTCGGAGTATTTTTGTATATTTTTAGATCTAGCCCAAGTTACGAATTTAGTATAAGTGCTTTTGTATATGTTTTTTGATTTTATGGGTAATAAATTATCCACTGCAATATTGGCAGCTTCGCGAATTTCAGGCGGTGTACATCGCATTTCATTATCAGAATTCATGTTGTTGGTGAGGTTTTTATTTTGTATGGAATTTTTTGAATTTGATAATTTTAAATTAAATGTCACTTCAAATAATCAATACTGCCAACTCAAATTTTTTTAATTAATATCAAGAGATTAGTAGTGTGTCATAAACGATAACGTATTTAACAATATGTATTATTATTATTATAGTTCTCGTACAAAAAATATTGTACAAACTTCGTGCGTGAAACATTTCGCGAATTCGTGTCCATAAAGCGCTCGCCTACGGCTCGCGCTTTAAACTGGTCACTCATTCGCGAAATATGATTTCACGCACTTAGTTCGTAAATAACTATTATAGCTCGGTAGTGCATAAAATAAATTACTTATTTTACCAACAAAAATCGTCTAAATAATTATGCCGCACTCTGTATAACTATGCAACGGTTAAAATCGGAAAAGACGTACTGACTCAAACTCATGAATGACTCGATTACAAATTATCTTGACCGCTCATTAATATACAATATAGTAATAAGAATTTAATAAAAATTTTAAAAGAATATTCAGAATGATGTACTTAACTTTTACAAACTCACTTTTCCATTTACTCCTCCTTCTCTAAAAATAGGGTATACATTGTTATAGAAAATTTATTGTCAATTATACCTGATCCTTTTTGTTGTCAACTTTATTAAAATTTCATTACTTTTGTCAGATAAAATGTAAGTATATTGCCTTCCAAAAATACGAGGCTATTTACTTAATCGTAAAAAGGAAATTTCAAGCTCAGAGATTCTATAATATTTCGAATATTACGCCGTTGACTTTCTAAAGGAACTGACTCAAGAATTTAATTATGTTTACAATTTATTTCGACAGATGCATTCGCGAAATTGCTAGTTTTAATGTTACACATACGTTACCTCCTTTTTCCAGGTAATTCTATACTTTCGTTTATGACCGAAGAAATATTTTATCAGACGTGTCTTTTATGGGTAAAACGGAGGGAAATAAAAATACCTATTTTAGCGTTTCCGAAAGCGTCTTTGAAAACGGCTTGGTGGGGATGTTTGATCGCATTCATCCTGCGATTAGTTCCGGTTTCCACTTTCTTTCTTCGTGGCTGTTCAACAGGTAACACTCGACGCCTTCTCTTCGGTAACTTAGATCGCGCCTGAAACATAATGGAATTAAGTGACAATATGATTAGGTTTATTTATTACTTTTTGATATTAATTAATATATCGACATGACTCAATGATTTGGGAAATTTAATTTGCGCTATGAGAGGACGTATTTTTTCTTAACTGATGAAACATTCAACAAAGAAGCGACGATTTAAAACCAATAATTAAAAACTAACGATTATTCTACCTTTGCACGCTTAAATTACCGCGGCCATTTAACTCCTCATTGGGCAGACCAGAGTTTAAGTTATAATCAAAAAGGCAGTTTTAAAAACTGCCAAGTTGTGTTTAATTTCTAAGATTTATGGAGATTTGGGAAGGTTTATTTGTTGATAAAATTAGTAAAATTGAGGAGAATTATCGTCATTCGCAAATTCTAGTCAGGAAAAGGTAAGAGCCCAAAAATTATTCATGAAGGAACAGGTGATGTGTAATGGGATGATGCACCATGTTGTTTTCATATTAAATTCTAAGCACTAATGATGTGGTAGTTAGCTACCGTATGCTAATATTGCATAATTTCAGAATGATTCCCACTTTTTTCTTCCACTTATTTATTGTATTAAACTTAGACAAAATAAATACGTACAATAATTCAGCATATTATCTCATTATTCTAGCAGGCTGTTCCAACATATAAAACTGAATGAACTGTGAAAGCAACAATCTAAAAGAAATTTACTTTGTGTATTTATTTGTTCAAGAGTATATCAAACTTAAATGGAACTGATTCTTTTTAAATTTCATACAGGTCGCTAACCCGGGATGGGTTGATTTTCAGCTAAAGTAGGAGAGGAGATAGTAACGACTCGAATTCTCTCAGGTCACCTTAGTAATAACAACTCAGTTGCTTTTAAGAAAATGTAAAGTTCATATTTTATTTGTGAGTTGCTAATGACAATTATGTGTAAATTATTTAATAAGACTGCCAACGTTTAACTCTAGCTCTTCTCCTGATGAAGTCATTAATAAATTACGAAATATTGAGAAAGAACATTTGAGTTTTAACGTAAATAGACCGATAACAAAAATATTACTGAATTTATATTAGTACGGTCAGGAAATTTTCTGTAATTATATATATATATATATATATATATATATATATATATATATCGTCGGATGTTTTCGCTGTTGTTTATTGACGGGATATTTCACGGCGTTTGGATGATTTTGTCCTGAGAAGAACAACTTTCTTCCTGACATTTCGGTGACATCACTTTCGCCTTTTTCTCGAGAATTTTCTCCTTGTAACTTCAAGGGTGCGTCGATTTTCTGCGCCGCTCGTATTATATGGTTCCGTGGTAGTGGGGACGCATGTCTGGCTCCTTGTGATTGATCCGTCAGTTGTTTTGTCGCTTGCGGCTATTCGTCGATCGGTTTGTGTTCGGTCCGAGTTAGTGACACTGATCTGTCGTAAGTTATTATCATTATGTCGCTTATGCGTAATCTGTATATTGAACAAGGCGGACTCCCATATGTCAGGCAACCGCTGTCCGTCGTCACGTTTGTTTATACAATTTTATCGTTTCTCTATTTCTATAGCCTCTCTTATTATTCTGTACGTTAAATTCGTACTGCGAGCTATTGTCCTTGTAACGTCGAAGTCGATAGTATGTCCTGTATGTAGTACATGCTTATCTAGGGATGATGTTTCTTTTTTAGCTACCGCATTTCTGTACTCTTCCCTCCGTACACTGATTTTTCTGTTTGTATGCCCTATGTATGTTTGGTCGCATTCATAGCACGGTATTTCGTAGACACCTTGGCTTTCCAGTTTTATTTTGTCCTTTTGTACTAGGCAAAATGTCTCTTATTTTCCTGTCTGTGGTGTAAATAGTGTCTATCTCATGTCGATGTAGTATTTTGTATATTTTCTCATTCGTACCTTTCACGTAAGGGAGAAATGCTGTCCGTGTAGATCTCTCTTTCTTTTTTGGTTGGTTGTTATTAATACGTGTCACTCTTTTAATGGTATGTTGTGAATATTCGTTCTCTTGTAATATATTTTTTATTGTTCTGATTTCTTCGTTTTGATGTTCTGCGTCTAACAGAGCTTGAAATCTGTGGATTAGTGTTTTTACTACAGAGTTGAACTGTGCTGAATATATATATATATATATATATATATATATATATATATATATATATATAGACTATTAAGTATTATCGACCGTACTGTATAAGTAAAAATTTCATTAACGGGTGAGCGGTCTGTCAAGTAAAAACAAAAACTCCTTTATTCCACTCTATATTTCATAACGCATTGGTTACTTCATCAGGAGTGTAATTCAGAGTTAAAATTTAGCAAATAACGGCACTAAACATGTTAAAGTTCGTCAAATTTAAAACATCAAATAATATGTTGTTAGTTTGTCGTCAACCTCTTAAAAACAAAGTTTTCAAGAGGTTTAAGAGGTTTAAGAGGTTTAAGAGGTATAACATTCCCGACGAGAGGACGTTAAGAAAAAATTATAGTCGCTGTATCTATGCAGAAACATTGAATAGCATTAAGAAGGTTGTTGCAAACAATTATCTTTATATATGCGTAGATGAAACTACTAATAGTGTGGGCCGATACATAGTTCATTTAATGATTGATATCCTTAACGTATCGGTTCGAGCAATATCTTATTTAATTTCATCCAAACAGTTGGAAAAGGCAAATAAAAATTTGAAGGAAGAAATGGCAGCTTTCTTCTTACCGGAATTGATTCCAACAAAGAAAATTCTACTGTTTTTGACGGATGCTGCACCATACATGGCGAAGGCGCTTTCAACTTGAAAATCTTGTACCCAAATTTAATTTACACAACTTGCTTGGCGCATGGACTAAATCGTGTTGGAGAAGAAGTCAGAAACCATTTTGCCTTAGTAAATATTTTAATTAGTAGTTTTAAGAAAGTATTTTTAAAGGCCCCATTACGATTTCAGTTTTACAAACAACATCTACCGCCGGTGTTTCCCTTCCTCCTCAACCAATGATCACGCGATAGGGAACGTGGTTGCGGGCCGGTATTTTTCATGCAAATCATTATGAAGGAATAAAGACAATTATTATGGATCTTGATTGGGATACACAATCTTTAATAGACGCCCAAAAGGTGTATTCGAATAAAGAAATACCTCAACAGTTGGCGTTTATTAAAGTCAATTACAGTTTTATTTCCACTTCTGTATGGTAGTTGGAAAAACAATTTATGTCGCTAATCGAGAGCGTTGAAATAATAAACAAATTTGAAAAGTCATTCTTTGATGTTAAAGGAGGAGTGGGACAGTCCGTGCATGAAAAATTTTTAAGTGTAATAGGAAAAAATGAGGGTTTCAAAAAGCTGAAGGACATTGCTAAAATCTTGTGTAGTGATTCAGTAGAAAATATTGAGTAACAATAGATGATGTTTCTAATTTGAAATATGCTCGTATAACAAAAGTCGATATAGAACGAACCTTTTCAATATATAATTACATGTTTTTAAACAAGCGTCACAATTTTTCTGTTGAAAACTTTGAGAAATATTTGATTGTGTGATTGTTTTCACAGTTAATTATGTTGTAAAATGATCTAGATAAACTTGTAATAAACATAGTAAAATATCTTTTTCTACAGTATTCCATTTTCTAACATACCTCGTATTTTTTTACCTGCATATTTTTCATAAGGAAGTGCATATTTAGGTTAAAACATCTGCATATTTATGCGCATATTGTCAGTTTTTTTTTGCATATAATCCGGCCTTTAGTAATAACCTATAATTTAATCTATGACATGTTAAGAAAATTTACGGAATTTTTGGCAAGTCCTAGACGAGATGCTACCGTAGCTTCAGACAATCCAGTTTCTATTAAAGAAATAATCTTTATATTGTAAAAATAGGATATTGAGACCATAATAAAAATAATTCGAAAAACACGACTTTGACAAACTGCAATTTTATATTGACATTTAATTGGGAATGGATATAATCAATCAGGGCAAAAATCTACATTGTAGCAATTTCCTCAAATTTTACAATGACACTGACGACCAAAATTTATTGCTCGCAGCTTCTTTTTGTTCCATATTCATTTTGCAAAAAATATATAATATAAATAATAATAAATTTAATGGCATAAAATTTTAAGTGATCAATTTTTATAGACAAAATTCTTATCGCAAAACCCAAGTCGAAAATAACAAGGAGCAAAGCTAACGATTCCAACGTCGCGAGTTATTAATACTTATGCCAGCGCTATCTAGTGATCTAGTGAATATAACAGCAATTCAAAATAGTGTTTGATTAGCGTTCGCGGTGGAAGAAATTCTTTCACATATTCAGAGGCCCGCATGTGCAATAAAGATATTGAAGAGATGTGTGAAGGATCGCTGACTAAGTAAAATAAATATAAGAATAATGTGAGCGTTAAAACTAAAAAAAAATGATGTAAGTAAAACTTAAGGGATTCGAATTTGAATATTGGGCGCCAAGTTTTAACGTACTTAAATGATCCAACGCAATCTGTTATATATCCCACTAGCTTTCGGGAGAGCTTGAGTACTTATGCTTTATTTTCTATCTCAGGTTTCAAAGTCGGTTGTTTGTATATCCCGTAGATGCAATGTAAATGGTATATTAAATAACACAAACTCAACATTCAAACAAATCAAATAAAAGATCGAATCAAAATCAAAGTAATAAAATTTATTAGAATTAAAAAACAGAGAACTGTAACAATTATTACGTGCGAATAAGAAATCTGTACATATGCTCGTATTATCTGGACTATACGGTAAAAATCGGTATTGTGTAATTTTGCACATGTGTTTAATAACAATAGTTAAGGTTATGTATAATGCAACAGTGCAAATAGATATTAAAAGTTACTTAAAAATAAACACACAAAGGTAAGTTACATATAAAAGTTTTATAAGAGATTAAGAATGAATGAATAATTATATATATATTTAAATAGATGTTTAGAAATGTTGAAATTCAAATATTATATTTTGATGCAAACAATGTTTGATATTGTGATGTGATATAAATTTAATATTAACTTTAAATGATGTTCTAGGTTTTATGGGAAATAATTGGAAAGAACCTGGTATTTCTCCTGTGTCTAGGCTTGGATGTATTCTCTGGGCTCGCAATTGTGGAATAAATCAGAGTTCGTCTGCTCCAATGGAAGTCCGTGTCGGAAGCGATTCGATGTTGGTGTTGTCGGTACGATGTAGTTCCAAGTCCGAAAAGATGCTTCGTTCAATATTTATTATATTCGACGTGCTGCGGATCCAATTCTTCTATCAAAAGTTCGGCCTGATTACAAGGTATTAAATGTATATGGTTTTCGTAGGATTTACTTGATTTTTATATGTTAATTTTAATTAAGCTTTTTGTGATACAGAAAATGCGGCCATTCGTTGTAAATTTTAGTAACAGACGCTTTTTTCGGCTTTTGTTTTTCCCACAAGCCTGTGTTAAATGTCGGTAAAAGCCTGTAAGTTTATGCTTTATTTGCATCTAATATAATATGAACTTTCATAATATTATAATTTTAACATAATAGAAAAATTAATTAAAGAATTTACAAATGTTTATAATGTGGTTTTCAATGTTAGATAAGTTCAAAAGTGCATCGTAAAAATCGCATTCGCTGGGATCGAGACAATTTTAAATTAGTGGGCGTGGTTAACTCGCTTCGATATAAATCTTGATGTGGGTAAATTAAATACCTGTAATATGGCGCGTATGATTTGAATTTGAAATGGAAAAATATAAATATAAAAAGTAAGTTTAAAAATCAAAATAAGTTAAATATCAATTTTAAAGTAATCGTCGTATTAATTTATACACATCTCGAAACTAATTTCACAAATTACGTCCACTAATTCGATATTTATACATGTGTTTATGATATGTAGTAATCTGCATTTCCTTTTATAGAGCTGGAATAAGTGTGCTGGTTGAACCATAACAATATCCTGAACATATCTCACATATATCCCGAATATATTCGAAAACCGCTCCGTCAACAAAGCTAATGTTGGTACACAGTTCAAATAAAGCTAACTCAGTTGGACTAGCCGAAATTACAACCCTAATCCACAAAAACAAGGAAAAATAACTGTTTGGCGTACAGTTGTATCAAGTATCGAAAGGTTAAAATAAAATCATAGAAAATACTGCGTGACCCAAAATGACCGAAGGGGTTTGAGTTCATTATATCTTCTTATTTAAGACATAATTATTAAATTTTTTTAATTTTAAATACAGTATATTAATGAAGAATATTTGTAATTTAATTATGAAAAATTATATCTCGCAATGACCGAAGGGGTTTGAGTTCATTATAACTTCGTATTTAAGACATAATTATGAAATTTTTTTAATTTTAAATACAGTATATTAATGGAGAATATTTTAAAAAAAATTATATCTCGCAATGGATCGTTGATTTGAGAAATAAAGGTCAACGATTTTGGCACGTTGTTCAATTGTATACTGTTCCATTTTAAATTCCCCAAGTCTTCTTTACAAAATACTGAAAACAAAAAAAAAATATATATAATAAAAAAGTTATAAGGAATTAAAACCCCTTCGGTCATTTTGGGCCACCCTGTACTAGCAGTGTTTTTTATTCTCAATAATTTCAGCTTGTCCCTCGTATTATGTTTTACATTTTATTAATAGAAATATTTCTCACATGACTTTAGAAATCCACGTATTTCTAAATGAGACTTAACTAAATAATATTGATTTTAACCATCTGTTCCGCATAAATGAAGTAACTGTAATGCTCCAATGTGGCAATATTACAAATCATCGTTTCATAATTACTAACTTGAACTTGCGTTTACATCATCTTTCGATAATTTACAGTATAATCAATCCATTTTGTATAATCAAAGGGTAATTTCAACACGCTAATGATGCGAAACGCCATTTGTGGAATAATTGTATGTAAATATGTATGAACAATTAAACGAACTGGGAAGTCTTATTCCTCCATATTCACCCTCTTGTACAAACGCCTGCTGGTGAAGAGAATTAATTTAATATCTCATTAGGGATGCCGTGAAATTATATTTGTTCGGGAACGATAACGTCTGCATAACGAATACGCCTACGCGTTTGTGTAAGATTTCTTTCGATTCCTTTACGTATTGCTATGAACTTTTCCCCACAAATATTTTGAAATGTTTAATTATCTATGAGTGAATTATTATTTTGAATATTTATATTTGACTAGCGCAGTTGGTGCAAGCCGTTTGCATTGCTGTGTACGATATTTATAACTGTATTTTTTTATACGAAGTCTACGTGCTTCATGTGGACTAACCAGACACAAGTGTACTCTGGGTTTAGAAAGACGTGTTTATTATAAGATAAATCTTTATCTTTGTTAAGTAACTTCGTGATTTTTGATTAATTAGTGGATGGTGTATTAATTATTGTATTCATTACCGATATTTATACGAGTTAGTTGATGTCGTTTTTGTTTATTTTGTTTCTTGTAGGAGAAATTAAAAAGCATCTTTGTAATTTATTAGTTTTAATTTTTATCGGCTGTCATAAAGAAAGTTTTGATCGCACGCTGCGGTCACGTCCATGCGATATTTTTACCTTAATAATATTGTTAATTCAGGAAATATTAATCTCTATACTTTATAAAGATTTTTTTTTAATTTTTTTTATTTTTGTATTAAAGATTCATTTAAAGTTTATTGTGTATTATTATTAAACCTTATTTCAAGAAGTTTACAAGTAACTTAAAGAAACATAATTATAACGTTTGTTAATACTCTTTTACTGGCGCATTATAAATTTGTAGAAGAGAAAAACCACGTTTTCCAATTGGAACCCTGAGAGGAAAGCAGTCATTTTTGTAAAATTAAACCGACTGAGTATCCTTGCTGGATAGATTTATTGTGAATGGTTGTCTATTCAATTGCAAAACCACTATTCATAGCAGAATGTATAACTTATTGTGCCACAACAGAAACCATCTTAAAAATACTTGAAAATGACCACAAATACAGAATTATATGTAAATAGGCGTACAGTCACAGTAAATTATAAAATCATCTTGGAGGACACTTTCAGAAGGGACTTCCTCTTTTGTGAATTATTAAAACAGTTTCGTTCGTGAAACTAACCATATCTGCATAATCTAATAATCAGAGAGCGGACTCGAGCGATTGATAATTCATAGCCCATAGGCGTCTGCCCTGCATTCGCAATAAGTTTGTTTCTGTAAGCGATCTGTGAGCTTCGAACAATTTGATACGTGTGGCTAGCTGCATAAGTGGCACACACCTACATAATGCCATGGATTTTTCCCTTCAGAAGAAAGAAGAAAAGAAGAAAAATTATATTGAACATTATCTGTATAACATTTACGTAAAAATGTAATTTTCTTTATTATATGTGATTTATTTCAGGCGTATACGATAAAATTGCTATTATAAATGATAAATTTTGTAAGGTATAATTTTGTCCACGTTTGTAGATTGCTCGGGCAGATAGATGTTCAAAGTTGGCGCCATCCTGGATGTTAGAGCTTGTATTAAGAGATATACATTTTATCATTATTTTGAGTTGTTATTAGGTAGGGATGCCCTAGCGTTTCCAGGACCTTCATTTTAGAGATTCAATAGTGTCCTTGGAGATAGGTTGTAGTAATTGAATATTAGACAAGACTTAATTTTGTCTAATATATATAATATTTTGGATAATTCGTTTTAGTTATTTGGTGCGTCGTTTGTAGTTAAAAGTAATTTGTCGTGATTTTACAAGTCTTTTATACTTGTAATTGATATCATTTGAAACACCTATCTGAAGAAAAGGAATCTCTCGTGCTGTGTTACGATACATTAATTAATGTAGGTACCATTTATAATTATAATTAATATATTGAAAAGAGCGCTATAAATTAATTTGTAAATTTTTGTGAAATTTTTTGTATGTTCAGAAAAATATCTAGAAAATTTATCAGGCCGTTTTTTGTTGAGTATAGTTTTTATTCAGATAAATATATTTCAATACGTAGGAAGGTGGGTAAAATTTTGTTGTGATGTCATGTTAATGCACGCATGACTGTAGGATTTTGATTTCGCGCGCAAGATAAACAAATTTTTATCTTGACGTTTAGTTTGGGGTCAATGATTTTGTTGACATCTGATAAATTTTGTTGTTATTTTATTTCATATTTGGTTTTAGAGTCAAAGGGGGTTTTTCTCCTTGCGCGTGTCATTTATCGCAAGGACTCTTTCCTCCTAGCTACTGTTAATTTTGCTTTAGCTCCCTATACACTTGGTAAAGGGATTTTTTCTTTTTTTTTGATTTTTTTTAATAAAATTGTAAAATAACAAACTGTGACTTTTCAATTAATACTTGTTGTTTTAATTTAATGTAATTTCGACCCATATCCGAGAGGATCAACCCTGGAGAAGTGAGCTCAAGGAAGGCAATTCGACTGAAAATAGCTGGTAGAATAGATTGCAGTGTGAACTTAAGTCTAAATAAAAATCAAAAGCACATTCCACTGCAATATGCAGTTAATATGTATCTTTCAATGCACAACAGAGTGAATGTAATGAACGGTTTTGTAACCGGCAGCAACTACTTCTGAAAAAATGTAATACTGACAAGCGAATTGCGTAACGAATTTTGAATATAAATAATTTACAAAAAACAAAACTCAAAACTATGTATTTTCTGTGAAACATTGAAAGGGTAAAACATTATTATGAACAACTAAAATTTGTTCAAAGTGTTCCTGTGTTAAATTAGTTCTTTTACATGTTAAAACGTCTTTAGAAATAGAAAATGTCCATTCCACATCACTGGAACTGGTGATGGGTGCGTGACTAAAATGTTGCAAAAGTGTATCATATTTCGAATGTATAGATTTTTCAATAAGCTCATGCAGAATTGATATAATATATTCAAATCTGGATTTCTACTAAATATGGCATCAACTTTTGAGAAATATCATTTTAAATGATCAAACTAACTTATCAACATTTGGAAAATGACCACTGGTGTATTTACATACTCTGTGTAGTGCATGTGCTGCACAGGTAATGTGTAGCATATTGGGATAAGATTGCTTTAATAACTTCCCTGTTTTTAACATATAAGCTACCGCATCAGTCAAAAATAATAGCAACTAGTCTTCATAGTTGTTATCCGATGACAGGATATTATGAATACATTAATCAATTACTTCTGCGACTGTTTCACGATTTAATACTGACAATATTTTAGTTGCAATTAAGTATGGTTGGTATGAAGTTGTCGGATGAAGAATACCAACAACTACATTTAACACATATCGTCCCATTACATCCGTTGTTTCGTCTGCACTTACCCAAAGATAATGACCAGATAGGTTGGTTCGTATTTTTTCAATGTTCCTCAAATAACATTTTGGTAAGTGGTATTTACGTAAAGTAGATTCATCTAGTATATGACGATCAGTATATTTTGTAAGAAACCTCTTGAGGACTGGATTTTTAAGCTTTTTGAATGGGACATTGGCCGCCATGAAAGTGTCACAGATATTCGTTAAAAGTGTCTCTTAAACAATCCCTTACAGAAGAGAATAGAAAATATACTATCTCAAGAACAATAAATACATATATGTATATGCATGTATAACAGAATGTAAACACGAGAATACACTTTGGATATTGGCGGATATAATTTTTTAAGCGATTATTTCAACGAAGTCTAACGAAATAATATATAAATACATATTCCGTATACACGCCACTGTTGAATTAAATTTACGAAGGAATACACACAATGTACTATTCATAACCATGGAAATAAAAACATCTGCTCGACGAATGCAATCGAGCAAGCTAATAGTGTAGCTGTTATAACATGCATGCTATACCTGATACCGCCACAACGTTTTATCGGGGCAATTGGTCATTCCATCGCTTCAGTATACTCTGCTAATAATTGAAATAAAATGGAAAATAAACATTTTTTTGATAAGTTTTACAGAAACGTGACAATACAGAAAATAACACACCTTGTGAATTTATTTTTATATTAATTTGTACGACTTTCTTGTTGTATTGTTCATTTAATTTTTTTAAAATTTAGTTGATATATTTAATATACAAGTCCAATTACTTAAAAATTATTGTCTATTGAGGCCAAATTATTGGTTTAAGAGAAGCCGATTTGTTGTTCACTGGAACTGCTAATGCTATAAATTGAAATCGATCCATCGTTATAAGCTGGTATTAAGCGTGATATGAAAATTGTCCGAAATGTCAAAAAAGAGATTAGTGGAGTCCATAGAAAAACATTTTGTCAAGACAATCCCCTAAGACTTTTTCTTTTAAGAGGTTGCTTTTATTTATTTAATTATTAAGTTATTGGCTTGAGTTTGGTATGGTAATGAAGGCCGTTCACAAATCTGTCGTAGATTGTACTGTTGAATAAGATCTATTGGAGCTAATTTTACCTGTCGCATCTTAGCTTTATTGTTTAAAGGAAAAAACATACACACATGTATCTAAAATATCAAATAAAAAGATAATTATTATTGAAAATAAAATTTAACAAAATACATGTATACCGGGTAGGGTGGAGCGAAAATTTTTTTTTTAAATTTAGTTTTTCCTGTATTAAACATCGATGCTCTAAGTACTTAAAAGTGCAGAGAAAAAATCTTATCTTCCTAGGTCAACGTCTTGAGGTGGCGCACAAGACTTTAATTTGTGGAACTTTATCATTTATAAAAAAGTAAACAGTGTGGTTTAAATTTGTCTTTATTAAATAAATTCAAACAGTTACAGTATTTTATTTACTCACATAACTCACATAAAGCATATTTAATACAAAAACAAAAATCATTCGTTAGCAAATTGTAAAGAATCTCGTTGTTAAAAAAATTGTGATTTCGACTCAAACAGTGGTATGTCTTGCCTTGCTTTAATTCTAGAGCGAATGAAACCGTCTCTTGCTTCTAATCCACAAACAGATATTGAAGCTTCAGTGACGAGCTTGACACACCTCTCTACTGCTTGGGTATGACAAGGAAACATCCCAAATTGACTGAAATTATTTCCCGAACGAATCAGGTTTGAAATTTCTGTATTAGAATATTTCATAGTCATTGGTGGTTCAGTTATTCTCACATTCGACCAATTTATTAACTCATAGTAATTCGTCGCATTTACTTGAAGTTGTGGAAGGCGGAACTCGCGAACTTTCTTGCTTTTAATACACACATTTTCTTGTCTTGCTTCTAATACTCTTCGGAGAGCCATTTCTTTAATTTTTGAAATATCATCTTGAAGTATGGCCAACAGCATATTTTCTGGGTGTGCGAAGAATGAATTTCTGTTTATAGTTTTTAAAACAATACTCTTAAGGTCATCTCTTAAATATAAACTTCTCTTGAGATGTTGAAAACATGAACTGGACCATGGTTACAAGATGGCTTTGACTTTATGTCAAACCATGTTGGCGCGTATACTTTCATAATGAAAAGTGCTAGTTGCTTAAGGTTTTCTGGTGGTGTAGCCATTCCAATGTATAAGCGAAGAATCCTATTGGCGCAAGTTAGCCAGCGTGAGTGTGCTAATTTCCCAGGGTCTCTTTCAGCTAAACTTGGTGAAACTAAACCAGACGAAATGGAAGAACAAATCTCGTAAAGATATTTTTGATCAGTACTTACCAACTTTATATCAATATCCGGCAATTCTGCAGGAATCGCTTCAAAAGCATGTAACTTAAATCAAGGCACTTGGGGAGGTTTTTACCTATAGCTCCAGAAAAGCTATTAGGACCTGCTGTGTTTCCATCAAGACTTAAAAACAAATGGCGCAGTGTCAATTCATTTGCGTGTAATAAGCACACAAACTATTGCAATGGTCTTTTTAAATGTGTTTCCAATAAGGCAATGACTCCGATTGCCATCAAAGATGAATTACATTTATACTTTTTATCTAATAAGGCAACAATATTCCTCATAATATTAGCTGCTTTTCCTGAATCTATTGTGAAATGTCCAATATATTCAGAATTTGGCTCAGATACCATTGAAATATGTTCTTCGGTAATAGTCTTACGCTGTGACTTATTTTCTTTTGAAGTTATATTTAAAGTTTTGTCTTTACGACCATCAAAATAAATAGAAGTCAGAGGTTTTTCATTGCTAATAAAGCTCAACTGCTTTCAAACTTTTTTCCTTTCTCGACGTATTTTACTACGATCTATTACGCTTGATGAGTTTTCCGCATCTATAATGTTTAAATCAACCATTACTGCGTTTACAACAAATGCTGCAGATCGATCTGAAACTCCAGTCCTGTCGCAAGCTGTAGCAAGGGTTTGCAACTTTTGTCTCATCTGCTTATTTCCCTTTTGATTTTCTCTTTTGTGAACTTTCCTTTTTCCTTCATTAAAGCAAAAATCATTTTGCTCTGATGATTCTGATGTTTCACTTGAAGTTCTACTGCATGACCATATTTGTTCAATATCAGTAGCAATTATTTCACATATGCACTTAATTGAAGGATCTTTTCGGTTGTTCAATTCAAGCATATCATTTTTTAGCCACAGGTAATATTTAATAATATCACAATGCGTAGGCAACACATTAGCAATTAATGTAATTGGTTTTCCAAATACAGAGCAACACAAATCGTTCCTAGTTTTAGGCATTTTAAATCTTTCCTCAGCAATCACGTTTTAACTTTTGGTAAAGAAAATTTTACGTTTGATTAAGTTTTATAAACTTTTTTAACACGTTGCACTTCTAAATACTATGAATAAACTGAAAGAAACTGTTTAAAGTGATACTTTATTTTATGCATGGGAATCCCCTAACTTTGTTTTTGAGTAATAAACTTAAGTGTTACCAACAGTTTTATTTAATGGTAGATAAAAAAGATTTTTAAATTGTACTTTTCTGCCTTTATGTAAATTAGGATATTTTCAAACTTCACCCTTCATGCGCCACCTCGAAATAAAGTCGCAGAGTCTTGTTATTTTGCATAAATAGTGCTTTCTAATAGGGTCATCAATTAACAATACAGGAGTTTTCAAAATTCAAAAAAAATTAAATTTCTCGCTCTGAGAACCTATGCATAGGATTCTGCAATATGTGTGCAATAAAAAATACATTTCCTTTGTAAATATTCAAAATTAGTCTTAGAAAAAATTTATTCATTCTACAAATTTCGAATAACTGGGAAAATTTCATGTATAGAAATCTAAATTGTTGATGAATAAATTACTTTTAGCGTAACCCAACAACAATGACGTGTACGTAGTACCACCTTTGGGTGCTTGTAAGTCTCTTCGTCTCTTACTTATCAAAGTGCTAGATATATATGTGTTGACTGAATTTCTAGAACTGACCCGCTTTGAGGAGTCCGTGAACGGACTAGTTTCTACTCGAGCCTTCGGCAGAATCGCTGCTGCCATCGTCGGGAGGCAGTTTTCGGCGCGCTACATGATGTAGAATGAGCCTCCCGAAGATGACATCAGCGAGTCTGCCGAAAGTTCGAGTAGAAACTAGTCCGTTCGCGAACTCCTCAACGCGGATCAGTTCCAGAAATTCAGTCAACACAAATTATTGCCGCAAAAACCTCCGACTGAACATATATATATATATATATAAGGTAAACTTAATAAGTCGGCGATTAAAGGTCTGGTTCATTACTTCAAAGTATATATATTTAAAACAACCCTACATGTTTCGGCAATGATGCCTTTGTCAAGGGAATAAAAAATACAAAGGCATCATTGCCGAAACATATAGGGTTGTTTTAAATATATATACTTTGAAGTAATGAACCAGACCTTTAATCGCCGACTTAAGTTTACCTTATCATACCAAGGTCACGAAAATATTATATTTATATATATATATATATATATATATATATATATATATATATATTTATAGAGAAGATCTATTTCTTAACCGTTCATTTAATATATCACTTGATTAATCCTTGGAGTTTCGGCTTTATCTTAAATATTTAAATTAGTATGTTATTTCGTTAAGTAATGCGAAATGTAAATATTGCTATCTACAATAATGACGCTAATTATTCGAAATTTTTTATTGAAAAAGTTTCCTCCTTAAGTGGAATTCGAAGGCTTGCCGAACCACCGCTATTCCTGATAAACTCGAAATCATGTCCATCGTAGCTCAGTTGGTTAGAGCGGTATACCGGAATTCCATGGATGTGGGTTCGAGTCCCACTTAAGGACGAAGTTTTTTCAATAAAAAAAATCGAATAATTAGTGCTGTAATTGTAAATAGCAATATTTACATTTCACATTACTTCGCGAATTAAGATACTAATTTAAATATTTAATACAAAGCCGAAGCTCCAAGGATTTATTAAATGATATATATATATATATATATATATATATATATATATATATATATATATATATATATATATATATACAGGGTGTCAATGTCAGATTTTTAAAAGTAGTTTTATCGTCACAAAAAATCATTATCGGAGGAAATTGACCACTTAGAATTCGAATCTGGTATCAGAATTTACCTATAGCCTTCGGGGATGTTGGGTTGTGTGACGTTTTTTGTGTGACAGCCTGTATATACTTGCGTTAAACCTTAATGAGTAATATAGTAATAACGAGTCATTCATGAATCCGAAATTGTATGTCGTTACTTGTACTGGACGTACTTTACAAACGTCAAGTAAAATATCAGTCGAATATATAATTATGCAACGGTTACAATCGGAAGACATACGGACTCAAATTCATGAATGACTCGATTGCAATTTATCTTGATCGCTCGTTATAATATGTACACATATACACACTGCTTTGGCGTGCAGATAAAAGTGGCAAACTCTAATTATCATTCATTAAATTTCATACCCCAGTGAACAAATTTATAAACTAGTAAAATTTGTAAATTAGTATAATTTAATCAAATAATTGACTGCGTTTTCAGCGAATGTCACTATGAAATAATGATTAGAACGTCAAATAATTATAGCTGAATTCATTTCATTTTTTTTAAAAAAACAAAAACACTTTACAATACTTTAATCATTTGTTATATTTATCAAACGCTAAACCTTACAGTATATACAGGGTGGCCCAAAGTGACCGAAGGGGTTTTAATTCCTTATAACTTTTTTATTATAATTTTTTTTCCAGTATTTTGTAAAGAAGACTTGGGGAATTTAAAATGGAGCAGTACACAATTGAACAACGTGCCAAAATCGTTGAACTTTATTTCTCAAATCAACGATCCATTGTTTTGACTCAGCGTGCATATCGTCGTTATTTTAATGTGCGGGTTGGACCCTCAGAGTCAACAATAAACCGTCTTGTTGCAAATTTTCGAGAACAAGGGGCAGTAAGGAACCTTCCTGGTGCCGGCAGACGACGAACGGTGCACGCGGATGACAATATTGAACGGGTACAGGAGAGTATTCGGGAAGATGAAGAAACATCAACCAGGAGACGTTCGACAAAACTTGGCCTCTCAAGAGGGTCGCTGCAGAGAATTTTGCATACAATAAGAATGTCTCCATACAAAATTCAACTTGTCCAACAATTGAAACCAACAGATTACCAGCAACGACTTGATTATGCAATTTATTTTCATCAAAAAGCAGAAGAAAATCATGATTTTATTCATAATTTAATTATGAGCGACGAAGCCCATTTCCAATTAAATGGGTTCGTTAATAGGCAAGACTGCAGGATATGGGCTACGGAAAATCCAAGGGTAGTTCAACAGCGAAAATTACACCCACTTAAGTGTACCGTTTGGTGCGGTGTTTCGTCGAAAAGGATAATTTTCCCATATTTTTTTGAAAATGAACACGGTGTCGCCGTTTCCATCACTGGTGTTAGATATCGGACAATGTTGGAAAATTTTTTAAGGCCAGCCATGGAAAACCATCCGCAAGTATGGTTCCAACAGGATGGAGCCACAGCGCACACTGCGAGGGACACAATGGCTCTTTTACGCGACATCTTTGGTGAACGAATTATTTCCCGTACAAGCGATTTTAATTGGCCTCCGCGTTCACCGGATTTAACCGCTTCAGACTGTTTCCTTTGGGGTTATTTGAAGGGAAAAGTCTATATTAATAAGCCTCAAACCATACAGCAATTAAAAAATAATATACGCGACGAAATCAACAACACAACACCTGAAGTTTTGCGAAAGGTTATGGAAAATGTTTTGGAAAGAGCACGAATATGCGAAGCACAAAACGGCCACCACTTGCGAGATATAATTTTTCATAATTAAATTAAAAATATTCTCCATTAATATACTGTATTTAAAATAAAAAAATTTAATAATTATGTCTTAAATAAGAAGTTATAATGAACTCAAACCCCTTCGGTCATTTTGGGCCAGCCTGTACTATAAAATTATGACCTCAAAAAAAAAAAAAAGAAATAAATCCCTTACACAGCTAATAATATCAAAATTATTCTATTATTTCCAAATATTTTTTAAGTACAGACGAGTATATGAACCTCTAAGTCTTGTACGAAGAAATAAAATTATGTATTTGTAGAAATCAGATATCCCTAATATCTGATATCTCCATTCTACGATTATGGATGGAAAGGATATCGAATTATCTGAAAGTTTAGATTAACTGAAAGGGATTATAAGGGGAGATCAGTATTAAATACAGATCAAACTTCTAAATGTAACTTTAGACAAGTTTAATGCCATCGATCTCTGTGGTATTGAATGTTACTGCGTTATATCACGTATTGCTTTGGGAAAAATAAATGAAAAATAATATTCACGTACACATATGTGAACACACAGATGCACGCAAATATGATATTAAAACTAAAAGCTTACAACGATATAAGATGCTGAAGGATTATTTTAAATTCTACAAAGAGCAATTTAAAAGCTGTAAACTCAACGTTAAATTACGATTGTAAATATATATATATATTCCGCACAACTACTATACACTGCAACCCTGTAAAGACTGAGTCAGTCTTTACAGGGTTGCAGTGTATAGTAGTTGTGCGGAAGCGTTTATTTTACTTTACTGTGCCCCATGTGTGACTTTTAATTAGTAGTTTTTACCTACTGATGATGACAACTTAGTTGTCGAAATACGTATTTAGGATACGACTAATAATTGTGGTAAGGGGTTATATACCTTTTTAAATTATTATTTAACCACAGTCTCCATTGAAAGAATTTTCAAGTCCTTTAAGCTCGAATTATTACAATTTATTTGTTTTAACAAAAAAAATACTCTTTCTGCATATAAGGTGCAATTAACTCAGTAAATTAAGTCAGTAGATAATGCCCAGCGGCTTGCATTTTCTAACTGGGTTTTGCTAAATCATGAAATGAACCTCAATTTTTCGAAAAAATCCTGTTTAGCGATGAAGGGCAGTTTAAATTGGATGGGTATGTGAATACCCAGAACTGCCGTGTTTGGGCTACTGAGAATTCTAGGCGCATTCATGAGAAAATAATGCATCCACAAAAAGTAACTGTTTGGTGTGGGCTGTGGTATGGCAAAGTTTTTGGGCCATATCTCTTTGAGAAGGAAGCTGGGAACGCAATTACAGTGAATGGTGACCATTACCGTAATGTTAATGTTAAGAGAGTTTTTGTGATCTGCATTAGTCGATATAGACCTGGACGACATGTGGTTCCAGCAGGTTGGAGCAACCTGTCACACAACACAAGAGACAATTCAATTATTGCAAGACAGATTGCCGGATCGTGTCATTTCACGCCAAGGCAACCAAAATTGGCCACCGAGATCATGTGATCTTATGCCATGCGATTTCTGTCTGTGGGATTTTGTAAATATTCCATCCATTCAACGATGAGCTCAAGGATGAAATTCGACGCGTTATTTGTGAAATTGAGCAGTAAATGTCCGTAAATGTGTTAAAAAAATTTACTGGAAGAATAAGAGTGTGCCAGCAAAGTCGCAATGGCCATCTATTAGATATTTATTTTGTATTTTACAATTTTAATTTTTAATTTTATTTTATAATGCATCCACAAAAAGTAACTGTTTGGTGTGGGCTGTGGTATGGCAAAGTTATTGGGCCATATTTCTTTGAGAAGGAAGCTGGGAACGCAGTTACAGTGAATGGTGACCATTACCGTAATGTTAATGTTAAGAGAGTTTTTGTGATCTGCATTAGTCGATATAGACCTGGACGACATGTGGTTCCAGCAGGTTGGAGCAACCTGTCACACAGCACAAGAGACAATTTAATTATTGCAAGACAGATTGCCGGATCGTGTCATTTCACGCCAAGGCAACCAAAATTGGCCACCGAGATCATGTGATCTTATGCCATGCGATTTCTGTCTATGGGATTTTGTAAATATTCCATCCATCCAACGATGAGCTCAAGGATGAAATTCGACGCGTTATTTGTGAAATTGAGCAGTAAATGTCCGTAAATGTGTTAAAAAAATTTACTGGAAGAATAAGAGTGTGCTAGCAAAGTCGCAATGGCCATCTATTAGATATTTATTTTCATACGCTATTGGAGATTATGTACTTTAAATTGCAATAAAAATAATATTCATTTAACAAGAATATATATTTTATTAAAGAATTAAACGTTATGTTATTATTGGTCCACCCTATACAAGCTCCGATTGATCAGCAAATGATGTGTTGCTACTATCCGATATTCCTTAAAATACTATTTTCAAGATTTTCTCTAAATACTTTAGTAGGAGCTATGCATTAACTGTTTAATTCTAATTTTTTAACTTCTACAAAACTGGACAACATTACTAGCAAAATATGTTCATTATATTCATTTTATAGCTATGATATTTTAGCAGATTTTATTACATTTTGCTGGATTTACGTATCGGAAATAAATAAATAATAAAGAAAATAATTTCATGTGATTTTATCTTACCTGTGTGTGTGAATAGAACATAGAGAAATTAGAAACAATTACAGGAACAGGAAGTGCTATAGTAAGTACACCAGCTAAAGCGCACAACGCCCCCACAAACATCCCAGCGTACGTCTTAGGCGCCATGTCTCCATAGCCGACCGTCGTCATTGTGACTATTGCCCACCACAATCCCTCAGGAATGCTTTTGAAACTGTTGTTTGGGTTATTCTGAAAAAAGAAAAAAAAAACAAAATTTAAAGCGAAATGAAAAACTTGTGACAAAAGTGATTCGGACATTCGGGACCATCACATTGGATAACACTGACTAACGAACTCATACATAATTCAAAATCCATAATGGAATGGATGTCCGGTGCAAAGGAGCTTCAAAGGGTATCGCAGGAATTGTAAATAAAATGCTATTCGTGTGAGTTAGCAAAACACAAAATGTATGCCAAATACAATATTTGTTTCATTTAAGTGCTTATTTAGTATAGTAACAATATCCGCAATGGCTGCAATTTATACGCATAATTTAATTAATTATAAATTAATTACAAAATTAAATAATAATTTAGATCAAATTAAAAGAAAACAACTTTATTGTAATTAAATAATGGCCATTACGTATGCGAAGGTAGAATATACTATGCTAGTTGTGTATAGCCCCAAAGAAAAAAAAGGGGTGGAAGGTATATGTGAGTAATGCCTTCATACAAAAAATCACAGTCTAATGTTCATGTTGTAACGAGAAAATGATTTTCCTTTATTCATGTCTGACCCCGTCGCAGTTAAATATACGGGTGGCAATACGGGCTTCCATTTCTAATTCATCAATAATTCTCTTTACCGACGGATTATGTTGTTCTATTGGTATCTATCAGTACCAAACACAAATTTAAAGATAAAAAAATTATATGTAAATAATTCCATACCAATAAGTAAGGACCAGGTATCTATTCTATTGGACACGCTACATAAAGCCTTTTTTTTATAAACATAATAATTTTACTTTTAAAAGAAGTTTAACGTTCAAGCTACTTATTTTGATCACCTATTAATTAATGCGTGGTAGATTTGTCGATATATTCGACGTAAAAGCTATTATTGATATCTTAAAAACAAAAACATCGTAATAAAAGCACCATATGTGTGGGGATAAATGTGTTTATTGAAAATATGAACATATACTATTATGAATAGGAAGTTACATTAAACGTATCATTTAACTAATGTTTAGGAATATCATTGATTTTTGCAGGTCAATGAACTTTAATTACAGCTGTATTTTGGTAAATATAGAATAAACAAAGATATGGACCGACTTTAACTACATTTTGGCCCTAAAAATTTGGAAATTTTTCATGAATTACAAATAAATTTCTTTTTTGATTTTCAGATAAATATTTACAGGTATTCTTCAGATTCGGATAGCTTCGGCGCTATTCAGCGGTAACTTGTATAGAAAAGATAAACTGTAATTTTATATTCATACGTTTTCTAACATTTTTAGATTAGTAAAAGTCACGATCGTTTCGAAAAATAGATTCTTCTAGATTATAAAGGGAGTCAGTTAGTGAATTATTATACTATTGTGTCATATTTTATTAAAAACAAGTTCTATATGGCGCAGATAAATGTAATCCAGTGCGAATTAATGTATTGTTTGTACAAACCTAGCATATACTAAGAATTCCAAGAATGGGTCAATGGACAAAATCCTTTCATCATACCCACTTATTGCCATATAATTTGCTGAATATCTTAGTGGATAGATTACACCGAATATTAAAAATACAACATGTTTTAAAAAGAATTTAATCTCAGTAGGCATTGAGTAACTAGTACTTGCAATTTATTATAAGCCACTTGCCTTTGATTTATTATAACTAACTATTTATCTAATGTCATTTTGACATTTGTCATTTTGTGATTCAATTTACACTCTTGATATGAACATTTTTCGATGTTGTCGTAGAAAAAAGTTCAAAAGTTCCACATTATGGACACAATACTCAATGCTTCGAACGACTCTCAGTATTCATAATAATATAGATATTGCAAAATACTTAAAACTGAAAGCATTTCTTAAGCGACAGTCCGACGGCTACAAACCCAAAAAGTCGAAGAGCTTTACATCAAATGACATCAATAAATTTATTAAAGAAGCCCCAGATGAGATCTATTTAGCGACAAAAGTAAGTTTTATATAGCCATATAATGAAATATATATTTAATCTATATTTTAGGTCGCATTAATTATGGGCATAATGGGTGCATGTAGAAGACCTGAATTACATCAAATGAAAATTACTAATTTCAATGATTTGGGTTCAGCTGTTTTAATAACTATACCAGACACTAAAAACAAAACTATACGAAGTTTTACTGTAACTAGTCCTTATTATGAAATTTACAAAAAATATGCAAACCTCCGCCCTTCAAATGTAAATGGTACGTGGTTCTTCATTAATTATCAAAACGGAAAATGTACCGTCCAAAGAATAGGCGTGAATAAGCTTGGAGGCAGGGGAAAAGAGATTGCTAAATATTTAAATTTGCCAAACTACGAATTATACACCGGACACTGCTTTCGTCGATCTTCAGCAACAATTCTTGTTGATGCTGGTGGTGACATAACTAGTTTGAAGCGTCACGGTGGCTGGAAGTCCACGACAGTCGCCGAGGGATATATCGATAAATCGGAGAAAAATAAATTTGAAACAGCTAATAAAATTGTAAATGCAATACAGAGCATTTCAAATATACCATCGACTTCAGGAATAGGAAATCGTGAAATGCCATCTACTTCGACAATGGAAAATTGTCAATATCATTCCACAAGTTCTCCAAAAATTATTTTCAATAATTGCACATTTAACTTTAACAATAAATAAAATACGTAAGTAGGAAGTTATTTCATAGTTCTTCTTCTTAAATGGTTGGGCACTGTCCAGGCTCTGCTAATGAATAGGTAATTTCGTATTTTCATGGATCCAAAGCAATAAATAAAATATTTTCTTATTTATTTGTATCTATTTTTATAATTGTCGTTGTCGTAGAAAAAGTATAGTATGCAACGCGCACAAAATAGCAATTTTGCACTCGTTTCAATTGCAACACTCGCCTTCGGCTCGTGTTGCAAACTTTGAAACTCGTGAAAAATGTGCATCATTTTGTGCTTGTTGCATAATATACTATTTTCTACAAACACCGTTAAAAGTTGACATTTTGACACGGCTAACTTCAATTAAAAATGCGATTTTATAGCGTAGCGTGTTAAAAGTAGTACTTTTAACACTAGTGTTAAAAGTAAATTGACATGACAGTTTGTCAAAAATGACAACATATATTAAAATGATATTTCTTGGATAATTAATATTAAATGTACAGTTTGTGTAATTCGAGATATTTTTTTCCTGTGTTGCAGTACTTTCAGAATTATTATTCTAGCTATTACTTCATTTTCTTTATTAAAATACGAACTCATCTTTTGTATGAATTGTGACTTAATTTGACGTAATTTAACGGCTGCGTGCAGTTGTGTCAAAACGTATTCATGAGCTGTCAAATTTGGTCAGTGGAGTTTCTTTATATTTTATAATAAAAAATGTGTTTGTAGAATAGTTATTTAGGAACTAAGTGCGTGAAATCATGTTTCGCGAATGAGTGACCAGTTTAAAGCGCAAGCCGTAGGCGAGCACTTTATGGACACGAATTCGCGAAATGTTTCACGCACGAACTTTGTACAATATTTTTTGTACGAGAACTATAAACAATAATAATATTTATATAAAATATAAATATAATTTCAAAATTTTTATATCTATAAGTATTTTTAACAATATTATTAGTATCTGTCAGGAAGGCCGAGCGGTCTAAGGCGCCAGGCTCAAGGTTTACCTTGCCCGTTATACGGGTTCTCGAGCGTTCTGGTCCACTCTTAGGGCGTGGGTTCGAATCCCACTTGTGACAATTTTTTTTTAGTTTTCTATAAATTTAAAAAATAATATTTGTTGCTGTTCTGACATTTAATTACATACCTTCCAAATATAACAGTTTCTATTTCATTTCCTTTTATTTTCATAGAAAAACAACGAACTGGGTAGCATATTATTAAGGTTAGGGATTTATGATTTTAAAATGTCACTAAATTAATCAAGTTCCAGGAAGTACCAACTTTACTTTTACGCACTCGTGTTTAAAGTGACTTTTTACGCACGCCAATCGAATCGTGAAATGACAGGTTTTGATAAGCGAGTACAAAAAAAATATTGTACGATACACATGTTAAAAATGCTATTTTATTTCACTCGTAAATTGCGACACTCGCTAACGCTCGTGTCGCAAACTTTTACTCGTGAAATAAAATCGCACTTTTAACACTTGTATCGTAAATAACTATTTTTTTTACTTAATAATCAATATTACTAAATAATGTACACTTTCCAAAAAATATTTTTATTGTTGGAACATATTTCAAAAGTGCACAATTTCTTAACGGAGAATGGTAATATTCCTACGCGGAACGTAAAGTTGTTTCAGTTTCAGTTGCAGTTTCCTAATAGAGTTGTGGATAATACCGCTGTACATCAACACATTCTTCTAGTCGGGGAGAAGTTTCGGTTTAAAAGGCAAAATGACTTGATGAACACAATTATAATTAAATGTAATGGAATAACACCAAATAACATATGATCAAAAAGTCATTGGATCGCGATAGCCATGGAGTGTAAAAACAATCTATAGAAAATTATTTACTTCTGTAGTTTGAAGTACACATAAGTCACAAAGAAAATAGATTTTAGGTTATGGTAATTAGTTGCATTTTATGTATATTTTATAGCCAGCTGACTTAAAAGTTGTCAAGTAAATGTCAAAACTAATTGAAATAGATAATTTCATAGATATCTCGTAAATTCCACGGCAATAGCGATCCAAAGACTTTCTGATCATACGATATATTGCAGAATATTTTTGACATCATGAAACGTGAACAGAATGGTGAACATATTGAACACTTGTATATATAATTAAAATTTCTACAAATTAGTTATTTACTTTTGTTGTTTGATTAATATCCCATCTTTAAAGTTTTCTTATTAAATAAATTAATGATCTAATTGTACTTGTTTTCAATTTCATCACCATATCTCTCAATGAAAAATTTTGACAGTCACAGGTAGGCAACCTTCATGCCATTTAATCTATAGGGGAGCGACGGCTAATGGCGCTCAGCGGACAATTGCGCTGACTCATTTTAAACAAAATACATACTTCAATCGGATTTGTGTACAGCGCGCCATCTGTATTAAAGTACTACCAGCGTATTGTGAACGTTTCACGTTGTTTGCAGTCGATATCATCGAGTGGTGAGAGAAACGTGTTTTGTATAGTGCTGTTATAGTTTGACCTGCTATTTCAGTAAAGGTTTGTAAAATCATTTTATATTATTTTTCAATAACCTAATTAGCAATAGTGCATATCCGGCTTTCGGCTTGAAATATCCAAAGTCATTTTTCATAAGATTAATTCTTCGAGGTTACATCAATGTTTTTATAATTTTTCGACCATTCGGGTAATTGCGCTCAGACTGAGCGCAATTGCCCGAAGTGAGCGGCGTTGCCCGCCGTTGGTTTTGTAATTACTTCTTTCTGATTTTCTTTCAATTTTTAGATGCCAAAAGCTCGTATACGTAAAACCAATAAAGCCTCTTGGTCGGAAGAGGCGATGAAAGGTGCCATTCAAGTTGTAAGGGAAGGGAGTAAAATTAGAAAGGCGAGTGGAAGATATTCTGTTCCCTTTAGTAGTTTACGAGACCGTTTAAGAAAAGGCTATTATGCCCCAAGCATGGGAAGACGCACCGTTTTTTAGTAAAGAACAGGAAGCAGAAATCAAGGAGCAACTGCTTACACTATCACGGATGTTTTATGGGCTAACACCCCTACAATTACGTTTAGCTGCGTATGAATATGCCGAAGTCAACAAAATTCCGAATTCGTTCAACAAAATCAGTAAATTAGCAGGAAAAGATAGGTTATATGGGTTTATGGCTAGGAATGCTGAATTAAATTTCAGAAAGCCTGAAGCAACCTAGCTAAACAGAGTGACAGCTTTTAACAAAATAGAAGTGGACGGATTTTTCGAAAATGTAGAAAAAGTTATGACCACTCATAAATTTAACCCAACAAAAATTGTTAACATGGATGAAACGGGCATTACAACATGCCATAAGCCAGCGCGAATTGTCGGACCCAAAGGACAAAAGCAAGTTGGGGCAATTACAAGCCTGGAAAGGGGAAAAACTGCAACCCTGTGTTGTGCAATGAGTGCAGCGGGTACTTTCGTGCCACCGATGTTTATTTTCGCTCGAATTAGAATGGCTTCTGGCTTGGAACGAAATGGACCACCCGGTTCAATATACCAATGCTCCAAAAATGGTTGGATTAACGAGGATTTGTTCATGGTCTGGCTGAGATATTTTGTAAATTTTACAAACGCAAGCAAAGAAAATCCGGTTCATCTTATTGTGGACAATCACGCCAGTCACCGCTCTTTGAAAATTTACAATTTTTGTCGGAATAATGGCGTAATTATGTTAAGTATACCTCCTCATACTTCACATAGACTCCAGCCACTGGACCTAACTTTTTTTGGGCCACTAAAAAAAGCCTACAACATGGAGTGCGAACTATTCATGAAAAGTCATGCATATCAGAGAATCATCAACACTGACTTACCTGGATTATTTACTAAGGCGAATCTTAAAGTAGCTGTAGCTCAGAAAGCAGTCAAAGCATTTGAAATTGCTGGAATATTTCCCATGAATCCCGATGTATTTGGTGATCAAGATTATTCAGTAGTAAGCGAACCTGATAAGGAATCCACAAACAGTTTGGCGAATAGCAACAAACAGACTGAACCAGAAAGTATTCAACCAATAGTAGGATGCTCTGGGGTTTACACAAATACAATTAAAAGGGTCATTGGTTCTATTGTTTCGTTTTCACAAATTTCACCCAAACCTGTTCCCAAGATACCAGTCACCAGAAAAGTTATTAAAAGAAAGAAACAGAGTTCAGAAATTCTAACGTCAACCCCTAAGAAAGAGCAACTTGAGATATTGGAAGCAAAGAGGAAAAACGATTTGGGAAAATCAGCAGGAAAAATAAATGGAAGTAAAAATAAAAACATACAAACCAGAAAAAAAATACCAAAAGAAAAGTTTTTGAAAGTGAATCTGGGGAAGATAATGAAGAGCCCATTATCGATGGCGATGAACTGGGTGACATCGAGATGTCTGATAATGAACTTGGTGAGTAAAAAACTGTTTGGGACCGCTTGTCTGAAGTTGTAATTTTTTATTTCTAATTTCAGATGCAACACAACAAAAAGAGCAATCAGAAGAAGCATGCATCATTTGCAATGAATTTGGGAAGACCGAGGTTTGGTACAGATGTTCTGCATGTGGACGATGGGCCCATGCAAGCTGCACAGGAGTAGATCGACCACATGGATATATTTGCGATTTTTGCAAACCTTAAATTTTGAAGAAAATATTAAAATATCTTATGATATTATGATTTGTTTTTATTGAGTGTAGGTAATTACACTCGCCTGAGCGCTATTACCCTACCGAGTCGGACAATGGCGTTCATTGGGTATCCTCAAAGAAATTTAATTTCTGACTTACATTCTGTTTTAAATATCAATTCATAAATAAATATAGTTAGTATACATGCAAGTCAAATGTTTCGCGAAGACAGAATGGAAAAAGTAGTTTTAGTTCCCTAGAAATGTGAGTTTTTCTTTAGATGAGCGCCATTAGCCGTCCCCCCTATCCGCATTTTAAAAATGCAGAACATCATAATTTATAGGAGAAATTCCTAGACAACTGGATGTAATTCTTTCTGAAACACGTTGTATATACAGTGATGGGCAAATGTGTGGAAACATGTAAATATCTATTAAGTTAAAGAAGATATTGTAATAAAACTTTAGACACGGAAATTAGGGAAAAAGAGTCATTATTTGAAATATATTTTTAGATATACAAAGTGTTCAAAAAATGTAACTTACTAAAGTTATACTTTCTTTAAATTGAACGCCCTGTATTTTTTTACATTTTGGGATTCCCCACGGTAATACGATTTCAACAAACTACATATAACATTTCTGGTTTAAAGTATTTTTTATTTATTAATTTGCAAGAAAAAGGAAATAAACTGGTTAAACCTAATTTATGAGATTTTAAAAATGGACGCCACCTACTTCCTGATAGCAAGTCAATCTGTCTGTAAATTCCTTGTAACCCTCACTATGATGTCAGGTGAAATGCTTCGTATCTCTTTATTAATTCTTTCAGCCAAACCTTGCAAATTTCTAGGTCGGGTAAAATACACTTTCTGTTTTCGATAGCCCCACAAGAAGTAATCTGGTGGATTGAAATCGAAATAACGCGGGCCGGCCATTCAATTTCGCCTCTCCTTACAATCCATCTGTAGGCAAAAGTTTGATCTAATCGAGCTCGAACGATAACTGAATAGTGAGAGGGTGCCCCATCCTGTTGGCCATTTTCCTCCAATGCAGGAATTATCTGGTTATTTAAAAGTTCCAAATATCTTTGACGAGTTAGAGTTTCTTCTATTTTCAATTTGTTGCCAGAGTTCTTCTGCGGTTTCCGACTCACGATTTCTTTCCTGAATTGTTTTATTATACAACCCAACAACTCAAACATTTTCAATGGAGTTGAGACCAGGACTATGTGCAGACCCTGGCATTAGTTCAATATTCTGATTTCGGAACCACGCGGTTACATCAAATAAATTGCAAAAGTCGATAATTAGAGTTAGGCTCTAGCCTAGCCTCAAAATCCCTAAATTAAACCTACTTAATTGAGGTATTTTAAAAATTGCGATGTGCCTAATACCCACGCCGTCCTCTATTCACAGCTTTAGTTTATAGAGATATTCTGGAGCAAACACTGTTATCTTTAGGTCTACTCGTTTCTGGAAATAATTTTGTATTCCAACAGGATAATTGCTCCATTCATGCAGAGCATCTAATAGGAGATTTTTTGCAGGCTAATGAAGTAACCACATTAGACTGGCCAGCGAGAAGCCCAGACCTCAAGCCCATGGAAAATATTTGGGGTATTCTTGTCTCGAAACCGTCAAGAATTGATTTGAAGTACCTCGGATACATGGGGGCAAATATCTGTGGATTGTGTACTAGGCACAGTTCTGTCAATTCCGAGAAGGCTCTAAATTATCATAGATGCTTACGGTGCCACAATATTAAATTTTTTTATTTAAATTTTCCCATTTTTCAATTTTTTTTATTTTATATGTCGCTGACTTTCTTTCTGTTAGGAACGTCAATTTAAAGACCATGTTACAAAGCCAACATTTATTATTTGTCACACTGTCTGAGTTTGTAGGGAACGCAGCTGTTCATGATGAAGTCAATAAAAAATTTTCACAAGTTTGGGAGGTTCTGCTTTCTCTCATTCTATTGTTTGCCAATCTCTGTACTTCTTCCTTTTCCTTGAACTAGTATTGTATAGGCATTATATTTTTTACAATACTACTAAATTCGTTCTTCTTACTGATATATGCTTTCAGAATTGTTTGGAAAATCTTTGGGACTATAAATTCATATTGTACAGTTTTTTTGAGGTAATAATTAGGGACCGAACACGAGAGGCCGGAAAATTTGTATTTTTAAAGAGTTTTTAATTTTATTTATATAATTGGAAAACAAGAGGGTGGTGATATATAAAATACGATATACATTCTTATTTGTTCATTTTCATTCAAGTTGAGTAAAGGAGTATTAATATTAACTAGCAATACCTTCTCAAGGTTCTCTTCTGTAACATTTGTTTTCTTTGAATGAAATACATCCTTGTAGATAGAAAACGTCATTTCTATATGGAAACTGGTTATAGGTGCATACTGGAAATATTCTTTTATTTCAGCGTATTTAGCAGTTAAATTTTGAAACATTGTCCCCATACACAATTGCGGCAATGTTATTAAATCTGGATTTCAATTAAAAACTGCGTCTAACTCTTGCCGAAAGCCACATCCTAAGTCACTTGGAATATTTTTCAAATTATTAATAGCCACATCTAATGTGGTTAATCCATAATTTAATTTGAGATTTTGATTTTCAAGATAAGTGATTAGTTTTGGCAAATTTTCAAAGTATTCCTGAAGAAAGAGCAATTTATTTTTTAGATTCGGAATTTGTATTAGTTCTTTGCACTCAGAAATACTTCGAGCATCGTCATTTAAACATATAACGATATTTTGTAAACTATCGAAATTTCCTGCATAAAAACTAGTAGCTTCCAACCTGTTTCCCATCTAGTGATTACTGGAGAGGGAGGCAGTGACAAAGATGGAAGTTTTTCCCTGTAAAAAGCTACTCTCAATGGTGCTTTTCCGAAAACGTTTTTAAAAGCGGATACAAGTCTATCAACTTCCAGAAAGGTGTGTTTGATAAATTCACAGATTCGGTGGAGAGCATGTGCTACACAAGTAATATGCAGCATATTGGGATACGTTTCCTTTAATAATCTGCCTGTTTTTAACATATATCCGTTGACACTCATTTACAATTCGATAATTTCTCAGAGGGTATTCCCGGATGAGTGGAAAAGGGCGAGAGTGACACCTGTGCTTAAGTCTAGATCGCGTGCGGATATAAGAAACTATCGGCCCATTTCTTTGATCTCCAACTTTGCTAAGATTTTTGAGATGATACTGTACACTGAAATCTATAATCATGTTAAACCATATATCTGTAATTATCAGTATGGATTTTTGAAGGGCCGATCAACTGCGACCAATTTAAACCCAGCTAGTATCTGAGGCCTTTGATGAGCGAAAACAGGTTGATGTCATTTTTACAGACTTCAGTACAGCTTTTGATTGTGTACAACATCATATACTTCTGCGGAAGTTGGAACGGTTTGGACTCAATAACGACTTCCTGCTTTTACTGAGGGGTTACTTAACTGGGAGGCAGCAATACGTTGAATATGAGGGAATCAGGTCACGAACTTATCTTGCCCGAGGTGGAGTTGCACAGGTTCGAATCTGGGTCCACTGTTGTTAATACTATTTATAAATGATGTGTGTGATAAATTTGATTCTACATGTTTACTTTATGCTGACCATTTAAAAATTTATCGGATAATAAATACTTCTGCTGACTGTGATATCCTGTAGAGTGATTTGGATCAATTGTGTGCTTGGTGCCAAAGAAATTGTATTAATCTTAATGTTGGAAAATGTAAAGTAATAACATTTTCTCGAAAAGCTATCAATGTTGAATACAATTACGAAATTAACAGTGTAAATCTTCAGGGATATACGGAGGTTAAAGATTTGGGAGTAGTATTTGATAGTAGATTAACCTTTAATAAACATATCTTTCATATTTATTCTCACTGCTGCAAATTGCTAGGTTTTATAATGCGATCTTGCAAAGACTTTGTAAATATTGACACCATTATTATTTTGTATAATTCCTTGGTTCGTAGCAGGCTTGAGTATTGTTGTGTAGTTTGGTCACCAGCGTACTTCAAATATATTAGTGTGCTTGGGTCACTACAGAAGAGATTTTTAAAATATTTGTATTTCAGAAGGCGTGGTGTACATTCTGCCTTATCATATGATAATTTGCTGGAACAATTTGGTTTTAATGGTTTATCTAATTATAGAAAAATTATTGCGTTACAACATTTGTATAAGTTGGTTCATAATATTATAGATGATCCGGAGTTTTTGTCGCGGCTTCAATTTTATATTCCTCGTTTCAACTCTAGAAAGTCAATTACTTTTTTAAACAGACAGGCTGCAATTAATTCATATAAAAACTCCCCACTTTATAGAATGTGCCATTTATATAATTCATGTAATTATAATTTAGATGTATTTTGCGATAATTACTGCAGGTACTTGGTTTCTGTGAAAGAATGTATTTGTTTTGCTTCTTAGATTTAATTTAGTTTAGGATAATTTTTCCATTAATACGCACGTTATGTTTAATGCTTATATACATGTATTTATATTTATAACCCCATAATTGGATGTATTCTGTTGGGTTAATAAACGGTTTATTATTATTATATTATTATTATTATTATTATTATTATTATTATTATTATTATTATTATTATTATTATTATTATTATTATTATTATTATTATTATTATTATTATTATTATTATTATTTCCTCCATTCACAAGAACATTCAATTTGTCCTTGGTTGCCAGGGTGTTAACCCATCGGTTCGTGAGAACAAGATGGCTGGCATAACTGTCATAATATTATTATTGTTTAGTTCCTATTTCCAGGTATTTCTCCGTAATCTATCTATGCGGCTCTACCACATATGGCATGCTTCATTCATAGTAAGCAGATAATAATACCACTCCCATGTAAGGGGGGTTACATTTACTCGGCCCAGAGGGTCCGGCGCTATAGTTGTTATGTTGCAGCATTGCCACTGACAAATAAAAGTATTCTTTCTTTGTACCTGTCGTCCAAATGAAGCATTTAGTGCATATGCTCGTAAATGGTTTTAGTTACTGTTTCCGCATCACCTGTATTTATAACTTTTGTTGCTATTACATATGCGTTATATGGAATAGTTGGATCTAGTACACCAGCTACAACATTTACCACACAGCGGCCCAAATTATCGACAGTTTCGTCTACTACTTTCGTGTTGCACTTAGAAACATCATATTTGCATAAGGTGGATTCATCAGGAGCATTTCGACCAGTATAGTTTTGGATAAACGTTTTGAAGGTAGAATTTTTAAGTTTATTTAATTGAATATTTGCTGCCATTAAAGTTTCACAGAGTTCTTCGTTAAAATTCTCAGATTCCAACGGGTCTAATTTCTGTGTATGTGTTTGCGATGCTAAGTGTCGATTTACGTGCGATTTCTTCTAATTTTTTAAGGATATTTTCCAGACTTTACAATAAATTTCTGAATCACTGAAAATGGACATCAATCAGTATGACCCTTAGTCCAACTAGCCATTGTTTCACGATGCCATTATCGACGTTGTTTCATATCATATCTGAAAAAGTAACGTAAACAATGTTCTATATCTCACTGGACGCTTACGTCGAAATAATTGGGAGAAGTAGATTCTATGAAACAATATTAAACAGGATCTATTACAAAAATTACGATGTATGTGTATTTAACAGTAAAAAAAAGTAACTAATTCGCCGTATTTTGTTTATCTTACGAAATATAAGCTAGTAAATAAAATAAATTATAAAAACTCCTCAAGCTTCTATCTACACCCATGAAGAAAGGAATTTCACTGTAATATTGAAGTAATTGCGTCACAATTGAACTATAAAAACCCAGATGTGCGGTTAACCGAATGAATAGTGCTATTCAATAACTGCGTATTGTATTTAGCGATGTTATAGACTATTTATATGGTCTGTCGTAATTTCGTCCTGATGCGTCCGGTCTCGGTAATAATGTTACTAAATACTTATAAAGACTACAATTTTGAAATGAAAGAAATGCATTACCATTTTGTCGATTTATTATTTCTGCATTAACGTGAAACGTTCTGCTCTATTTTATTTTTAATTGACACTTAAACATCATAAATTCAAATAATGTAATCCATCGCTGGTTATCGTTGAATGTATGTATTCGCGACAATTTGCGTACAATGTAATTTACATGAGGCCGAACTCATTGTTCATGCAAATATCGTGCTAATTAATATTAGAACAGGTCGTCGCTAACTGCGCTGCACTAGGTATTCCATTATTTCCCTTTTTAATATTTATTACGCTCGGGCTTTTGGCGCGAAATTAACATCAATAAGCAACGGTTTCGTGCTAAAGATTTCCACCGGATCTCCTACAAATAAGATAGCTTTACGACACGTTAAGTTGCGTCTCAGGAGCTGTAAATAAAATTGGTGAACTGAGTTAGATTACCGGTTAAGGAACATTTGCGCTTCTACTGTGAATACCGTGAGTGTTTAACTTTGCCTCCCCAAAACATGAAGAGCAAAATATGTACTTTGGTGTTTAAATTTTCAATTTTGAGAACGTTAAAATCAGTAAAATAATTAACTGGGTTAAAGAAATGGGTTTTTGGAATCGTAACACCTAATAATTTATGGAATAATTATCGGAATAAAATATTGTGATATTATAAACAGAAGACATTACTAAAATAAAGGCTAATAAACACATGATTATCGTATATCTAGTACATATTTCGACGACTAAATGTAACAATGTTGAGCACTCTCCAAGTTCCACACTTGGATCAGATGCACTATTATCTACTGAGGATGACAACTTAACTATCGAAATATATATTTAGGATACGAATATCAATGTTATAAGAGATTTATATCTTTTAGCCAAGTTTTTTTAGCCTCAGAGTACAATGAAAGACTATTTTGGAAGATATAGTGAATGATCCCTTTATTAACTATCATTTAAATAAAATTCGCTTCCGATAGACGAAATTTATAGTAAAAAGCATGTATATTACATGAATGTAGTACATACGAGCATACTGAGTAATTATACATGATTGAATTAAATATTTAATTTGTCAACTCTCAGAAACTGGTTTGCCTTATCATTCGCTTGATAACACAGGTCTACAGTGATTTTGATGTTCGAAAGCTGTTTGCTAATTTGTATATGTTTGGGGGCCCTTATTCCAAAAAACGCCATATCACGTAATTTTTTTTATAGCGCTCTATATCTTAAAAATGTTAATTAATTAATATACATACCTATGACAAGAATATGTTTGTTCCATGTTAGGCATGATTTTTAAATGAATTGATTTTTATCAAATTAAATGTGATTTGGCAACACTGGTTAATATTAGATTTCTCAGCAAAGCAACAGAGTCGGCGCAGAAACGTCAATACAACGTTGAAACCTGCTTATGTGCAGTTTGGTTATGTTAGTCGTCGTGCTACTGTGTCCGCGCGCTTGTTGTTTTCGTTGTAGCGTATTTTAAGTGTTCTAGAACGTATAAATATGGAAAGAAGACATTGTGTGAACAATCCGAATAACTTTTGTTATATCTGTGGTAGTTATGTCGTAGTAAAGCAGAGGCAAACTATAACTTCGTTTGTGAAAAATGTATACCACGCTTATTTTGGTGCAAAAATTGGCGACCAAGACAAGTCCTCGGCTCCTCATACTGTTTGTTCCATTTGCGTTGAGGCATTAAGATACTGGCCAAAAAATGGTAGGAAGAAATGTTTAAGCTTTGGTGTTCCCATGGTATGGCGAGAGCCTAGATATCACAGTGATGATTGTTATTTTTGTTCGTGTAATGTTCAAGGATTCAACAGAAAAAATACGAAACAAATTGTGTATCCCAATCTTGACTCTGCTATTCGACCAGTTCCTCATGGACCAGATGTACCGATACCTACCGCCCCAAAAGCACTAGAAAACGTCATATCGTCAGAATCAGAGGAATCTAATTGCGACCCAGATGACTCAGATTTCACACGAGATTTCAGAGAGCCCGAAGTGTTTAACCAGAGCGAACTAAATGATTTAATTAGTGATTTGCACCTTCCAAAGGATGCATCCGAATTGTTAGCTTCCCGACTTCGTCAGAAACATTTACTGGCACCTGGCGTCACATCAAGCTTTTACCGGGATCGCGAAAAAGAGTTATGTCAATATTTTACTCAAGACGGACCGCTAGTGTATTGCAACAACATTCCTGACTTAATTTCAAAATTAGGAAATGTGCCGTATGTAAAAGAAGAATGGCGCCTGTTTATTGACTCAAGTAAGCGTAGTTTAAAAGGCGTTTTATTGCACAATGGTAACGAGCTGGCCTCGGTTCCCGTTGCCCATTGGGTACATTTAATGGAAACGTATGAAAATTTTGAAATTCTTTTAAAGAAAATAAACTACCAAGAACATCAGTGGATGCTTTGTGGTGACCTTAAAGTGCTGTGCATGCTACTAGGACAACAAGGAGGTTATACAAAATTTCCATGCTTTATTTGTGAGTGGTATAGTCGAGCAAGGGATAGACATTGGACTCAAATAGAATGGCCCTCTGGAACAAGCCTTACACCTGGTAGCAAAAAAGTATTAAGAGATAGCTTGGTTGACCCCAAAAAAGTTTTACTGCCTCCTCTCCATATCAAACTTGGCTTGATGAAGCAGTTTGTTAAAGCCCTAGACAAAAATGGACAGTGTTTTAAATATTTGTGCGAGACATTTCCAGCCTTATCCGATGCCAAGTTAAAAGAAGGTATTTTTGTTGGGCCGCCGATAAGAACATTATGCAAAGACAAGGATTTTCAAAACACAATGACCAATGTGGAGAAAAACGCCTGGGTTTCATTTAAAGAAGTAATTGATAAGTTTCTTGGGAACTCTAAGGACGAAAACTACGAAAATATTGTTCAAAATATGTTACAACACTTTCATCGTCTAGGTTGTAATATGAGTTTGAAAGGGCATTTCCTGTTTTCACACTTGAACTTTTTTCCTGAAAATCTTGGAGCAGTTAGCGAAGAACAGGGAGAGAGGTTTCACCAAGACATTAAGGAAATGGAACGGCGATACAAAGGCAGATGGAGCATAACGATGATGGCGGACTACTGCTGGATGTTAAAACGGGATATGCCCTTAAAAACATACAACCGAATGTCCGGACAACGCAGCTTTCTGGCAAAAAGACAAAGATTTCACTTAAAAAAGACTGAGTAAAGTATTTTTTTCCACTTTTTTAACTTGTATTCCACCTTTTTACTCAATAAACAAATAAATTTTTTTAGAAATATCGTTTTTTTCATTTAATATTTGCAAAAAAACCTTACGTGATATAAATAAATGCATAGAATTTTTGAAATCAGCCTACCAAAATTATATAAAATCAGTTTTCAAAATAAAAACATCTGTCAAAAAGTTTAATTTTGTAGACCTTTGTAATTAGCTTTTCGGGTTAGAATATTTTATATAAACATGGATAACTTATGGATGAATTACTTGTTTGACTTTTTTGAGAAATTTAAATGTAATAATAAGGGATGTAAACATAAAGCTGGTAACTTAAGAAAAGATTTCAATTATTTATTGTCCTTATTTCTCCCCATTTTTTATAGGTCTTTTTATTTCAAGGACACCCGGTATAGTGTCCCTGAAATATGAAAAATTAAAATACTAAACTACGTAGAATATACGAGACATAAGCTCGCTGAATTTATTGAGAATAAGAAAATCCAGAAGAATTTAGTGAAGAAGAATAATACGGTGTTTTTTTAGAGCAACTCTGTATCTGTCATTTGACGTTTTGTTGTTGAAGTTATGTTCGTTATAACTTAGCTATTTATTATTTAAAAGTAAAAAAAAAAATTAATTAACCAGCGAGCACTTTCGAATCATAATTTACTATGATTTTAAATGAGGTTTAAGCGCTTATGAGTGCAAAAAGAGTTGCTGTTAGTTTTTAGTGAACAAGCACCTTCCTTGACTAAAATTTACCGATGGTATAAGGAATTCCAACGTGGAAGGAATTGTGTTAAGCATCAAAAAGGAGCAGGGCGTCCTCCTATGACTGTTACCGACAAAAATATTGCTGCTGTTAAAAAAATAGTTGAATAATAGAGCATCAACTCAAGTTTGGATCCTCAGGTGTTAAAACAATCATACACGATCACTTGCATTTAAAAAAAGTGGTAAGTCGTTTTGTGCCACATTACCTTTCTGACTTCCAAAAAGCAGAACCTGTACGAATTTGCCATGAAACTTTAAATTTCTTAAACAACGGCGAGCACCAAATTTTTGCCAAAATTGTGACAGGTGACGAAACTTATATTCCCTTTTTCGACCTTTCTACCCGCCAAGAGATTCTTGTATGTATTCACGAAGATGAGGAAACTCCGACAATGGAGCAGCGAGATATGAATAAGGTTATGAATGCGGTATTCTTCAGAAGTACGGCCTTAGCAAATGTAATTAAGCTAGATCGACAAAAGACAGTTACAGCTAAGTGGTACACTGGAAAATGTTTGGTTGAAGTATTCAGTAGATATTCCAGATAAGGGAATTATGCTCCACCATGATAATGCATCGTCTCATGCAGTTTTAACTCTCCAGTTTTGGGTGCAAAAAATATGAAAGTAATAAACACTAGCCGTACTCACCTGATTTAGCAATGTGTGACTTTTAGCTATTTTTTGGGTTTAAACGCAATTTGCGGGGCAGAAGATTTTCGTGTGAAGAAGAGATTGATACCGCAGTTCACTCTTATTTTGGAAGTATTCCGAAAAAAGATTTGTTCTCCACTGTCACCAGTAATAGCGAACCTCTTCATGGAAGACTTCGAGAAAACATCACTAAGGACGGCCACCCATAAACGCAAACTTACGATATGTTGACGACACCTTTGTGATTTGGATACATGGAGAAGATCACCTTAAGAGCTTCCTGGAACATCTGAATAGTATCCATCCAACAATAAAATTCACAAAGGAAGTAGAATCAAACAACCAACTACCATTCCTCGACCTTTTGGTTAAGAAGAAAGAAAATGGAGAATTAAGGCAAACAATGTACCAGAAATCAACACATGCACTCCAGCAGAATGGCTTTAGCAAACGGGCAATCAACAAAGCATTAAAACCTAAATGAGCCACACCACAAGAGGAAAAAGAGGAATCAATAGCCAAAACCTACTTACCCTATGTCAAAGGTACCAGCGACAGAATATCCAGAGTCCTACGAAGACACAGTATTGAAACCACATTCAAGGCAGACAGAAAAATCAGCACAGTCCTTCGGAATCCAAAAACAAGAATACCTATAGAAAACCAGGGAGTTTATGAAATTCCATGCCTTAATTGTGAGAAGACGAACATCGGCCAAAGAAACAGAAGGGTAACGTAAGAAGAGTCGAACACCAAAACTCCGTAATGATAGACTTCAGCAATACCAAATTATTGGCGAACACGAAACATATGAAAACCAGAATTATCAGGGAAGCGATCAAAATTGAGAGAGAAACGTCCGGCCAATTTGAATTCGCGAGATGATACCCAGAGGCTATCAACAGCATGGAAGCCAGTATTAAGCAAAGAAGTTAACAAAAAACAATAAAAAGAAAACACCTACACCGCAACCCAGCCAGTACACTCCAGCTACAGGCCCAACGACACGGAGCCGCGCACACACTCAACCAAGTGTAACCAACCAGAACGCTAAGCGGGTATATAACCACCATCCTAAACTCGACTACGTCAGTTTACGAGTAACCAGAAGCAGAAGTAGACTGTTATCGCAGGCCTGAAGGTGATACATGTGATTTTGCCGAAATTTCGTTCAGAAACCAGCACCAGTCTTTACGAAGACCAAACAGTAGAAACGAGGAAGAAAACCCGGAATCTAGTTACAACACATACTACTACCCGCGGAAACCTAAAATAAAACATATATACAGTGTGTTTAAAAAAGATGCGGCAATATTAAAGGGGGTGATTGCCCAGGTCATTTTATACAAAAAGTTCCTATAAACATAGGTCCGCATACGCTTTGTTACCGATCTACATCGTGTTGAAGTTTAATTTTAAGAAACAGTAAAAACTTGATTTTTCCAAAGCGGCTTGAGATATCATAATGAAATTTTAGGCGTGTTAATAGCTGTGGGAGACACATACTTTGCAATACAACAAAATGTTTCAGTCGTACCTGTGGCGCGCGTATTGGCACGTCACAGGCTATTTTTCAAGAAAAAATGGAACGCCTCTGATTTCTCTAAAAATACAAATATGCCTTTATTTATTGTTCAATTATGAAGAAAAAAGCTCTCTTAAGTTTTCATCGTACGACGTACCGTTTTTTGTTAAAAAAAACATTTTAGTGTATGTCCATTTATTACAGAAAAAATATTAAATAACAAGGTTTTATTCAAGGTCAAAAACAAATATTTTACCAAACCAACAATTTTTTCAACCAAAAATTACAAAAACTCTGTAAAGTGACCACCTCTAGCTCGGATGCAAGAATCCAATCTTCTCCTCATTGACTGGCGAACTCTCTGAAAAACACCAGGATCGGTTTTAATTGAGTTGCACCCAGCAATGATTCGGTTTCTTAAGTCTTCTACGTTTTCCAATGGAGTAGCGTACACCAAGGACTTCAAATGGCCCCACATGAAAAAATCCAGGGTATTTAAGTCCGGGGATCGTGCAGGCCATGAGTGAGGTCCACCTCGGCCTAACCAGCGATTTCCGTATGCTTGTGTTAAGAAATCACGAGCTACTTGACTAAAGTGGGCTGGTGCGCCATCGTGCATATACCACATTGCATCTCTAATTGCTAATGGTACGTCCTCCAGAAATCCAGGGAGCGTGTTTTCCAAAAAGTTGCGATACACCTCTCCGGTAAGTCTCTTTGGTAAAAATACCGGTCCAATTATGCAGTCACCCACAATCCCAAGCCAAACGTTCAAAGAAAACTGATGTTGAAAACGATCTTCAACAATTTCATGTGGATTTTCGTCACACCATACATGGTTATTATGGAAATTCCGTATTGCATTTCTTGAAAAATTCGCTTTATCGGTGAACAGAATAAACATCAGGAGTTGAGGGATTTGAACCATTTTATGCAAAAGCCATTGACAGAATGCAATGCGAGGAGGAAAATCAGCAGGAAGAAGTGCTTGAACGCGTTGTATATGGAATGGATACAACAAATTTTCCTTCAGAATGTGCCAAATAGTCCCATTACTTACATCCAAATCGTCAGCAATTTTTCGAGTAGAAGTACCTCGATCTTCTTCAATCATGTCTAGCACATCCTCTTCCAGCTCTACCGTTCTTGCTGTCCTTGGCCTTCCTGCTCCTCTATTTCGTCTTAATGTGCCTGTTTCATAAAGACGCCGATGAATACTTTTGAAAGTTTTTCTATCAGGAACAATACGGCCAGGAAATCTTCAAGTATACAACCGCCTAGCTTCTAATGCATTGCCATCAGCACGCCCATAAATGTAGTGCATGTCGGTCATCTCGGCATTCGTATAGCGATTCATGATAAGGAACTTCAACAAATTCGACACATACAAAATTATTAATCACGAGACTCATTCAATATGTCATTCAATATTTCAGTGAATAAAACAGGACTGTGGTTTTGTAAAATATTGGTTTTTGCCCTTGAATAAAACCTTGTTTTTTTATTTTTTTTTTCTGTAATAAATGGACATGCACTAAAATGTTTTTTTTTACTAAAAAACAGTATGTCGTACGATAAAAAGTTAAGAGAGCTTTTTTCTTCATAATTGAACAATAAATAAAAGCGTATTTGTATTTTTAGAGAAATCAGAGGCGTCCTATTTTTTCTTGAAAAATAGCCTGTGACGTGCCAATACGCGCGCCACAGGTACGACTGAAACATCGTGTTGTATTGCAAAGTATGTGTCTCCCATGACATTAACACGCCTAAAATTTCATTATGATATCTCAAGCCGCTTTGGAAAAATCAAGTTTTTACTGTTTTTTTAAATTAAACTTCAACACGCTGTAGATCGGTAACGAAGCGTATGCGGACCTATGTTTATAGGAACTTTTTGTATAAAATGACCTTGGCAATCACCCCCTTTAATATTGCCGCATCTTTTTTAAACACACTGTATATATATATATATATATATATATATATATATAATTATATAAATATATATATATATATATATATATATATGTTTTATTTTAGGTTTCCGCGAGTAGTAGTATGTGTTGTAACTGGATTCCGGGTTTTCTTCCTCGTTTCCACTGTTATTATTAGAGGAAATTTAAATTACACAAAGGAAAATTTAAAAATACGTGTTACTTGTATCCTTTCTCTTCCCTATTCGTCTAAGATCTGAGATGGTATCGCTGATAGGTGGTTTAGATGACCATGAACTGCCCTGGATGAAGAAGCGCTAGTGTGTGTGGTATTTTCTGCGGAAAGTAAATTATTTTTCCCGAAAACGAAATCGATGTAGAACGCCAAGCAAAAAAAGATACCCCAAGTCCGTTGATAATTTTCTCCAACATTCTTGAGTCGCAGACAAAATTGGCTGTTCTAAAACATTCACTAACTCTTGACCTGATCCGTAATTAAACTTGAAATTCTATAAGTCGAAGGAAGCGTGAGTTAACTTCCGTCACGAAGATGCACTTTTATTACTTTTTAAACGACCTTACACTACAAAAGCTGTTGGCAAGTCTCTCTCTTCCGCCTACCAGCAGACGCTCGCAGAAGGGGATAATAGTTACCAATTCAACCACAGATAGCGATATCAGAACTCATACGTATTACATGATACCCAAGCAAGATAAGATACCGCGACTCAATAAATAATGAAAACTATTAAGAAAATTTTAGAAGGGAAATAAAGGCGTAACAACAAACCTCAAATTATTTTACAAATTCCATGTGCTACTTAATGACATTTTTAAATGAATACCCGATATTTTAGTAGTATAATCTAATAATTATATTAATGACACTTATTCTGAATAACCCTGTATTCTAGGAAATCGATTAATGAACTTATTTACACTCGTCGCACTTGGCAAACTGCGTCGTCGAGGAAGGATGTTTTCATCTAACACGTCCCGATTTTAACGCTATATATACCTCGGGTAGTATGTACGCTTTCTGAAAAAAATCACCATCACTGAAAATCCATTCGTTAATTCAGGTTTATACATAATTCCAGGATTTCGAGTATGGCCTCAATAAATCTCAAATTAAAACTTTCCAATCAATCAAAAACATCCAAAAGAAGACTAACTTATGTTAAATATAGTCACTGCACGAGTTTAATTGAAAGTTTTGCTTACACTATAATTGATCTGATGTCGTTGAAATCGTTTTCGACATTATTTGAATAAAAACCCAAAGGTAATTTAATATTTAAAGTAAAGGAAGAGTAATAGAAGTGTGTTTTCCTTTTAAACATCATTAAATTAATTCGGTATATCTTTCGCATTTTCTATAGATTATGTAAACATGTCAAGGGTAATGATATATCAAAAACTTGATAAATTACTTGTAGCAAACTTTCTTCTTTTCAAGAATTTACTTTTTATTTGCTCTCTTTTCGGTAATGGATTGCTTTAACGAAAACGTAAAACAAACAACATTTTTCGCTCAACTAATTGAGCCCGGGAGCGATTAAACTTTCATCATATTTACGTGTGTTAATACGTTGGAAATTACTCTCTCACATCCGGTGCCAGTTTTCCTGTTAGCAAACTTATAATAAGTAATAGAAGTATCAAGTTGATAATCACTAACTTGGAACATGTAGATATAAATTATTTGAGTCAGTAGGAAGTTGCAGTTTAACTGCGCAAAAGTTTAATTTTAATTCGAGTTACTCGCTCACGTTATAATAAACAAGTTTTCTATTACGAAGTTAATTTTAAACTTTTAGTAAGGATTATATTAAATAAAAGATTTCGAAAACATATAAGCTTTTGTTCAATCTTCGGTCTATCCTTGAGGTTGACTAAAATATATTCCTATTAAAATTCATTTTCTTGTTAATTTGTAGGTCAACCAATTCGATTATTCACATAACCACGTTGTCAAAGCTGTCGTTGAAAATTTTATATTTAGAGAACTTACTTCTTAAACCCATTATCTCTCTAGCCGTTATCATTTTCGCACAGGTGTTTGTTTTTTGGAATTTACGCTTGTCAGGTTCGTCTGCTTTCTCCTTTAGTGATTTATAACCAGATCGTGTAACGAACTTCTAAGTAATAGCTGTCAGTAGCTTCGAAGGCAGCTCTACATTTTTCAATCTAGTTCGTCATAAATTACGTTTGCTATTAGTTGTCAACTGGGATGTATTTATATATACAGCTTGACAAGTTAGATGTTGTTTTTTCGGTGTCTTAAAATTGAAATAATGTAGACGTAAAATTATATTAGACTAGCTAATCCCGACCACGCTTCGCTGTGACTCAATCTGAAATGAAATGAATGAGAAAAGAGATAAATGTATTATAGTAAATATAAATTCACTGGGAAAACAAATCATCCAATTGCGCTGCTGTGGCTATGTGAAGATAAAGGAAAAAAAAGGTTTTTGACAAAAAAATAATTTTTTTAATTGTAAAGCTGATGAATTGATTACATTTTTTGTTTAGTCCATTTACTTATTTAACATAACTTATAAACAATGTAACCCGCTATTTTAATAATGTTCCTGTCACTTTTGACACATTGTTGAAATTACTTCAAAAACGTCACCTTTCAAATATCTCAGTGTTATTTAAATTCTTTTAATAAAATTTGTATCGTATATGTTCTCTTTTCTTCGATCCTACCTTGAATAAATACAATAGTGAGTGTATTCTCTTAAATATTTATCTTAATGTATCTTCCTTTCTTGTGATCCTTAATTTTTGGATTTTATATCACTTTATGTTTAACTTCTTTCTATAACAGCTTCTCTGTGCCTGTTTCCTATTACTTTTCATTCTCATTGAACTTGTTATTAAATTCCGTCTGCCAATACTATTCTTATTCCACTTATAATTTTTCGTTTGTCAATTTATTACAAACAAAATGAATATGGCCATCGCTATACTACTACATTATATTATAACATTATTTTCTTTAGATTGACATTTTTAAATTCCTTATATCTTTTGAATGGAATGTCCGATTTTAATAATTTAAAAAGTATTTTACTGGTATTGAAATGGTCTTTAATAAAATATCATTTAATAGGATAAGGAATAATACAGAGGTATGGATAATATGGTTTGATTATTGTCGGCACTTTTATTAACTTCTAAAATGTAAAAAAGTAGTTATAGTGGCATACTACAGTAGTTGGACATATGGTTTCGCGGACTTTTTTGTAGATATTAATACGTTCTATAATACCGTATAACATTTTTGTGTTCTATCAACAATAGTTTCCGCAGCGTACGCGATGGCAGATTTTTTGTGACTAATTTTTTCACACCTTGGGTTACATTAATGCATTTTTATTGGGGATCCCTTTTTTTTTGAAAATGTAATATAGCCTAGTCACTCAGTGAAAATGCAGCTTTCTAATGGTGAAAAAATTTTTGAAATCGGTCCAGTAGTTTTTGTGTGAAAACATTACAAACATACATACAAAAACACAATTGTTTCCTCTTTATAATATTAGTTTAGATAACACTGGCCAACACGATTTTTGCTGACTTCTAAGCGAAACTTGTTTTTTACTAATGCGGGTGTGCTGAATCCGAAAATTATATTAGTTTTTGCGTATCACGTCAAAATTAACACTCTCGCCGCCACATGTATACCTAGCGATACACCGTCAGTGTTCACTGTGGGCCACGTGTATCTCTAGCGATACACTAGACATCCTCATATTCGACTTAGCGTGAATATCAAACTACACACGATACGTATATTTAGCAATAGTAATTCATTATAGTGGCCTGGGACTATCCAACTGCATATAGAGTTTTGGCCTGCCACAATTATTATAGGAATGATCGTATGTTCAATAAAATCTTTTGAAATAATTAGGTAATATATAAATAAATAAAAAAATGATTCAAAAACTTGTATTACAGAAAAAACATAGAACTAAATAAGACATTTTAATGTTTTTCATTAAAACAGCTTTTACAAAAGTGCGGATTATCGTCACATTTATCACAGCTAGTGATAACTTGTGCAGGATATTTCTTTTTCCCATCAATAATTGTGCCATGTTTGCCATATTTCTGGTAGCATACAGAGCACCGTGCCCGTTTCTTTGCTTCGTGCGTGATCAGATGATGTTGAACTGTTGATTGGCGTCTTCTAGCAGCAGCTTCATTTCGGTTTTCCATAATGATTGACATGATTATTTTCTCCCGAAACTCAGAAATCGTTTTTTTATTTGAGGACAATGCATTTTCGCAATATAAACAGTACGCATTTACTAATGCTAAGTTTGCGGTACCGTTTCGTACAACGTCTCAGTGCGGTATTATAAGATGCTAGCTGATCGCTAACATCGACGGAGAACTTGCCTGAATCATAATCGATGACACATTTTGGTTTTATGCTGTCAGCTTGTCGTCTCTTCGTTTGAACCTGAACCATTTCGGTACCTATGTGGCATGTTGTCAACATCCTGACATCCCGTTGATCTTTCCATTTAATAATTGTTACCCCATCAGGGGATTCTTTTGCAATCACTTCGCCCTTTTTTAGCTTAGCATTTTGAACATCGGCAGGGATATATTTTCTGTTTTGCCTAAGGGTTCCAACTACATGAGTGTTCATGTCAAGCAGTCGATAAGCAAAGGGTATGCTCGTGTAGTAGTTATCCATATAAATTGTTCTACCTTCATTTAGTAAATTTGGTATGAGTTTGAAGACCACATTTTCAGAAGCAGAGTATTCTCCATCGGTCGTGTCTTTGCCAATGTATACGGAAAGATTCCAAGTATATCCCTTCCCGGTTCATAACTTATACAGTTTTATACCATACCGATGACGCTTTGAAGGGATATACTGTCTGAAACGCAGACGACCTCTCCAAGGAATCATCGTTTCGTCGATGCAAATTTTCTGTCCTGGTGAATAGGCTTTTTGGAAGTTCTCTATGAACATATTGAGCACCCTTTCATATTTATGTAAGCGATTTTCTTCTGATAATTCTTCTTGATTATTAGAGAAATGCCAGAATTTCAGCAAGAGTTCGAACCGATTTCTGGGCATTGTATTCCTTGGCAAAGTAAAGGAATACAATTCACTTGTACTCCAATAATAGGAAAGTTTTGGAACCTTGACTAGGCACATCCATCCGATTAGGCCAATGAATCTTTGCATTTCCAGCGCATCTGTTGGTTCCCATTTGTGTAGCCGGGACCTAGGCCCTATGTCGTCAAAATCTTCTAGTTGCTGCGTTGCGTATAAATTAGTCTCGTTAACCATCAATTCAACTATTTCGTGGGTAAGTAAAAGTGAAAAATTATCGATTGGGTCGGTTAAAGCTAATATTCCTCTAGTGGTTTCGTCCATATCGCTTTTACCAACAAATGGAAATACCTTTTGTGTGTCGATTGGATTTCTCCAATCTATATTTGAGTAATTTCGAACTGTACTCTGATCCTGCGCTTTAGTGGATTGCCCTTGCATTGGAGTAGGTGGTAAATAATCGTCGTTGGGATTGTCACTGTCAGATGATTGGCAGGCGATGGGAAAACGTTTTGCTTTTGTTGAAGGTCCCGGTGCTTCGGAATCGCTGGAATCTGAATCTTCGTTTTGATATATAGGGTCGGCGTCTGAATCATCAAAACTTTCATCGCTCATATTCATCAGTTCTTCAACTATTTCTTCAGTTAGTTCGCTAATTTTGTAATATTAATTCATTTTGGATAGTTTGCGCTGGTCCATTTTTGAACCAAAGTTTTTACACAACACTTTTACACCTTTCTCACAATATATATATATGTACTTTCTACACAACTTTCGCGACTTCACGGCTTGCTAGATCTGAAACAAAAGACAACTGTGACGAAAATACATACGATGTTCGAACTTGGGTGTATCGTTAACGATACACGTGACACTCCTGGGCCACGTGTATCGCTAGCGATACACCGTCGTTTGTTGACGTGTTTTGACAAAAATAAAAGCAAAAATGGATTTTGTGGCTTTTCCGATGATTTTTATCGGCAAATATACCTACAATTGCTTGTGGCCTGTAGGTGTCAAAGGCAGGCGCGGCTCGTGATGACGTATTTGGGAGTGCAAGTACAATGATGCGAGTGCCTCGTGTGTTTTCGGTGTTCACTGAGAAAACGTTACAGTTAGTACACAACAATACACGAAGCACTCACATCATTGTACGCAACCCCCAAATACGTCATCACGAGCCGCGCCTGGTCAAAGGCATAAAATCGCGTGGCGGCGAGAGTGTTAAACTGTATACTGCACTATGCTCTTTGAAGAATCACTAATGCGGTTAAGTAGTTACTTACATAAGACCTGTTAGGATATAAATAAAGTAGAAAATATAATATTTAATTGATTTATTTCAATACAATATTAGTCACGAGTATAGTTTTTACACAATAATCATTAAAAAGTTACAAGAGTATTTGTAAAAGGAAAGACAACAATCAAGGAACAAATTTTCGTTTGTAGCACTTTCTGCTGTGTATTTTGGTTTGGCAGTCTCTTTGAACACTTCAACAGTAGTCGGCGATCATATGAGGATTCCATCTTACTTGGTACCGAGTTTCCATGATTTTTAAATCTTGATGAAATCTTTCGCCCTGTTGTTTGCTTACAATATCTAAATTTTTTAGACACCTATCAAGATGACTATAAAGAAAATGAAGCTTTATGCTGATGTTACAACCTAGGCGCTGAAAGTTTTTAAGTATTTATTGCACTAGATCTTCATAATTGCAGGCTTTTTTGTTTCCAAGAAAATTGTTCGCGACCATCATGAATGAAGTCCAAGGCTTCTCTCTCAGCTTCGTTCATAGAGTTCATGAAATTTGGATCTCTCTTTAAAGTTCTAATTTGAGGTCTATCAAATACCCCAGCTTTAATTTTTTTCTAACTTAGTCGTGGAAACTTTTCACATGTGTACTGGAAGCAGTTACCTTGCAAATCTAGAGCTTTAATATATTACTTCACAAGATCCAATTTGATGCGAAGAGGTGGAAAAATTACTTTTCTCTGTCGACTAAAGGTTGACTGATAATATTCTTTTCTTCAACATCTAGAGATGTTCTGGGAAGCTAATGTTTCTGAATCTAGTGTTGGTTTCTAGCTCTACTATCCCAGAGGCACAAAAAAAGCACGGAAATTTTGTATATCCTCTTTGAAAGCCAAGTAAAGAGAAGATCCAGTTATGGCCTGTGTATTTTAGTAACTTTGTAATATTCTCAATGTCGTCATATGTTTCCTTTAATTGAATGGAATATCCAATAAGAATTGAACCGAAAATATTCCTGTTCTGTAATAGGATACATTTAAGGTTTCTGCTGAAATTATCGATAAACAAACGCTACTTACTTGAGTCATAATGGACAACGACCATTTTACTTAGCAAACCTGGCACATTGTTACAATAAACAAATTCACTCTCTTCTTTAAAATATTGCACAAGATCACTTTTCCTGCTACGTTAAAAAGTTATCTTCGCAATTTGCTCGGGTAAGTTCTTTTCATTTAATCTTAAAGTTAGTAGTTCTAATGATTCCTTTGATAAGCCCAAATCCATTACTAAATTATTCAATTCTGCTTGAGTAAAACGTTGTGGTCCACCATTCGAAATGATGTCTCTATAGTCACAATCGTCATCTGAATCTTGCTCCTCAATAGCAGCACGGGTATTTAATCGGAGTGAGGCACTGGTCGAATCGCGGAGTCGCTAAGAGGATATGCAATTTTATTCTTATTCTTCTTATTATAGCCGGAAGTCTGAACTGAACAAAAATAGCAATCATCTACGTTGTTTTTCGGTTCACGCCATATCATTGGAACGCTAAAAGCTCATTTCTGGCGTTTTCCCTTGCTCCACTGCCAAAAACTTTTCGCTAATGGTTGATACGCCCGCGACTTGTCCTGATCAGGAAGTTTTATGTCAAAATAAGCCAAATACATTTTCTTAACGAAAGCAGTAATAGATACCCTTTGACTGGGAACGGTGAAACTGACACAAATGTAGCAGAACGAATCGGCATTATTTACACATCTTCGAGTAGTAGACATGATGTAGTTTCTTCTCTAACAACCAACACGTAACTAACGTTTTATTATCACCCTTGTTTACTTTTAAATAGTCCTAAGTGATCAATACATTCTAATAAAATCTCATAAAACCTTAATATGTTCACTTTGAATCCTGTTCACAATGAACAGGATTAGCTTAATAGACTGGCATTCCTATATATATATATATATATATATATATATATATATATATATATATAAATATAATAACTTCGTGACCTTGGTATGATATGGTAAACCTAATCAGTAGGCGATTAAAGGTCTGTATATTACTTCAAAATATATGTATTTAAAAAACTCTACATGTTTCGGCTGTATACGCCTTTTTCAAGAGAATACAAAATATAAATGACAGGATATAAATGTCAAGTAATTAAGTTGCTATGGTTTAAATTATTCAAAGATACATTCTAGTAATAATAATAAATCATGCCTTAGTATTCCAAAAAAATAGATAACAAGGTGTGAAAATATGTGTTGTTCGCTGCTAGCAATTTGTGTCTCCTTCTGGGTATGAACTTGTGTGTTGGTTGCTGCTGGCAGCTTGCGTCTCTCTATGGGTGTGTGGTTTTGTGTGAGAGCGTAAGTGTAGGGTTTTGTATGTCGGTGCGTTCGTGCGTGTGTTTAGTGATCGGTCGCATGAATTTAGAGAGGTCGGATAACCAGCCGTTGCGTAGGGCCGCCAACCCTTTCCCGACAACTTCTTTACAATTCCGTGCAGTACTTCGACGGTCTGACCCCCGCCCCAACGAGGCAAGGCGCAGACAGGCGAAGCGCACCCTGTACGGGGTTGCTCATCGCAACTAAGGGAACACTCTTAGTGGCTACCTCGGTCGACGATGGTCACACTTATGCCATCTTAACGTTTTCCGCCGAAGCGGGGGCATAGCACACACGTCGAACGTGTGTGTGCTGTTAACGGCAACCTAGCCAGGTTGTCGCCCAGGACCGGTCCTAGTGGTGTGTGCATTGCGCGGCGACGAGATAGCGCCGCGTAGCATGGTTCCTCACTCTTGCTGGAAAGGCGGAATGGCACCTGACTGCCCGACGGGCAGACCCCCCTAGAGTTTTGTAGCGCATATGCTAGGCTGCAACCCAGTAGAGGACCACATCAGCAAAAAACAGAAAACAGGGATAGGCAGGGAAAAGCAAGACATGAGTTATTATTACGTATGCGCCCGTGGAGCGACTTAAGATACAAAGTTGTCGGCATTCGCTCAAAACGAGAAGGAAAACCACGAAAACCTGCTCGGACAACTAGACAGGAATCAGAACACGGAACAGTCATCATGATAAGCAAAAGTATATGATATTTAAATGATATTTAAATAACATAAGGTATATAACAAAAAAAAAAAAATATATAATATGATGGTAAATTGTAGATCGTGACAAAATTAAATTATAGTATATACTGCTTAGATTTTTTATATCATTTCTGTTGTTAATTGAATTTTTTTCCTGTTTAATACTGATCATTTCTTTAATTTGTCTTTTCACTGTGTGTTGTTCTTTATCAATTATCTGTGTGTTTTCAAAATCGAAATGGTGATCGCGTTGTAGTTTGTGTGTAGACAATGCAGTTTTGTCTGTTCTAGAGTATTTGTGGGCTTGTATTCTTTTGTATAAATATTGTTTCGTTTGGCTTATGTAGTAACTATCGCAATCGCGACATGGTATTTTATATACGACATGTGCTCCTACAGTATTCAATAAAATGATTATAAATAATCTGACTGATAGGGCAGTAAAACTATCACATACTAAATACAGAAAAGATAACATCAAAAAAATTAAAACAATCCTAACTGATAATAATTATCCACCACAACTTATAGACCAAACTATTAAAAAAAGAGTACACCAAATATACAACACTGCAGACACCAATAAAAATTTGAACAATGACACAACATATATCACAATTCCATATGTTCCACAACTATCGGAAAAAATTAAACACACTTTAAAAAAATATGATATAGCTACAACATATAAACTTAGTAATACTAATAAACATTTATTTTCAAAACTTAAACCTAAAATAAAAAAAAATCGAGAAACACATGTCGTATATAAAATACCATGTCGCGATTGCGATAGTTACTACATAGGCCAAACGAAACAATATTTATACAAAAGAATACAAGCCCACAAATACTCTAGAACAGACAAAACTGCATTGTCTACACACAAACTACAACGCGATCACCATTTCGATTTTGAAAACACACAGATAATTGATAAAGAACAACACACAGTGAAAAGACAAATTAAAGAAATGATCAGTATTAAACAGGAAAAAAATTCAATTAACAACAGAAATGATATAAAAAATCTAAGCAGTATATACTATAATTTAATTTTGTAACGATCTACAATTTACCATCATATTATATATATTTTTTTTTTGTTATATACCTTATGTTATTTAAATATCATTTAAATATCATATACTTTTGCTTATCATGATGACTGTTCCGTGTTTTGATTCCTGTCTAGTTGTCCGAGCAGGTTTTCGTGGTTTTCCTTCTCGTTTTGAGCGAATGCCGACAACTTTGTATCTTAAGTCGCTCCACGGGCGCATACGTAATAATAACTCATGTCTTGCTTTTCCCTGCCTATCCCTGTTTTCTGTTTTTTGCTGATGTGGTCCTCTACTGGGTTGCAGCCTAGCATATGCGCTACAAAACTCTAGGGGGGTCTGCCCGTTGGGCAGTCAGGTGCCATTCCGCCTTTCCAGCAAGAGTGAGGAACCATGCTACGCGGCGCTATCTCGTCGCCGCGCAATGCACACACCACTAGGACCGGTCCTGGGTGACAACCTGGCTAGGTTGCCGTTAACAGCACACACACGTTCGACGTGTGTGCTATGCCCCCGCTTCGGCGGAAAACGTTAAGATGGCATAAGTGTGACCATCGTCGACCGAGGTAGCCACTAAGAGTGTTCCCTTAGTTGCGATGAGCAACCCCGTACAGGGTGCGCTTCGCCTGTCTGCGCCTTGCCTCGTTGGGGCGGGGGTCAGACCGTCGAAGTACTGCACGGAATTGTAAAGAAGTTGTCGGGAAAGGGTTGGCGGCCCTACGCAACGGCTGGTTATCCGACCTCTCTAAATTCATGCGACCGATCACTAAACACACGCACGAACGCACCGACATACAAAACCCTACACTTACGCTCTCACACAAAACCACACACCCATAGAGAGACGCAAGCTGCCAGCAGCAACCAACACACAAGTTCATACCCAGAAGGAGACACAAATTGCTAGCAGCGAACAACACATATTTTCACACCTTGTTATCTATTTTTTTGGAATACTAAGGCATGATTTATTATTATTACTAGAATGTATCTTTGAATAATTTAAACCATAGCAACTTAATTACTTGACATTTATATCCTGTCATTCATATTTTGTATTCTCTTGAAAAAGGCGTATACAGCCGAAACATGTAGAGTTTTTTAAATACATATATTTTGAAGTAATATACAGACCTTTAATCGCCTACTGATTAGGTTTACCATATATATATATATATATATATATTATATATATATATATATATATATATATATTATATATATATATATATATATATATAGTAAACCTAATCAGTAGGCGATTAAAGGTCTGTATATTACTTCAAAATATATGTATTTAAAAAACTCTACATGTTTCGGCTGTATACGCCTTTTTCAAGAGAATACAAAATATGAATAGATTCATATTTTGTATTCTCTTGAAAAAGGCGTATACAGCCGAAACATGTAGAGTTTTTTAAATACATATATTTTGAAGTAATATACAGACCTTTAATCGCCTACTGATTAGGTTTACCATATCATACCAAGGTCACGAAGTTATTATATATATATATATATATATATATATATATATATATATATATAAGACTATACATTCCAGTCTGGAATTGCAGCCGCTCTTTGAGCTCGTAAGACTCGTTTTGTTGTGAGTCACTCCATTTTCTGTGGTCTATAGATATATTCTTGCCCTCTTCACAACTTTTCGCCATTCTTCTTGGTCCTCCAACCAAATTTTTGGTCTACCTCTTGTTCGTGCTCCATATGGCTTCCATCTTGTAATTCGTCTCAACGTTGACCCTTCTTCTCTTCTGTTGACATGCACATACCACCTCATAGATTTAATAACTCTTACTATATTTTCTCTCCCCAATAACTCCTCTATCTAATGATTCATAAGGATTCTATAAGCACCATCTTCTTTCTTTGTTTCATAAATTCTTCTGATTATTTTTCTTTCAAATGTTCCTAGAGCTTCTTCATCTTTCTGTGTTAATCTCGTTGTTTCTCCGGCGTATGTCACTACCGGTCTAATTTTTCTGTAAATGCTGATTTTCTTATTTTTCATATATTTCTTGTATCTATAGTATGCTCTGTTCCCTGCTTGAATTCGATGTTTCACCTCGTCTGTTTTCTGATTCTTACTACTTATCATAGATCCTAGGTACTTAAATGTATCCACTTTCTGAAATTTGTAATTTCCCATCGCTACTTCTTTGCTTTCCCCAATGTTTTCTTGTCTTGCGATTCTCATATATTATGTTTTGACTTGATTTATCTCAAGTCCTCTCTTCTTTGCTTACGAGTCGAGTCTCAGCAAGGCTTCTCTTAGACTATTTGGATCTCTTGCTATTAATGCTATATCATCTGCATACGCTATTATTTGCATTGATTTTTCAATAATCGTCCCTTTAAAACCACAATCTCTTATAATTCCTTCTACAGCTATATTAAATATTGACGCAGCTAATCCATCTCCCTGCCGTACCCCCGAATTAAATTCAAATTCTTTTGATACATCGTCCTGCCGCAAAACTGCTGCTCTGGATCGTTTCATCGTCATTTTCATTAGTCTTATCAACTTTATAGGTATTCCTAAATTTTCGGCAACTTTGAAGATTGCATCACGTCTCAGGCTGTCAAATGCTTGCTTAAAATCAATGAATAATATTAGAAGTTCGATGTTTTGTTCATAGTATTTCTCTATTATTTGCTATATATATATAGCATCGATAGTTGATCTTCTCGGCCTAAATCCCAGCTAATATTCTCCAATGATGTCCTCTGTCTGAGTTTTCACTTTTTTATATATTAAGGATGTCACTAACTTGTAACTTACACTCAAAAGTGATATTCCCCTTTAGTTTTCACATAGCATTGGATTTCGTTTTTTGTACACTGGAATTGTTAATGCACAACTCTATTCATTAGGCATCGCTTCCTCTTTCCATCTCTGTATGATTAATTTATATATTTGTTGTTTAAGCTCATCTCCTCCGTGTTTTATCAGCTCACTGCATATTTCGTCGTCGAGATTTTCTTTGCTTCATTTTTCCAATCATCTCATAATATTCTTCTTCAGAGGGTATCATTTGGTCCTCATACTCTTCTATGCCAAAGGAATCGCTATATTCATCTTGCTGTAACTGCTTATATTTATTTAGTACCCCTTTAACGTATTTCTCCCATTCTTCACTATCGATATTCGCAGTCAGATTTCTCGTGTTTTCTTTTCTTACTTGTTGATATAACTTGTTGTTGTTATTGCTATCATTCTCAATATCATCCATCATTTCGTCAATTAATTGTGTTTTCTTCCGCCTTACCAGTTTCGTACCTTCTCTTCTCTTTTTACTATATTCTTCATATCGCCTTCTTCCATATCATCCATATCGTCTTCTTTCGCTCCTGTATTTAACCATTTTAGTCTCATTTCTTTCTTCCTCTTCATTGCTCTTTCACATTCAATGTCAAACCATCCATTCCTTTTCTCTGCTTGTTTCCTTCCTAATACTATCTCTGCTGCTTCCTTTATAATTGTTTATTACTTAATTAGTTCAGTAAGTACTTAAATATTATCAGCAAATGAAATCGGCAAACAAAAAGTGCTGTAGAAAGAAAACTTGACGTGATAAAGACAAATGGGGTTTATATTTGGTTTTAGCTTACCAATGTTAATTAAAAACAAGTGTCAGATTATAATCAGCAGAAAAATTAATTAATTGTTGGCCAGCTAATGTTTCCAATATTTTTTTTTAAATTATAATTTAAAAAATATTGGAAATATTAGCTTCTGTACTTTAATTACGAAATCTAATCGTTCAAAACGTCAGAATGTAATTAATAAACATCTTAATAAAAGGAAAGTAAGCAAAGAATCTTTAGGCGTTAAAGATTAAAGGAAAATAATTACCTTCTTTGACAGGTTATTCTCAACATCAGAGATAACAATATTACGATAAAGAAATCGTTCACGATATTAAAATAATAATCAATCTATTAATGCAAGGAAAAAGTCAGTTACAAACGTGAAGAAAATTTAATAGGTAAACATTTGATGGATCGAATATTTCTGATATTGAAACCCGTACAAAACACGTCTAACTGATGTGAAATGACAACGGTCAAACTGAGCATTTTAAAAATATGTGAAAATAAATGTAGTGGAAATTTTTGGATGAAAATTTTATAAAAGTAACTATATTATTAACGTGTCGGAGGCTGTAGTTCTTTAACCATATTATATGTGTTCAAAAATATGGACAACGTTTTTAATCAATAGGTTTTAAGAATTAAAATATTGAATTTTATTTAGGCAAGATTTCTTTATAACATAAACATTATACACACACACTCTATTCAGAGGGATCACGGCATTTCCCGTTATTAATGTTCATGGCCGCGTCAAACATAATTTTATGACATACTTTTACTTACTTTATACAACAAATGTTATATTATACAACAAAGTTCAAAGCACGGCCTGCATTAACCATGTATTTATAATTATGTTTTGATTCATCCTTTGCTACCTACGCGATCTAAAATAGTAGCGCACGCTAACAACAAGGCTGACGCTTGATGTTCAGCGAATACCCCTCTCTTTCGGACTGGCCCACCTGAAGGTGGTCGCTCCAACGAAATGCCCCTACCGACTAGCTCGTATGATGGAGAGCGTGTGGGATCAAAGATCGCTCGTTGGAAAAGAAAAGGCGCCACCGCATAAAGTCACGGCAGGCGCACCCCGTATACACGGCTGCGGGTGGAGCTAGATGGCCTCAGTCGCAAGAGAGAGAAGTATTCCCCCACTCCTTGTTGCTGCCAAAACGTGTAACTGTGATCTCTCTAACACTCGCTGAGTAAGAAATCAAACACAAAATCCAGACTTCAAATAACTTTAATTAATCAACCAAGTAACACAACAAACGATATACAGGTTATCAAAATAAAACACAAAAGAATATAACGGGAGTTATCAACGCTAACAGAATATATCACCAGTTCCAACAGGTGTACGTTTTCCCCAACTTGGTATAGCTGGCTAAGTATATATATTTAACAAAGTATATATAAAAGGTTAAGCCCACTAAAAATTAACTTACGACCGAGGTTAAGCCTCTCTATAAGTAAAGACAAAGAAAATCGTAAGAATACAAAATGACGTGAACAAAATCTAAAAGTCCACTAAATATTTGGACACCGGGTATATATAATTTCAGTAAAAATAAGGTAATAAATAAAATTTCTATCATAGGTAACGCTTTAAGATTCTGACAAAACAAATGTGCTCGAAAGTAAAACAAGCACAGGTATTCTACATGTGAAAGCAACCCCCTGTATAACAGGTTATAATAAATTTAAATTAAATCAAAACGTCAAATTACAAAGATTAGATAGGTACTCGAGAGAACGGAAGTGAGAATTCTTACTATGGTCCTGTACAAAATGTTTACATAAATATATAGTAATCACTGAGTTAATATTCGACGTGCTCTCTAATTAAACAGAAGCTCCACTCAAGGTAGGAGCCTCAAGGTTATACAATTGCTCAAAGAAATGGTTGCAAGAATTATAAACTATTCATGAAAATGAAAGTAAATGAGGTTATTCTACATAAATAATTACCCAACTAAATTAATTTAGGGGGTGAAGCCCTTAATCTGATTATTCTAGTGAAAGGATCACAACAAAAAAGAAAAAGGAGAAAGGAGAAGCCCCTCTCTGTAGTTAATTTAAAATATTAATACCAAAATTTACACTATCTCACTATTGTTGATTATAAGAAGTTAAGTTTAAATAAGTCTTCAAACAAAAGATGTCTCCATAAAGACACCGAAAAATTTAAAGCACACTTAGCTGACTCCAAGCCTTCGATGAAACGTTTCCCCGGAGTCTATCTTCCTGGAAAGTTCATCAAATAAACGGAATGTAAGGGTTTTCAATCACCGTACAGGAAACTTGGTCCTAGATGGCCTTCGGTCACCACGTGGAATTATTGCCTTAATCGGAATGAGTTCAAAAGATCAATACGCCATTCCGACTGAACATAAATAAAATCCAGAAATATTCCACATTTAACCGGATAACCCGATAAATCCTAAGAAGAAAAATTCGAAATAAGTAATACTCAATATATTAAAAATATCTCTTACCGCCTAACAAGCTTCTTCGAATAAAAAAAAGACACGTTATCGTGGCGATGACTTGGGAAGAAGTAATGACAGAAAACCCGCGTGTTCCTCACAATGGCCGACATACGTCATCAGAAAATTCGGGAATATAAATGAAAGAAAGCGAAGCTCAAAAACTCCCAACAATTAAAGTACGCCTAAGGAGTTCAAACGAGCCCACATTGGAAAATAATTAAATTTTAGGAAACGGTAAATATCAAAATCAAGGTAATTATACATTCAAAGTAGAATTCTGTAACTGAGGGAAACAAAATTCCGAACAGAGGGCGCTCTAACGAAAGCGTTAATAATTAATAAACTGAAACAGTAGTTCCAAAGTTAAAGACACTGCGACAAGAAGATCTTACAATACAAAAAGCGAATTCCCACAAAACAAAATAAAGCAACGGAGATACATGACTCGAGGAAATCGGAAAACACTGTCAGAATGATTAACGCGGCAAAAAGAATGTTTAAAGAAGTGTACGGCGTCAGATATAGCAACTTCAACAATATCGGAACTAGAATTATATAACAGAAAATATAGGGTCGGTCAAAATAATCGAACCCGAAATTAGAATTAGGAATAATTTAACTTTTGAAAAGCTTAAACGACATGATAATTAATAACCTAAAAATATAAAATAGAGTAATTTGTAACAATTGAAAAATAAGCGGATCACAATGACTTGAAGAGCCTAGAATAAGAGAAAAGGAAAAAGAAGTTAACAGCATAACGCAAAGTGATTTTCTATACGTAACACCTTCTTAGAAAATATGCTTTGAAATACCTATTTATCATTTCTTTTATAGTTGTTTTGTCAGGCCTTTTTCTATTTGTATCATTTTTACTTTAATGTGAAGCTGTTATAGCCGCCAAATTTTCAGGAACATCACAGTTTAGCATTGTAACATTTAAATTAAAGGGTTACCACCTATTGTTATAAACATGTAGTTGCCTGTTAAGCCAGACGGACATGCTACAATTTGATTACGGTCATATTTTCAAAGGTCTGTTTTGTATAATAGTATTTCGGACACACAATTTGACCAAGGTCGAGTCTAGGTAAAACAGTATGTAGCCGATTTAAACTGCACAATTCTAAAGATTGCCCTGAGCTTTGTTGATGGTGATTGTAAACGCCAATCGAATTTGGAATTGCAATCTCTTAAATTGAAATAGCACATCCTTTGGAATAATAAGAATGCGGGGAATGAGGACATCTTCACCTTTGAAAAGGTCCTGTTAATATTGTTGCTTCTACGACATTACTCATTAGTCATTAATTTATTTACCTCAAGCTGCGTGCCGTTGCAAAGTTTTGGCCGGTTGATATTTCGCAACATGATAATTAGCACGTCAAGTTTCAACTGCAGTGCTGGCAGATCGAGTGAAATCAAAAATTCTATTGGATAATTAACCGCTTCATCTGCTTCCACAACATTGTCGACGGACTTGTATGTGCCTAGCTTTGAATGAACGCTACGATAAACGACACGGCTCAATTCCAATGCAATGTCACACGAAATAATTTCATCAAAATGAAAATAAATCGAAATCTATTGCAACTCCAATTTAACAATGCAATCGGAAACACTAAAAATGCTAACTGACAGTAGCTGTCAAGAAGCACGTTGTCCGGCATGAGCAATGTTTAGTATCGAGTGTGTTGCTGTTACGTCCAACAGCGGGCGCTGTTTTTAAAAAAACGTTTTTACATGTCAAGGATATGACATACGCATAATTTTTACCTGTTACAGATGGGACTTTATAAAGAGTGTTAGGGAATGTTTGAGCCAAAATTTACAGACTGATTTATTTATAAAATACAAACAAAAAAATATATGCGATTTTTGTGAAATATATAACGTTTTGGAGAAAAAGCGTAGTTAAATTTGTTAATAATAAAGACAAGACACAAACAATAATAGTACTTATAGGTACCACATTTATTTGTTACAGATGCCTATGATATCTGTGACATTTTAAGCACTGGCAATGTGATATTTTGTTAAGTTTACAAAAATAAAAACAACGCAAGATTTATAAAATTAAAGGAAATGTTGAAAATGTCCACGATTCGCTTCAAGGCAAGCTTCAGCACCCCTGTTTAGTGACTGACTTACTTGAGCTAGTTCATTTTCGTTATTTCTTATAAATTCTGTAGCCACCACAACGCGATTTTCAAGATCTTCCACATTTTCTACAGAAGTCTTGTACACCAGTGATTTCATGTAGCCCTAAAGATAGTAATCACAGCTGTTAAGATCTGGTGATCGAAGTAGCCAGGCATGTGGTCCACCTTGTTCAATCAACCGTTCACCGTAAATTTCATTTAAAAAGTTTCTGACCTGCAGAGTAAAATGTGCAGAGGCCCCATCATGCATGAACCACATTATTCTACGTAATTCCGAAGGTAATTCTTCTAGTAATCCTGGTAATACTTCTTATTAAAAATGTAAATACTTCTCGGCATTTAAAAGATTTGGTAAAACATATGGGCCTATAAGTCGGGTACCAATTATTCCAGCTCACACATTGGTAGAAGATACACGTAGAAAATTTTGTTCAATTATTGCATGAGGATTGATATCGGTCCAGCCTGGTGTATAAATTAAGAATTACACTTCTAGTAACAACATTCGTCAGTTTGTTTCGAAAACAGAGGGTTTTCTGCAATTTTTGTTTTAACAGCCAATTGCAAAATCGACGTCTACGACAAAATCGTCCCTGTTCAAACTTCGAACTCTAACTAAATGATGAGGATACCAAAGATATTCTCTAAGAGTCCTACACACTGTCCAGTGACTAACTCCAACTTGGCGAGCTACCTCTCTAGTGCTGATTGAAGGATCTACTTCAACAATTTAAATAATATTTTCCTCAACAGCCACCATTCTTTCATCACGTCCTCTTCCAACTTCTTGGTTTTTTGGTACTATCGAACCTGTTCCTCGAAGTCTTTGGTGCACATCTATGAAACTACATTTGTTAGGTATTCTACGATGAGGATACCGTTCTGTGTACCTTTTAACTGCGTCCCTGGAATTTCCACTACATTCACCATACACAAAGTGCATCTCAGCGTTCGTGAATGGAATATTGAACCATTTTAAATTGAGCAGAATTACTGTTAATTTGACTGACATAATGTTTTACTTTTTTTAAATTGCTAAGTATAGCAAGCGCCAAATAAGATGGCGAGCGGTGGGAGTAAGTTCGCGCAGCATTAGAATTAGTGGGGAGATTTGTATTTGGTTTTACATAAAATTGCAAGTTACCAAGGCGGCGTAAACTACACATCTATCACTTAATAAATTAATAATTTATTAGAGTAAAATATATACAAACTTATTTTTTAACAGTATAGATTTATTGTTAAATCAATTAGATGTTACAGAAACAATTAAACATATTGCTATGGATTTTTAATTAAAAATAATTTAAATATTTAAAATAAAAATGTACATATTTTGTGGGATGAGTTGTATATTTTGAAAATGTTTTAAATTTAACGTTTGAGAAAAACTGGTATATCCGAGGTCGCTCTCTTTGAGAGGCCAAGGTAAATGAAGGGAGACCTAGATCAGCTATTAAATGAGATGGTTGTGTTCTTTGAAATATATATATATATATATATATATATATATATATATATATATATATATATATATATATATATATATGGTAAACTTAATAAGTCGGCGATTAAAGGTCTGGTTTATTACTTCAAAGTATATATATACAAAAATAACCCTACATGTTTCGGCAATGATGCCTTTGTCAAGGATATAAAAAATATAAATGAAAGAATATAAATATATATTATATTTTTTATATCCTTTGACAAAGGCATCATTGCCGAAACATGTAGGGTTATTTTTGAATATATATACTTTGAAGTAATAAACCAGACCTTTAATCGCCGACTTATTAAGTTTGCCATATCATACCAAGGTCACGAAAATATTATATATATATATATATATATACAGGGTGATTCATTTTCGGCCCTCACCTTGGGGATCTCGCTTATTATTGGAGATAGAGTATAGGTTTAAATTTGGCAAAGTTGTTAATTTTGTGTTTGTTATAAATCCGTAAAGAAAATAGACCTGTGACAAATTACCTTCGTTATTTAAAAAAAAAACGCGAAAACCCCATTTTCTTCTTTTACCTGTAGCACCGACATTTGGCCTTGTAGAGAAAATATAAAAACACATCCTTGTGGCCATTTCTAAACCTCTATCCAGTGGTGTACTCTAACTTTTTAATCGACGTTTCGTTTCTTTCTGGCCATCATCAACTATCTAATTTCTTATAGGTGCCATATTGGATTTAGACATCTTCAGAAAGAGTTTTTATTTCTGATTTCAACCATGTACCACATGCTGACTAAAGTTTTTGACATTAGGTTTTATTTGAAAGAATAAATTATAAGATTAAATAAGGTAGCCATGGAATTTCAATCTGTCAAACATTTCATTTATTGTTCATTAATAATACAAAAATGTCATACACTAACGAAGAAAAACGAGATATGATAAGTATTTTTTATTCTTCGAACCGAAATTCAACAGTAGCGAGTACAAGATATCTACAATTATATCCAGAACGACAACAGCCTCATCGTACCATTTTTCTAGATCTCGACAGAAATTTGGTCGAGAATGGATCGTTTACTAAGCCGCGTAATGGTCAAGACAACAGGAATTCAAATGAAAATCGACAAGATATTTTACAAATGGTAAATTAAAAGCGTGTTTACAAATTTCATGTTAATCTTATATTTTTATAGATAAATAATAATCCATCAATTTCTACACGCGCAGTAGCGTCAGAATTAAATTTGTGCCAGTCCAGAGTTTGGAGAACTTTACATAAAAGTAGGTTTAAACCATACAGGATCCATGTTAGTCACTCTTTACTGCCTGGAGATAATTTGAGAAGGCTAGAATATTGTAATTGGTTAATGGGAAGGATAGAAAATGACGAAAATTTTTTAAGCAAAATCATCTGGTCAGATGAAACAAAATTTACAAATTCTGGAATCTTCAACAGAAATACGGAGCACTATTGGGCAGTACAAAATCCCCGACAAAACAGGCCTAGAAGACCACAACATCGTTTTGGAATAAACGTTTGGATGGGTATTTTGGCAAATCGTCTCTTAGGACCAGTTATGTATGAAGAACATTTAAATGGAGAAAGATATTTAAACATTTTACGTACATACGTATCTGACTATCTTAACGACAATATCCCATTAAATCAATTACAATATTTATAGTGGCAACAAGATGGCGCACCAGCACACAATGTAGCTGTTGTTAGAAATTTCTTAAATCAAGAGTTTGCAAACCGTTGGATTGGAAATAGGGGAGTTGTTGAATGGCTTGCGAGATCACCTGATTTAAGTCCGCTAGATTTTTTTTTTATGGGGATATGTTAAAAATAATATTTATAAACTAGATGCGCCACAAAACATTGAAGAATTACGAGACAGACTTCAGAATGCAGACTTCGATGCAGTTCCTAGAAGAACTATACAAAGGGCAGTACAAAATGCCAGAAGGCGTGCCCAATTGTGCATTACCGAAGATGGCCAGATAATTGAACATTTACTGTAATTGTTTATTGTTTACTTTTCTAAGTATTTTTATTAATGTTTTTGTTATCTTGTACTCGCTACTGTTGAATTTCGTTTCGAAGAATAAAAAATACTTATCATATCTCGTTTCTCTTCGTTAGTGTATGACATTTTTGTATTATTAATGAACAAAAAATGAAATGTTTGACAGATTGAAATTCCAAAGGCTACCTTATTTAATCTTATAATTTATTCTTTCAAATAAAACCTAATGTCAAAAACTTTAGTCAGCATGTGGTACATGGTTGAAATCAGAAAAAAAAACTCTTTCTGAAGATGTCTAAACCCAATATGGCGCCTATAAGAAATTAGATAGTTGATGATGGCCAGAAAGAAACGAAACGTCGTATAAAAATTTAGAGTACACCACTGGATAGAGGTTTAGAAATGACCTCAAGGGTGTGTTTTTATTTTTTCTTTACAAGGCCAAATGTCGGTGCTACAGGTAAAAGAAGAAAATGGGGTTTTCGCGTTTTTTTTTTTTTAATAACGAAGGTCATTTGTCCAGGTCTATTTTCTTTACAGATTTATAACAAACACAAAATTTAACAACTTTGCCAAATTTAAACCTACACTCTAACTCCAATAATAAGAGAGATCCCCATGGTGAGGGCCGAAAATGAATCAGCCTGTATATATATATATATATATATATATATATATATATATATATATATATATTATATATATAAGTGTTTAGATAATTTCTTAGCCGTACATTAAATATAACATTTGATAAATTATTGGAGTTTTTCGGCATTTTCAAACATTCAAATCTGACATCTGCTCTTAAAATACTGACATCTACTTTCAGTAACTCACATCTAATTTCAAAATAGGCATCTGCTTTCTAATCTGACGTTTGCTTTCATAACTGACACCTGCTTTCAAAACAGACATCTGCTTTCAATAACTGACATTTGCTTTCACTAACTGACATCTGCTATCAAAACTGACATGAGCTTTCAAAACTGACTTCTGCTTTCAGCTTGACATCTACATTCAATAACTGACATCTGATTCATTAACACTGTTACTTTATAATGCATTTCTATATGGCTTGAACCTCGGTCTATTGTGGCCTAGTGGTAAAGGCGACAGCCCGGATAGCTGTAGACTTGGGTTCGTGTCCCAACGTAGACCATATTTTTCAAATAAAAAAGAAAATTCGTATGATTTGCTTTGTAATTTGTAGACAGCAATGTTTACATCCCCACTTACTCTGCAATTACATACATTCTAATTTAATATTTGTAAATATTTCCTATAAAAAGCCGAAAAACTCCAATAATTTATAAAATGTTATACATATATATATATATATATATATATATATATATATACCGTGTGTCCCAATCTCGATGCTCACCATTGGTATCTCGGTTATTAGAAGATATAGAACAAAGGTTAAATGGGGAATGTTTTGCAGAATTCAATACTCGCGGCAAATCTCATTTCAAATTTGATCTAACTTTTTAAATTTTTAATATATTTTGAAAAATCAAAAATTTGCCGATTTCGTTATTCCTCAATAACTCGATAACACTTAGTCTGACCTCTTTTAAAGTTTTACATTGTTCAGACACTTTTTTAAAACAAATTATTTGATACAAACAGAAACCCCCGATTGTCATTTGTTTTTAAGTTATTACCACTATCTTTTGTTTTTCATATGGCGGCCATATTGAATTTTGGGTTTGTTAGGTAGTCCTCAAAATGTGCTTTTCAACGATGTATAACATGCCTGAAAAATTTTTATTTATAAGGAAAATATTAATAAAAACGTAAATTAATCTTTAATATGAAATTATTAGGCTGAAAAATTAAACACCAATGTCAAATGAAAGTGAAAAGATATTCTAAGTATAGCAAACGCCAATTAAGTTGGCGCGAGGAGGGGTAAGTTAGCGCAGGATTAAAAGTAGTGGGGAGATTTGTATTTGGTTTTACATCAAATGTCAGATAATTCTAACCTCTGAGCGTGTATCACTAGCAAAGACATTATGTTCCGTCAAACGTCAATGACAAATGTATTCTGACAATGAAACAAAACGATAACCTGTCAAAGTACAATTAGTGCTGCAGAGATAAGTTAATTAAAACTACTTGTAGTTAGTGATAAGTAATTATTGTCAAGTATTAAGATTTATAAGTATTGATAATGGCACATACATATTCAAACGAAGAAAAAGTTGATATGTTGGAAGTGTATTTCAAAGCAAATAGAAACACTAAAAATGCGTGCACGAGTTATGCAGAGCGTTTTCCAGAAAGACAACAGCCACACAGGACAATTTTTAGAAGACTAGTTAGCAAATTAAAAAACTTTGGAAGCTTCGAACAAAAACGAGCTAACTATGAAGTTAATGATGCTGATACAAGTCTAAATAATATTTTGCAGAACGTTAGGAACAATCCCAGCACATCAGTTCGTCGTGTGACACGAGAAACAGGGATTTCAAAATCTACTGTTCACAGAACCTTGACGAAAAACAAGTATCACCCTCCCAAACCAACAATTGTACAAGGTTTAAGTGATAATGACAATCTCCGACGATTACAGTTTAGCAGGTGGTACCTTCAAAAATGTGAATATGACGCTAATTTTCCTAGGAAAATACTATGGACAGATGAAACACGATTTACCAATTGTGGAGTGTTCAATAGGAATAAATATCATCATTGGTCTACTGAAAATCCACATTTGGTAAATCAAAGAAGATTTCAAGTTCGATTTGGTTTTAATGTCTGGTGCGGTTTAATTGGTATGACATTTTGTTTACATTTTTTTTGTTTTTTAAACTCTTTTTTTCGTTTTAGATAATCAGTTAATAGGTCCTTTCATCTTTGATTACAATTTAACTGGTAACAGATATTTGGAGCTACTAACAAACGAGATAATGCCTGCTTTGAGGCAAATTATTAATCCCGAGAACATGCAAAACATCTGGTTCCAGCAAGATGGTTGCCCGGCCCATAACACTCGTAACGTGCAACATTTTTTGAGAGAAAACTTTGATGAGAGAGTGATTTCAAATAATGGACCCGTGCAATGGCCTGCGAGATCACCCGACCTTACCCCGCTTGACTTTTATTTATGGGGTACCACTAAAAACGAAGTATTTGATTTTGAACCGCCAGAAACTCGGGAAATTTTAGAACAAAGAGTACTAGATGTGCTACGATCAGTAAACAGAAACACGATACGTAGAGTTTGTAACTCTACTCGAACAAGGTGTCAAAATTGTGTGAAACAGAATGGTCGTCATATTGAACAATTTCTTTAAGTGAATGTGAACTTTAAGTTCTGTATCTTTACTTTTTATTTCTATAATTTTTTATCGTTTCGTTTGTTTACAGTATTACTTAGAATATCTTTTCACTTTCATTTGACATTGGTGTTTAATTTTTCAGCCTACTAATTTCATATTCAAGATTAATTTACGTTTTTATTAATATTTTCCTTATAAATAAAAATTTTTCAGGCATGTTATACATCGTTGAAAAGCACATTTTAAGGACTACCTAATAAACCCAAAATCCAATATGGCCGCCATATGAAAAACAAAAGATAGTGGTAATAACTTAAAAACAAATGGCAATCGGGGGTTTCTGTTTGTATCAAATAATTTGTTTTAAAAAAGTGTCTCAACAATGTAAAACTTTAAAAGAGGTCAGACTAAGCGTTATCGAGTTATTGAGGAATAACGAAATCGGCAAATTTTTGATTTTTCAAAATATTTTAAAAATTTATAAAGTTAGATCAAATTTGAAATGAGATTTGCCGCGAGTATTGAATTCTGCAAAACATTCCCCATTTAACCGTTGTTCTATATCTTCTAATAACCGAGATACCAATGGTGAGCATCGAAATTGGGACACATGGTATATATATATATACATATATATATATATATATATTTAAATTAGTTCGGGTTGATTTTGAAAGTGTTCTATAGTTGATGGTATTTTGATATTTAATTCTCGATATTTTTAGAGATATTTATTCTCGTATTTTGATGAAAAAATTAATTAAGCAACCGTTTGTCGTAAAAGTGTCTCCACATTTTTTTGTAATTAATATTAAGATATTATGACGTCATATATAAATTTATATTAAAGATTGTAGATAATTGTTTTAAATATTATGAATATAGATAATTCAGCTGATATTAAGAGTCTTCGCTATATTTTTTATAGAGATAAATTTTGTTCGATTGAATTCAGTTTTTTTTGTGTGTCATTTTGCACATGCGTAATTTTGTTCGTGGTTCAGTATCTGTATGTTTATATACAGTGTGGTTTTCTTTGAAGAATTCAATATAAAGTTTGATTATTTTAGTTCAGTTTGATCGGAGTCAATAAAGAGGAAGTTTTTCCATTCATTTTGCTGTCAATTTTACAATGAAGTTTTTACCTCATGTATTTTTGTGTAATACAGTATCTTTACACTTTGTAAAGATAGATTTTTTTTATTTTTTTTATTTTGTATTAAATATTCAGTTTGATTTTATCCTGAGTTTGATTTTTTGTACTCACACCATTATTGTTAATTAATTAATTAATTAAAAATAAATATATAAATTTTTGTGCACATTTCACTGGCGTCCAAATTCACGTGTTTCCTTATTGGAACCCGAGAAGTTAGAAGTCTCATATTTGAAAATTCACCGGCTGAGAAACCTAGTTGGGAAAACTAGTGGTGGATGGTGGCGTGCTAAATCTTCAAACCACTATTCATAGCAATATGTATAGTGGCATATATGCAATACGTCCATTACCAAACGAAATGATTGGTGCCTAAAAAAACGGGTATACGGGTATTTTGTTTGGTGTAAATCAAAACGCACCTCACAACTCCTGACTACTAGTATGACAGTTAAATAAAGTATTTTAAAATGTCAAATTTGAACCAGCTTAAGAAATATTTTTTGATAACGCGACTTCAGGAGAGATGGACTGTTAGAAGAATTGCGGGCGAACTAAACATAAGTAAAAATACAGTGCCACGAGCTAAAAAAAACTTGCAAAATGGTGTGCTTATCGGAAGAAATGGTGCAGGACGCCGAAAAATATCATCTCGGAAGCAAGAAGAAGTGAAGAACACCCCTTTGATACATCCATAAGAGCAAAAGAACTAATTTTCCTGATAGCATCAGAACTGCCCAAAAACGAATTGCTGAAACGAAATTAAAATACAGCTGTAGCGCAAATAAGATTTTTTGACGGAAAATAATAAGCAAAGAAGATTGGAATTTGCTCAACAATATGTTATCTGGCATGATATATGTAATAGTAGTAGTTTTCTCAGACGAAAAGACTTTCCAGTTCTTTCATAATGGCCATATTGGTGTTTATCGACCGCCAAAAATGCATTCTGATCCAAAATATGTACCATCCGTCAAGCGAAGTGGTTATTTTTCTGTAAATGTGTGGGCATGGATTAGTGCCAGAGGTCCAGATGTATGTATTATAATTAAGGAAAAATTATGGGGTTAAGTGTATAGGAGAATTTTAGAACAAGCTATGCTACCATCAGTAATGGCGGTTTTTGGCGAAAATTTTACATACCGGCATGCAATATAATACAAAGCTTGAATATTTCAGCAATAATGCCACTTTATAATTACATGATAACAATGCAGTCCCCCGAGCACGAATAGTCGAATATTTTTTAATTTATATAATGTGTTTTACTGTGGCCCTCAAAAAGTCCCGACTTAAACATGTTTGGCGAAGATTAACGAAAATTATATACACCGCCAATTTTAGACCTAATAATCGCTTTGAGCTACTGGAACCCATTATGGAAGCATGGCAAAATATCACGCCGGAATTTACTCGGGATTTGGTGCTATCAATGCCGCGACAAAATATAATTGACTGTAACGGAGCAATGACCAAATACTAAAATTGTACTTAAAATTCTAAAGTATTAAAAACTAAACTGTACATGATCTTTATTATATGACTGTGTTGATTAAAGGAGTAAATAGACTACAATATAGGCAAACGACAACTGTCATTCTATATAACCTTTGCATATCGTTTGACATGGCTTGACATAAAAGCCAAAACACACTATACAATTTTTGAAAAATTACGTCAGTTTATCTGTCAATGCTGTACCCGTTTTTTTAGGCGCCGATGGTACACAGAAATTTGTGTTTTATGTTTTTTTAATCTGTTTAATTATGGCTTTTTTTCAAAGAGGTTAGAATTATCTGACATCTGCCATTCGAATGATTAATCAAAATAATTTGATTAGACGTCGAAAAATAATATGCGGCAAGAAAATAAAGGTCATACTTTTTATTAGGTAGTTATTAACAGAAATTTAATACTTTAGGTATTTTGTTGCATTGCCATTACTTTCTATCACCAAATTAATCCTTCTAGGCATAGATCTAATTAGAGCTTTACAATATTATGCAGTTAAATTTTGCCAACACTCATTTATGCCATTAATTAATTCATGTCTGTCTAAAATTATTACGACGCATTATTTTTTCCATGTGCCCCACAAATTTTCAATTGGATTAAGATTCGGGCTTTCGGCATACTTAAAACTAAAAATTAAAACCAATAGTAACATTTGACAACCGTTTGACACAAATAAAACTGACATAAGCTGACAATTAATAACACACGATCATATTTTAGATTTCCCATTTTTTTTTTGAGTTGACAGTAATAATGAGATTGTAATGTATAAACTAGTTTTTAATAATATTTTTAAAACAGTATAAATTTACAGAGGAAGCAATTTGATGTTATAATTAATAAAAACAATTTACATATGAAATGAGATTTAAATGTACAAACAGATAGTTAAGAATATCGCAAAACGCAAATCCATTTGCTTGTATACGTATAAAGAATATTTAATTTATAAATTATTTATTCCTTTATTACTAACAGTACAATAGATTAATAAACAAATTAATCTTCTTCGGAACTGAAGTTGTCATCATTGTCACCCTCATTATATACATTAATAATTAAGCTTTCTGTCGTTTCATCAGCTAATATTTCTGATTCTAAATATTTATTTCACTTAATAGCAATGATGTACTTTTATGTTACAAAAATAATTGTAAACATTAAAAACTACCTCTCGCGTTTGAGCGTGTATTACTTTATGATCCCCTAGCAAAGACAATATGTTCCGTTATTGACAAACATATTCCGACAATTACTTGAGTAAGTGGACCTGCACGTTTTGAAAAACGACTACTGCGCACCCCCTCCGCTCGCTATCTTATTTGGCGCTTGCTATAATACCTTAAAAATTGTAATCAACAGGTGACTTGATAGGAAAAAAGATATTATATCAGTAGTTGCCTAAAGTTTCGGCGTCTATCTTGTACATCGTGTTTCTCGAAAACCATGCGACTAGGAGAAATGCGATAAAAAGCCTCTAATAATGTCCTCTAATTTTAGCTAAAACATTCCCTAACACGGTGTATAATAGGTATATAAAAACTCGCGCGTATTCGAATGCAACGTTGTGTCAAAATTTCAAAGCAATCGGTGAAGAACTTTCGGAGACTTAAGATTTTGAACAATCGAACGTTTACATTTCTATTTATATAGATTTATTAATTTTGACTAAATCACTGCTTTGTGTGGGTACACAATATACCTGTTTCGTTCATTCTCATTTTCTGTTCTTCGAATAATAACACAGGTCTACAGTGATTTTGATGTTTGAAAGCTGTTTGCTAATTTGTATATGTTTGGGGGCCTTTATTCCAAAAAACGCCATATTTTTGCTCTATCACGTAAATTTTTTTTATAGCGCTCTATATCTTAAAAATGTTAATTTATTAATATACATACCTATGTCAAGAATATGTTTGTTCCATGTTAGGCATGATTTTTAAATGAATTGATTTTTATGAAATTAAATGTGATTTGGCAACACTGGTTAATATTATAATTCTCGGCAACGCAACAGAGTCGGCGCAGAAGCGCCAATACAACGTTGAAACCTGCTTATGTGCAGTTTAGTTGTGTTAGTCGTCGTGCTACTGTGTCCGCGCGCTTCTTGTCTTCGTTATTGCGTATTTTAAGTGTTCTAGAACGTATAAATATGGAAATAAGACATTGTGTGAACAATCCGAATAACTTTTGTTATATCTGTGGTAGTTGTGTCGTAGTAAAGCAGAGGCTAACTTCGTTTGTGAAAAATGTATACCACGCTTATTTTGGTGTAAAAATTGGCGACCAAGACAAGTCCTGGGCTCCTCATACTGTTTGTTCCGTTTACGTTGAAGCATTAAGAAACTGGCAAAAAGGTAGGAAGAAATGTTTAAGCTTTGGTGTTCCTATGGTATGGCGAGAGCCTAGAAATCACAGTGATGATTGTTATTTTCGTTCGTGTAATGTTCAAGGATTCAACAGAAAAACTAAGAAACAAATTGTGTATCCCAATCTTGACTCTGCTATTCGACCAGTTCCTCATGGACCAGATGTACCGATACCTACCGCCCCAAAAGCACTAGAAAACGTCATATCGTCAGAATCAGAGGAATCTAATTGGGACCCAGATGACTCAGATTTCACACCAGATTTCAGAGAGCCCGAAGTGTTTAATCAGAGTGAACTGAATGATTTAATTAGAGATTTGCACCTTCCAAAGGATGCATCCGAATTGTTAGCCTCCCGACTTCGTGAGAAACATTTACTGGCACCTGGCGTCACATCAAGCTTTTACCGGGATCGCAAAAAAGAGTTATGTCAATATTTTACTCAAGACGGACCGCTAGTGTATTGCAACAATATTCCTGACTTAATTTCAAAATTAGGAAATGTGCCGTATGTAAAAGAAGAATGGCGCCTGTTTATTGACTCAAGTAAGCGTAGTTTAAAAGGCGTTTTATTGCACAATGGTAACGAGCTGGCCTCGGTTCCCGTTGCCCATTCGGTATATTTAATGGAAACGTATGAAAATTTTGAACTTTTAAAGAAAATAAACTACCAAGAACATCAGTGGATGCTTTGTGGTGACCTTAAAGTGCTGGGCATGCTACTAGGACAACAAGGAGGTTATACAAAATTTCCATGCTTTATTTGTGAGTGGGATAGTCGAGCAAGGGATAGACATTGGACTCAAATAGAATGGCCCTCTAGAACAAGCGTTACACCTGGTAGTAAAAATGTATTAAGAGATAGCTTGGTTGACCCCAAAAAAGTTTTACTGCCTCCTCTCCATATCAAACTTGGCTTGATGAAGCAGTTTGTTAAAGCCCTAGACAAAAATGGACAGTGTTTTAAATATTTGTGCGAGACATTTCCAGCCTTATCCGATGCCAAGTTAAAAGAAGGTATTTTTGTTGGGCCGCAGATAAGAACATTATGCAAAGACAAGGATTTTCAAAACACAATGACCAATGTCGAGAAAAATGCCTGGATTTCATTTAAAGAAGTAATTGATAAGTTTCTTGGGAACTCTAAGGACGAAAACTACGAAAATATTGTTCAAAATATGTTACAACACTTTCATCGTCTAGGTTGTAATATGAGTTTGAAAGTGCATTTCCTGTTTTCACACTTGAAGAACTATTTTCCTGAAAATCTTTGAGCAGTTAGCGAAGAACAGGGAGAGAGGGTTCACCAAGACATTAAGGAAATGGAACAGCGATACCAAGGCAGATGGAGCATAACGATGATGGCGGACTACTGCTGGATGTTAAAACGGGATATGCCCTTAAAAACATACAACCGAATGTCCGGACAACGCAGCTTTCTGGCAAAAAGACAAAGATTTCACTTAAAAAAGACTGAGTAAAGTATTTTTTTCCACTTTTTTAACTTGTATTCCACCTTTTTACTCAATAAACAAATAATTTTTTTTTTAATTTGCAAAAAAACCTTACGTGATACAAATAAATGCATATAATTTTTGAAATCAGCCTACAAAAATTATTTAAAATCAGTTTTCAAAATAAAAACATCTGTCAAAAAGTTTAATTTTGTAGACCTGTGTAATTAAATTATTATTACAAAATATTTAATTTAATATTTATTAATATTTACAAATATAATTTAACCAATTATAGTAACTAAAAATAGTAGAGATACTGATGTACTTCTTGCAATAAATAAACTTTAAAAATATGTTTTTTTTTTTGTGGGAACTTATATTATTCCGCATGCGACATATCAAATAATTCAATCGTGGGCGACACTTTCATAAAATTGAAAACTTTTCACGCGCGTGTTCCAACTAAATAAACTTTAAAAGCGCGGCATTTTTTGTAGCAATTTGTATTTATTCCGCATTCGAGAAATCACATTATTCAATCGTGGACAACATCATAAAAATTGGAAACTTTTCGCGCACGAAAACCAATTAAAACATCTAAAAAACAGTGACAGAGAAAAAACAACATAACTGCAGCTCAATTAATTCACAAAGTGGACGTGTAAAACTTGCAAAAATTATTCGTCCGAAAATGAAGGGTCGATCGTTGTAACGTTCGACTGAATACAACGCGTTTGCGCCTTTGATCAGAATGAGAGAATATCACGTGAGCTTTGATGAGCGTAATGATTAATAACTATGAAATTTGACACTGTAAGTTACATATGGGGACGAGAACAATAATTTATATTACAAAGGCAATTAATGATCGTGTACATATGATGATTTATTAACAAAGAGGAAAACATTCGATGATTACTTTGGCCAGAGGGTGTTTTAATTTAGATATCAGTCTATATACTTTACAATGAATGTTCAGATTTAACCAGGGTGGTTAAAATTAAATTTCGTTTAGGAGATTATTTCAAAAAAGTAGGTAGTAAAAGCTAACCGTGACTCTTGTTAAGATTACAATTGTTTTGCCATTTTATTATTTTGCCAGTTGTTGGAATCTCAAAAAGTTCTCTGCATTCTAATGTGAAATAGCATTTAATAATCAAATTTTCCAGGAATGAAAGCGTGAATTCGACTGAAATGTTTACAAGACTTCAATAATAATAAAACGGTAAATTTCTAGAAGTTGAGACTAGCGAAGTTGCTTTTAATTAAACGTTCCTATTCGTTACCTTGAGTAATCATTGAATGTATTGATTACTTTGATTAGCTTGATTACTTTGATTACTTTGATTACATTGGTTACCTTGATTACTTTCATTACTTTGATTACTTTGATTACATTGATTACTTTGATTACTTTAATTACTTTGATTATTTTGGTTACTATGATACTTTGATGTATACAGGCTGATTCATTTTCGGCCCTCACCATGGGGATCTCTCTTATTATTGGAGATAGAGTATAGGTTTAAATTTGGAAAAGTTGTTAAATTTTGTGTTTGTTATAAATCCGTAAAGAAAATAGACTTCTGACAAATGACCTTCGTTATTTAAAAAAAAAACGCCAAAACCCCATTTTCTTCTTTTACCTGTAGCACCGAGATTTGGCCTTGTAGAGAAAAAATAGAAACACGTCCTTGTGGCCATTTCTAAACCTCTATCCAGTGGTGTACTCTAAATTTTTATACGACGTTTCGATTCTTTCTGGCCATCATCAACTATCTAATTTCTTATAAGCGCCATATTGGATTTAGATATCTTCAGAAAGAGTTTCTTTTCTGATTTCAACCATGTACCACATGCTGACTATAGTTTTTGACATTAGGTTTTATTTGAAAGAATAAATTATAAGATTAAACAAGGTAGCCTTTGGAATTTCAATCTGTCAAATTGTTCATTATTATTGTTCATTAATAATACAAAAATGTCATACACTAATGAAGAGAAACGAGATATGATAAGTATTTTTTATTCTTCGAAACGAAATTCAACAGTAGCAAGTACAAGATAACAAAATAATTAATAAAAATACATAGAAAAGTAAACAATAATCAATTACAGAAAATGTTCAATTATCTGGCCATCTTCGGTAATGCACAATTGGGCACGCCTTCTGGCATTTTGTACTGCCCTTTGTATAGTTCTTCTAGGAACTGCATCGAAGGCATTCTGAAGTCTGTCTCGTAATTCTTCAATGTTTTGTGGCGCATCTACTTTATAAATATTATTTTTAACATATCCCCATAAAAAAAATCTAGCGGACTTAAATCAGGTGATCTCGCAGGCCATTCAACAACTCCCCTATTTCCAATCCAACGGTTTGCAAACTCTTGATTTAAGAAATTTCTAACAACAGCTGCATTGTGTGCTGGTGCGCCATCTTGTTGCCACCATAAATATTGTAATTGATTTAATGGGATATTGTCGTCAAGATAGTCAGATACGTATGTACGTAAAATGTTTAAATATCTCTCTCCATTTAAATGTTCTATATACATAACTGGTCCTAAGAAACGATTTGCCAAAATACCCATCCAAACGTTTATTCCAAAACGATGTTTTGGTCTTCTAGCCCTGTTTGGTCGGGGATTTTGTACTGCCCAATAGTGCTCCGTATTTCTGTTGAACATTCCAGAATTTGTAAATTTTGTTTCATCTGACCAGATGATTTCGCTTAAAAAATGTTCGTAATTTCTATCCTCCCATTAACCAATTACAATATTCTAGCCTTCTCAAATTATCTCCAGACAGTAAAGAGTGACTAACATGGATCCTGTATGGCTTAAACCTACTTTTATGTAAAGTTCTCCAAACTCTGGACTGGCACAAATTTAATTCTGACGCTACTTCGCGTGTAGAAATTGATGGATTATTATTTATCTATAAAAATACAAGATTAACATGAAATTTGAAAACACGCTTTTAATTTACCATTTGTAAAATATCTTGTCGATTTTCATTTAATATACTGTTGTCTTCACCATTGCGCGGCTTAGCAAACGATCCATTCTCGACCAAATTTCTATGGAGATCTAGAAAAATGGTACGATGAGGCTGTTGTCGTTCTGGATATAATTGTAGATATCTTGTACTCGCTACTGTTGAATTTCGGTTCGAAGAATAAAAAATACTTATCATATCTTGTTTCTCTTCGTTAGTGTATGACATTTTTGTATTATTAATGAACAATAAATGAAATGTTGGACAGATTGAAATTCCATGGCTACCTTATTTAATCTTATAATTTATTCTTTCAAATAAAACCTAATATCAAAAACTATAGTCAGCATGTCGTACATGGTTGAAATCAGAAAAAAAAACTCTCTCTGAAGATGTCTAAATCCAATATGGCGCCTATAAGAAATTAGATAGTTGATGATGGCCAGAAAGAAACGAAACGTCGTATGAAAATTTAGTGTACATCACTGGATAGAGATTTAGAAATGGCCACAAGAATGTGTTTTTATATTTTCTCTACAAGGCCAAATGTCGGATTTATAACAAACACAAAATTTAACAACTTTGTCAAATTTAAACCTATACTCTATCTCCAATAATAAGCGAGATCCCCATGGTGAGGGCCGAAATTGAATCAGCCTGTATACATACTTATTTTTTTACATAAGTACGCGTTCAACGGTCGGTACCGGCATTCATCTTTTTAGCCTTATTACATCAGTAATCCGGTATTATTTACCTCGCAGAATTAGTAATGGTATGTACATACTTTCGTATTTAAAAAAATCGCGTACACTATTTAAATCAAGTAAACATTTTTTTCTACGACCCTTTATAAAACGATATTTTTCGTCGCCGAATACAGCGAAAATTTGATTTCCGTCACTAGTGACAGAAAGTCCCGTCGTCCCTAGTAATAAAAATTACCTTACTAAATTTCACCTGCGTCTAGTAGCCTGTTGTTGCTATATCGCGCCATTTTTAACTCACGTCAGTTTGTGCTGTCTGTAGCTTTATCATGATTTCTGATTCAGAAATTGGTTTAGATATTCCCAATACATCACCAGAAATAGTAAATCAAGCTGAGAAAACCTATGAGGGCTTATTACGAGAAAAATCGAGATAGAGAGGTATGAAGAAGTCTATGTAAAATTCATTGAACAGAGGGCTGATAATAGCGTAAATTCATATTCGGGAATTGTGCCGCTTGCATATTTTGCAAAATTTGTGGGAAAATTTGAAGCCATCGACCTTATGGTCTACACATTCTATGTATCAATGTTTAAATCATAACTAATTTAAATATGATCTATAGTTTTGTAGTTTTTAATTGAAAGTAAAGTATTTGTTTACAAAATTTTTTAATGCTATAGGCGAGGTCATAGCCTCGTTTGGTAAACTGTTCTCTCGCTTAAGAAAATGTTACTATCGTCATTCGTTACACAACATACTGTAAATTAGTTTTCTTCTCGTTTAAAAACGGACTTTTTGTCATTTAGACAAAAGTTATTATACAGGTTATGTGTTTTTTTAATTGTCGGCGACACAAGAAAACTTAGTAACTCCAAATAAATCGAAAAATGAGATTTACAATCTATTGCTCAGAGACGAAACTATGCAATGCGAAATACTTGTAACTCCAAAAAAAGTCTGCGATTAATCGGAAAAAAGCAAGAAAACCTCGTAATTGTAACATGAAAAATGTTCAACGATAAACTTGTAATTCCTTAACTCTTCCTACTTTGACAGTTGTGACGCGACTATTCGATTAGTAATTTCTCTGCTAATAGAACAATTCGTGCAACTTGAGTTAAATGCTTATCTATTACGTAGGTAAGTCAAACAAATAATTTATTTAAAAAAAGTGATGTAACAAATTCTGTGTTCTTGCGGAGTTGCGAGGTTAGTTTTAAAAACTTTTTATTTTGTTTCAGTATACAATGTCTCGCTCAATGAAAATGAACGAATTCGCACTCTTGCAAGTTGTAGCCGCTACAGATTCTTCAGATGTTATTTCTTCCGCATCTGTTAATGGAAACCTTGTATAAGTTCGGTCTAATGGTGATTCTGCAGCACAAGATGTTTCGATGTTGCAAAATAATATTTTAGAACCTTTAGACCCAGATAAGGAAATTGGAACTTTCCAATTTGTCGATTATGATTATTGACGAGCAAGAAAATCTAACAGAATTGCCGAACATTTGCCAAAAAAATGGTTTAAAAGTTTCCCAACACCACAAATAATTGAAAATAATCTTCAATCATCTTCAGCAGTAAATGATGCAGATGAGATCGATATATTTCAACATTTAAGCTTTGAAGATGAATCAGTAGAAAAAAATAACGGCATGAGAAGAAAAGGTCGCAAAAGATATACAGATACATGGACTGACACAAAAGAACGAATTAAGAGAGAAAAGGGAAGAACATACCTTAGAAAGAAAAATGCTGAAGGTATTTCATGTACGACGTCAAACACATTAATGAGATAATGAAAGTAAGATGTGACTGCAAGCTGTCCAGAAACAATAAAGGCCTAATGTCCAGTTCATTCACTGAGAAACAACGAAAGCAAATATTTACTGACTTTTGGACATTATCGTGGAAGAAAAAGCATGTTTATATACAAATGTTATGTGTATACAAGCAAGCAAAGAGAGCAAGAGATTGGAAAGAGGCTGAAACATCAAGGCGTTCCCTTCTTCTTCTTCTTCTCTGTTTTGGGTTGGACGCCACCACGTCCAGGCACTTGAGCACACTGCTCTTTGTACTATCCCCAATAGATCTCTCAGTTCCACTCTGTTAGTCTTGTGTCCTCGATAAAAGCCACTATCCTCCTCAGGGGAAGTTTGAGTACACTCGAAGGATCCAATAGATTTCTTCCGAAATATTTCTGTCTGAGTTCCTTCAGTTCCTCACACGTGCATATTACATGAAGGCTAGTTTCCTCCTGTTTTTCACATCTTCTACACTAGGGCTCGCTAACCAAGCCCATGCTGTACAAATGCTTCCTTAAAAGACAATGTCCGGTTATTAACCCGGTAATTATTTTAATTTCTTTTTTGCTACTACGAATTAGGTTGGCTGAAAACTCTCCGTCCACCTTCCTTAGTAGTGTTTTAGTATGGAGTTGACCTTCCGTTAACCTCCATTTATTTTTATGTTTTTTTCTAGCCATAACCAGATCTCCCTTTTAGCGGAATCCTTAGTGATTCCACAAACAGGTTCTGGTCCTGTGAAGTTCCTATTAGTACCTTCTTTGGCCAGTTTGTCGGCTCTCATTGCCTTTAATTCCCTCATGTCCTGGCACCTATATCAGCGACACTCTATTGTCTTGTGCCAGTTTATTGAGGACCTGTTTACAATATTTCACCAGCTTAGGCGTTCGTTTTCAATTGAATATCATTTAAAAGTTGTAAGAGACCGTGTAAGGGTCTATAAGGCAATGTTTTTGCATACCTTATGCATAGGTGAGTGGAGTGTCAGGAATTGGATAAAGAATAATACGGATGTTCTAGAAAATAACAATAGGGATGAAAATGATGGTGTACATACGAGTATATCTAGAAGAAAATGTGAAAAGGCAATGAGAAATTTAAAAGAACTTTTTGACAACATTCCAAAAATGCAGTAGCACTATTGTCGAGCTTCGACAATAAAATTGTACTTAGAACCCCTGTGGAAATCAAAATTCGATTTGTATGAGTTTTATAAAAGCGACTATTGCCGACAGAAGAGTGTAAACCATGTAAGCAAGACTGCATTTAAACAATTATTCAGCAAAAACAATTTTAGTTTATTTGCGCCTAAAAAGGGCGCCTGCGATATTTGTGTAGGATTTAAAACAAACAATATTGACGAAGTCTTATACAATTCTCACATTGAGAGGAAAGTTGAAACTAGGACTAAAAAGCAACAGGATAAAGAAAATATCTATTTTGAAAATTTCGAGTGCTCCAAATCCAACTTACACCTATGGTCTCTTCAGCAATTTTACTTTTACGGCAAATTACTTCCTTGCTATACGCTTTATGGAAAAAAAATTAACCCATTCTATGAAGTATATCAAATGAGTGGCGAAATATTGACTAAAAATAGACAATTAAAAAATAACTATATATTTTCTGTGCATTACGATCGAACAACTTATGTACTCAACAATCCAATAAATTCAATAACTGAACTTCTTGTCATTTGATACGACTCGACCGACAAATTTATACCATATACGTTCATTACGATCAAAAAATGTTATATGACTTATTGGTGAATTCCTCTAATTTAGAAAGTCTTGACGTATTAACGTATGATTGACAAATTATTGACTTTTGTGCTGTAATATTAATTTAAATCATTATGCCGCGTTTTACTAATGCAGAATATGCTGATATGGTTTTCTTATATGGTTTTTGCAATGAAACTGGACGTGCTGCAACTGCGGAGTACATCAGGCGATCGTTGTGTAGAAAAAAAGGTTGATTTGGAAATGCTGAAGTTGTTTCAAATGAAGTTGAACGAAGTCTTTCTACCAATAATCGTAGAATATCTCATTCAACGGGAATTCCTCAAACCAACGTATGGAGAATTCTGCACCTAAATAGGCTTGAACACTATCGCTTACAAAAAGTCCAGCATTTACTTCCTGGAGATTTATAAAATCGAGTACGGTGTTGCTAGTGGTTACAAAATAATTTGGGGGTTATTCCACACATACTTTTTACGGATGAGTCCAATTTACAAGGAATGGTATAAACAACACACGTAATTCTCATATCTGGACGGATCAAAATCCATACGACGAAATCGTACTTAACCATCAACATCGTTTTTCCGTCAATATGTGGTGCGACTTATTAACCCATTAGCTTCCCTGATCCCCAAATGAGGATTCGCGAATTTTATTTGTTAACATATTTTAAAATGTTATTATCTTTAGTGTAATGTATTCTAACTGAACATGAATACTCTGTATTTTCTAGAAAAATTTTATATTTTATTATTGGTAACCCTGTAAGCATGTTATGCGCGTTATTTTATAACCTATACACAAAAGTTGATGGTCGAATATTTACATTATTTCTAATAATATTTTTTGTGCTTATTTGATTAATTTTGTGCCAGTTTTGTGAATTCAAGTAATAATACATTCCTTTAGTTGATATTAGAATAACAGGTGAGCAATATAATATTTATTATAAAAAATATAGCACAAAACACCTTGATCCCCATTTGGGGATCATGGAATTTACTATGTCAAAAAAATCATATGGAGAGCGTTATGTTAGTTTTATTCACAGTTGCTGTTTTTTTTCAGTATGGTTTCTAGAAAATTCCTTACTATCGCAGAGCTTGAAGAAATATTGGAAGATGATGAATTTTTTGCTGATCTGGAACAAGAAGTCATTGATATAGTCGAACTGCCGCCCGATAATATCGATGTTATATCAGATGGCGAAAAATTTGGCGATAATATTTTAGAAGACACCGTTCCACAAGACGTTCCTGGACGACTAGAAATCCATTCCAGCACTCTAAATGTTGATCAAAATCAAGCATCTATAGTAAAATCAAAAGGTAAATTCTTGCCAAAAAGTGAGTGGAAAAAGAAGGACATAAATTTGACTAATACATCATTTGAAAGCAACAATGTATCTGAATTGAAACACAGATTATTCAAAACTTGAAAGGTAAATCACCGGTTCAGATATTTAAAGAACTTTTCGACAAAGATTTACTAAACCATATAGCTATCCAAAGTGTAAATTACGCTAGACAAAACAACAGACATAACTTTGAATTTTCCACAAATTGTCTTAAAAAGTTTATTGGAGTTTTTTTGCTATCAGGGTACCAGGGTACCGGAGGATGAAGATATAAATCTTACATGCGTTAGAAACTGCATGCCTAAGCACAGGTTTTTGGAAGTAAAAAAAAAACCTGCATTTTAACGACAATAGTCTCATATCCACCAGCGATAAACAAGACAAACTATTTAAAATCCGTCTTTTGATAACCAAATTGAACACAAATTTCAAAAAGTTCGGTATATTTGCACAAAAACTTTCAATAGAAGCTTCTGTGATAATAAAGATGACCTCTTTTTTGCAATATCCGTCAGAATATGAAAATTTTTCCATAACTTTTTCAGCAGCTTTGATTTATTGTTGAAGTTGAGAGAACTAAATATAAAGGCGGCTGGAACAGTACGCTATAATAGAATGAACAAGTGTCCTTTGAAATCTGAAAATATCATAAAAAAAGGGGAACGCGGGGCATATGATTATCGTTATGATGAAAAAAATAAAACATTTGCGTTGATTTGGAATGACAATAGCTGTGTTAAAATGCTATCGAATTACTTAGGATTGCAACCTATAGAAAAAGTGAAAAGATATTGTAAGAAAGAAAAAAAAGAATGCCATGTCGATAGACCAAACATTGACGGAAAATACAATAAACATATGGGAGGGGTCGACAAGTTAAACTGGAATGTGCAAAAGTATCGAATCAAATTTAGAGGTAAGAAATGGTATTTCCCTCTTTTCACAAATACGATTGACGTTGCGGTTGTTAACGCCCACGCTCTTTATACTGCAGAAAATGGAAGCATCCCATTATTAGATTTTAGACGCATTATTGCCAGAACTTATCTGAAGAAAGAATCATTATCCGATCCTAAATTTGCCGGAAGACCAAGTTCAAGTAAGGTGAGGAAAAGCCGCGTGCCTGACGATGTTAGATTTGATCCCATTGGACATGCTATGGAGCGAACGATTGATGGAAAACAAAGAAAATGTTCCATATGTGAAACAAACGTTCGCAAACAGTGTAAAAAATGCAATATTGGACTGCATATGGAATGTTTTCCTAATTGGCTTAAATTATAAATATTTTTCTTTAGTTTGAAATGTTGGTTCAGTTTTTTCTTAATTTTTGTAACGGCAAGTGCCATGGGTCCCAAATGGGACTTAATTTTTTTTTTTTTTTTAATGGCGTATATTTATGTGCCAACGAATAAATTGACCTATTACCTTTAATATAATCCTATTTTTAATTTAAATTTACAAAAAATGTAGATAATAAAAATTTGGAAGTTAATGGGTTAAATAATCATCTAATTGGGCCTCATTTTATTGAAGAACGTCTTAATTCAGAAACGAACCTTCACTTTTTGGAAGAAAAATTGCCGAATTCCTTGGAAAATATTCCTTTGGAAGCTCGTAGTTGCATGTGGTTTCAGCAAGATGGGGCACCACCACATTTTGGGAGACAAGTGACGGTGTTTCTTAATGAAAACTTTCCGGACGAGGTGGTTGTGAACATTGGCCAGCTCGGTCACCTGATTTGTCGACTTTAGATTTTTTTTGTGGGGTTGTCTCAAATCGCGTGGGTATAGTAATGGTAAACCAGATACATGGCAAGAGTTGACTGACCGTATAGTTGAAGCTGCTAATTCTCTAAAGAATGAATTGGCATCAATTAACTGGCAACATTCTATGACACGAAGAATAGCTGCTTGTTTAGAAAATGGCGGTTCTCATTTTGAACAGTTACTGTAATTTTGTGTTAATTATCTATCAATTTATGAATAAAATTTTCTTTCCCATTTTTTTTAATTTAAATTCCATCGATATCTACGAAACAAAGAGGAATTCACCCATAGGTCATATAACATTTTTTGATCGTAATGACCGCCAGAGTATGTGGTATAAATTTGTCGGTCGAGTCGTGGAACAGCCTGTAGATTAAGTAATTGCACGAAAATTGCATTTTTTGTTTCTAAATGGTAGATTTTAATATAAACTTGATTTTTGTTTATTTTACAAATTTTATGTCATTTGTAACTATTTATTAAAGAGATATTTTAGTTTTAGTTATCGAGTAATGTCTAAATAAATTACTTAAATAAATTTCTAAGTACACTAAACAGTACATTTCATAACTACTTTGTACAACAAAAATTTTTTATTTTATAAATTATACCCTGAAGATATTTTCATTTGGACTCATACTTCCATACGAAGAAAATAAAATTAATAATAAATGTCAACCAGTTCCTAACGAGTTACAAAATCTTCGCGTAACGTAATATATTATGAGCAGAAAAAATTACCGTGTGTAAAAACCCTCGCCCAGATCAAATTTTAATCAATATCGTCGATGTTCTCAATTAATCTTTTGTGATAAATAACATGGCTCCATCAGCTGCTAAAGATGGCACGGAGTATCTCCTACTATTTGTGATGATAAATACAAGGCGTTACAACATGAAGACGGATTATCTGTCTTTCATAAAAAACTGATGTATAAAGAAAAATCCGGACGTATAGGAATCTTTTTGTTGGCTTTGAGTTTGCATGCCTAAAAGAGATTTTTGTTGATTTCGAATTGTACTTGAGAAGGCTTTTAGTTAATTAAAAATACGCGAATATTATATAATGGAGCGTTGTAAAACATTTACTTGATTGTTTGTATCTAATACTGCTGTAAATATCATAAGATCTGTGGTTACATCTGTCGACAGTAGTTCATTGATTGGACTTGTCAATAAATAAGCCTTTTATCTAGAAGTAATAATTAAGTTATATAAAAGTACATACGAGGAATGTCTCAGAAGTAATGAGAATTAATTTTTTGAGACGACAACATGTGACTGAAAAGTACGCAATCAGAAAAGGTGCAATCCACTCCATTTACTGTATTTAAATTTTACATTTAAATTTAGTACGTAATATTCTTTGATATCAGCTGCGCCCTCTATATGGTTTGTGAGGACGTTCGACATGGTCCACTCTTCGCGCAGGTATCTTACGAACACTTCTATTTGCACGATCAGTGAGTAAAGTTTGATATTTCTGGGTATACTCCGATAATCAAAAATTATTCACGCCCTCTCTAAGTATTTTGGAAATTAACGCAGTTTGCGGATTCTAGGGACTAGGGCGCAGTGAGAAAATTTAAAAAGAAAGTTCATTACCGTAGCGAGTAATTGCACGTCTTTTGTGTTGAGGCAAATAGACGTATGTAGTCCTCGATCTTTTCTTGTGTCTGTCCATTCGTTAGGAATTTATAATATTTCGCATTCGAGAGTAAAAAGCAGATATTCAAGCATTCAACGTGTTAGAAAGTCAAGGCCGCCTCGTTCTTACCTGAACACCTGTGATAAGGCCCGTAAGTCGTTTTTTGCGTACCATGTCATCTGGTTGAGGTATATTATACAAGATTTTTTTTTAAAGCAGTGAACTTGAAAATTCTCGCTGATATTTTATTTGCTATAAATACGATTCCGAATTTTAATGCTAATCAAAACGGCATTTAATCTTAGTATAATTCGTATATGTATTTGGGAACTCCATTAAATTGATTCTTACGCAATTAACGTAAGGTGTAAAAGAATTTATTTCATTAATGTATTTAATATTTAAATTAGAAACATCATCAATTATTTTACGGCGATGAGTTTAAACGCGATGAATTTCCGTTATTATATAATTAATTTCTCATTATGAACAATTTATTTTATTATTTGTAAGAGTAAATTTTTCTTTACATTACTAGAATTTAATTTAGTTTTTATTTATTTCTGAAGTTTATTTAGTTTACTATGAATAGTTTTTGTGACCTTTATTATTAAAATTTAATTTATTAAATATCTTGATGCCTTGTTTGCAAGTTTCTTAACCGCTTATTAATAATTTCATTACCCTTTGTGTGACCATCGTCAGTATAACGTATTGCAATTTACTCATTACCATAAGACAGGACTAAACAATTTATAGTCCTTTAATAGTAATTTGGTGATCAGATAATTTTTCTTACGCGGCTCCATAATATGTAAGTATGTGTGACATATGACATCGATGTTGACGCGCTTACAACATTCAGGGGAAATGTATTCGGAGTGGGAGAAATATTCATACATTCGGATCGTTGCGTTTGCTCGGAATGAGGCGGTATAGTTACGTCTGTATGAGATTCTGTTTGATAAATGTCAAACTCTAATTTATTGTTGATTTCTTTAATAGTTAGATCCAAAAAATTACTACAATTTTTTACTTCTTATTCCATGGTAAATTCAATATATCTATGAATAGAATTAGCGAATTCCTGTAGCGGTTTAATTGCCTTTGTGTTCCGGTGAAACAAAGTATAATAGCGTCAACATATCTATGCCAAAATAAAATATACTGTCTTAGGAGATTATTAAAAAATATGAATTCTAAGTGAAAACTGAAGATTTCAACCATTAGTTTTATTTCTATTTTAATTTATGGACCTTCATCAAGTAAAAGCCGAATCAATTAATAAATTAGTTAATAAGTTAGCAAAGAACTTTCTATATTAAAATTTAAGTTTAGTTTTTAGTTTTTGTTGATATTTGAATTGTGTATCTATTCAAGGCACTTCAGAAACTTCTTCCCTCTCATTTTTAAGAAATCATGCGCTTCTTGGATTTCTCTACAGACTGTAGATTGTAAATAGTTCGACAAAACCATATTTAAATATTAAAATTCTTATCACACTTACTTGTAATTTTTCCGCGTAGTATACCAAACTGGCGAATACGACGATACCCAAAACGAGGAAGAACACCAACAATCCCAATTCCTTGGCGGACGCTTTAAACGTGTGTATTAATATCTTGAGTCCTGGCGAATGCCGGGTCAATTTGAACAGTCGCAGTATCCTTATTATACTGAAAAACTCCAATAAGTCGGATTTATCCTCTTTGATCAATACCAGGTCTATGTAGAAGCTAACGGTCGCAACGAAGTCTATTATATTGACTGGGGATTTTATAAAAACCATTATATTGGGAGAGACCTGGAACGAAAAGTTAAAAAGGTAAATCGGTTTTCGTTCTCGTCATGTTCGTAATATAAAGTTTGACATTGAACACCCAAAAGAAGTTGATGCGCATCTCTATAAGGAACGATTTTCTTAAATTGGCACAGAAATAAAAGTGTTGTTGACATGTTTACAAGAAAAATATTTAAGTAAATGGGATTTAAGTAAAACACTTATACTAATTTCCATTATACACTTTATATATATACACTTTATTATATGTATTAATAAATTGACGACATGTTTCGCTACTATGTAGCCTCTTCAGATCCTATATTACCTATGTATGTTTTAGGGTACTCTTTACATGTTAGTTTGTATACTCCGGATTTATTACTTTTGCTTGTCTTGGATTTATTATTTTTTATGAATTTCCCTATAGAATTATTAGTTTTATAAGCTACATTTATATCTGTTTTTCGTAAAACTTTTCCTATTTTTTCACTTATCGGTCCTATGTATGTTACTAATTTATAATTGCTTGGTTTATCTTTTATTATTGGGTACACATTTACTATTGCTTTACTATATTTCTTTTTTCTTAAAATTATATCTACTATATTTGGGTTATATCCATTATTTTGCGCTATTTGTTTAATGATATTTAATTTTTTAAAGAAGTTTTCATTATTTAAAGGTACTGATATTAATCTGTGTATCATACAATGGAATGATGCTAGTTGATGACTAACCGGGTGACAGGAACTATTGTGAATGATAACATCTGTGTGTGAGGGTTTGTGAAAGAGTGCCCTAAAACATACATAGGCCAAACTGGTAGGAGCTTTGAGAAAATAATACAGGAACATTTTAAAAGTTTCATTAACAAAAAGACAGATTCCAATTATGCACTTCATTTGTTGGAAAATAATCATAGTTTCAATACAGATTTTGAAATTTTACAGTCACAACAAAAACGATTAAAGTTAAATTTACTGGAATCCTTAGAAATAAATAAACTTAAATATGCAGATATATTGTTAAATGACCAAATAGACCTTAATAATTCCCCACTTTTAAACTGGTTTCATCAAATATTAAGATAACAATAACTTTAGACGATATATCGGTAAGAGACGATTCTAATATAGACAAGTGCAACCCATTGAAATAGTTTAGAGAAAAGCCATACATTTGTGAAGAGCGTGTTCAGTAGTAATATAAGATCTGAAGAAGCTACATCGTAGCGAAACATGTCGTCAATTTATTAATTCATATAATAAAGTGTAATATATACTGGAAATTAGTATAAGTATTTTACCTAAATCCCATTTACATATTATGCATTTCCAACAAGTATCAGCCGATTCAATTAAATTTAAAGAAAAATATTCACAAATAGAATATTTTATTTTTTTCTCTCCTGATAAGGCTGTGATATATATAAATATAAAATATTTTTATGCAGAAATAACATTTTAATAAAAATTGTAAGTTGTTCTTTCACGAAATACACAATTTTAAAAGCTGCCTAAACAATAGACCACATTTTAAAGATTTATTTTGTTAATATTTAAAAGTTTTGATTATTATTACGAGAGATATCTTTTAGTGTTGAATATAGCTTCACAGAGGGCGCCAGTAATAATACAAAAATTAATTTCAATCTTTCGTTAATCTAAATCTAAACTTTTGATAGAAGATAAGGCAAATGATTTAATTATACTGAATTTTTACAAGTGGCCGAAAAATGGAATTCCATCGAGAAAATTTTTGCGCAATAACTTTTTACAACTTTCAGAGAGGATTAACTCAACAACAATATCTTGCCGAGTTGGTTTCTGTTTTCTAAGATGAAGCATCATATCAATCGCCAATTTTACGTTAGTACTGTGAATTTCCCAGGACAGGTCCTCCCAGAACAACAATCACACAGAAAAACACCGATGCTATGCGCCGCCTGGTTAAGGAAGATAGACATATGATGTATGCTGAAATTGAGACATCCATGGCTATTTAAAAGATCTCGATTCAAACGATCCTGCATGATGAACTGGGTGTGAGAAAGTTAGTTTCCCGTTAGATTCCGTATCTTTTAACAGAAGAGCAAAAGTCAGCTCGCGGTAATTAGTGCTAAAGAACTTTGAGCCGGTTCAGTAACGGACACTCTGCAGCATCGTAAGTGGCGATGAATCATGATTTTTTTCCTATGAACCAGAAAACATCAGTCCGCCGTTTGGATGTATCAAGATGAAGAGAATCCGCCAAAAGTTATCAATTAGCAAAGTGTGTCGAAAGAAATTCTCGCAACGTTTGGTTCAAAATCAGGACATGTAGTTACAATTCCTTTGCAAGATCGAAGAATGATTAATATGGATTGGTACGCAAGCGTTTGTTTGTCAGAAATACAGTCGATTCCACTTAATTAAGTCCTCGGATAATTGGGACAACCGCTTTTTGGGACATTTCTAATAAAACGAAATCAAATATAAATAAAACTTCATCATACAAAGGTATTTTTAATAATATAAAATATTATTAAAAATCTGGTGTGAAAAACACAAATGCAGGTTCACTATTAATATTTTCTGTGAACGTGTCCGAATATATCCTATCCCCAGAGACGTAGATACGTATTTCGCTTTTCTACAAGCTCATCGGTACGCCCCTGCTGGAGAAAGGATATTTCCAGACACATTCACAGAAAAGAACCACCCCGCCCTATCACCGTAATTATCCAGACCGAGCGCAGAAGTAAATTCGGCGCTATCTGTTGTCAGACAGCCGAAGTACCTCGCATACCGTCCACATAATTAATGTGAAGTAACGACGCCATTCCAAAGGTTAGCACAGCCAACTCTCTAGAAAACTGCATTTTGTTTGTGCCTTCATCATTTTATCGGGACAAAACATCGAATAATCGGGAGCACTCCCTAATTATCCGAGAAGCTAAATATAAATCGAGGGGACAAAGTCGACTCATTTCTTAATGTGCACTCTTCCAAGTTGTACGTACATAATACAAATTGTGTGTGGGCTCCTTCGTTCAAAATACCCAGTAGAGACTTAAGTGTTGTTCAAAAAGTGGAACTGTTAAATAAATTAAAAGAGCATCCAAACACAACGAATCGGAGTTTGTCTGAAATTCTATAGGTACCGAAAATTACGATTGCGCGAATTCGTACAAATGAAAAGGAACTCCGTATGCAAATTAGCATCGCAGGTGCGAGTGGGCTTGGAGTACAGCAAAAACGTAAACGAGAAGGAAAAATGCTGAAGTTGACGAAGCGTTCAGCAAATGGTTTGGCATTGTTACTAAAAGAGGTGTTCCTGTGTCCGGCCCTATGTTAAAATGCAAAGCCGAAGAGTTTGCAAAGAAGCTTGGCCAGAAGCATGAAAATTTTAAGGCGACCGAGGGGTGGCTTTCTCGTTGGAAAAAGAGACACGACGTCAAGTCGAGTGCTGATGTTTTGTCTACTGATAGAGGGAAACTCGAAAGGCTTCCAAAAATTATGAACGAATTTAGACCGGAAAACATTTACAGCGTCGATGAGAAAGGGTTGTACTATAGAGCAACTCCAGATGGTTCTCTTTGTTTTAAACAATACAATTTAACAGAGCAATGGAAAGAATAACTGTTTTATGCTGTACGAACATGACGGGAAATGACAAGAAAAAACTGCTTGTTATTGGAAAAAGCAAAAGACCTCGATATTTTTCAGAATTGGATATCGAGAGATTGCGCGTCGAATATCATGCTAATTCGAATGCATAGATGACGTCGTTAGTTTTTCTAGATTGGCTGAAAAGTTGGGATAACGAATTGCAACGCCAGTCCAGATCCATAATTCTGATTCTAGACAATTGTGCTTCTCATCCACATCCTCTAAAGAACATAACCCTTGAATATCTGCCTCCAAACAAAACATCCTTGACGTAACTCTTGGACATGGGAATTATTAAAAACCTAAAAACTAAGTACAGAACTAAACTAATAAATTCCATTTTAGAAAAAATTGAAGAAAATTTATTGGGATCAAACTGGACAGCTAAAGATGTAAAGTCATACATGTTATGCCCATGTTTACAGATACAGATTTGTTTTAAACAGATTTGTATCATTTGTACCGTTCGATGCGAGTTCTCGCATCGATATTCTAATTTGTTTTTGGTATATGACGCGACCTAGCGACGAGTTAATGGATTTACAGTAACATGCGTATTTTTTCGTCTTTTGTAATAGCTTAGCTATTCGAGAAGAAATCGCTTTCATCGGCGTAGTCTGTTTTGTCCGTCAGATGTCACGAGGTTATCTGGTGTCACTTGATAGGACAAAATTCATTACTAGACCAGAGAGCGAACTACAGCCGTTACTTCCTTCGTAAACCCGCATTGATAAAGTCGTTAGACAGAAACGCATGCGTCTGTGGTTGAAAAATTAACTCTAGTAGTAAATACGTGCTGTTATGTCCATGTTTACAGATACGGATTTGTTTTATACTGATTTGTAACAGCTCAATCAATTATAAAATTCAAAAGTTTATTCGAAAAACGCGAGATTCTAGATCAGTTGACGTATATTAAAGCCTATTGTAGTTTTTTAAGTGGATTAATTAAAAAATTAGAGACTGACCAAATATCTTTACTAGAGTCAATTTCTATTGTAGAACATTGTGAAAATTTATTTAAAAATGTAAAGTTATAATAGATAAATTTTATAGTGTTACAACAAAGAATCATGGTATTTTAAAAATTAACAGAAATATAAAAATTTTATCAGTATCATTAAGTTCGACTGAATTTACATTTAGACCCCGAACATCTGACGTCATTAAAATATGCATGTATCACTTCAGTTGACATCGAAAGAAAGTTTTCAACATATAAAAATATTTTAAGCAACAGAAGACAAAATTTTAGTGCTGAAAATCTAGAAAAGCCAGAAAAATTATCAATTGGTAGAATAATAGTTAAGTAGATCTCATTGCCAAAGTAAATAATTATTAATAACTATACATATAATTCTATGTATGTTACTTAATGGCATAATAACATATTATGTTATTAAGTAACATGCTTATAATTATCAGCTATTAATTGTAATCTTTTACCATATTATTATGCAATGTTCTTATCATATATTATTTAATAATTATTAGTTTTTATGTATAAATGTAATTTAGACTACTTTTCGTTGTTTTAATACTCTCTCATGGATTTATAGTAAGCGAACTGCATAAAAAATAAAGTGCATAAAAATGCATAATGCATGGCTATATGCAACGCTAAAACATTCCTGGTATTTATGTATTTTCTCAATTTTTTGTTAAAGTACATACAGAAATAGTGCTTAAAGATGGACTTTAAAATATACTTAAAGAAAAGCTCACGTCACAAAAATTGTTCTTCGGCAAAAAATATGTTTAGTAATTTATAGAACAAATTTTGTTAAAGACATTGTTACGTTGACAGATTTACGAACTCATTAATATCGCCAGAAAATGAACATAAACATTTACATGTAGAAAAAAAGACTGACAAATTACAACTCGTTAATATAATAACTTGATTATTAATAGATTGTTAACATGAATAAAAGAACTATCCTGTTTTTTTTTAACGAAAAAAATTATCGTTGCCAATCAATTTCAAAAGAAATATGTAAGGCGCTTAGTTTACGTTAAACAATTTGTAAATAATTGGATTTCGTAACTCGTTATTATGCATAGATATTTATTTTCCCTTTTGTCATAAAAATACATCTAAGTATTTATTAGGGTTTATTATATTTTGACAATTATTTGACGATACATAAGTTAGTAAGGCAGTAACAAATAAATTTGACTAACAAGGACACAAACGGCATTAAAAATCGTTATTGCGAGAGCTTGTCTGTGTATAAATCTATGCATCTCAGAAGATGCACAGACTTATAAAGTAATATTTGTTTCAGATAACTACTAAATCTAAAATGGGAAATGTGAGTTGAAATTGAATGTTTAGTTTGTCCTCTATATCTTCTTGATAACAGTTGTTTTCATAGATACCCGACTTTAGTTCTTCATGAATTTTTGAAAGTTGAAAGTAAATTGAAGTAGAAAAAAAGTCTATCTTATCTATGAAATAAATTGTAAAAATTGTAAATATTTTGGATTGAATAGACTCGCAAAATCTGGCGTTGCTCGACATATTTGGGGCACAGGCCAAACTGTGCCTACAAATAATCTTAGATTAATTAAAACTAGAGAATTAGATAGCTACGAAAGTATTTATACCGGGTGTCACAGAATAATTATTCATAATTTTCAGAAGTGATAGAGAGAACTTAAATAAACATTTTTATTAATAAACTTGGGTCTGGAAATTTCTCGATGTCAACATAAACTAGAAATTTTTAAAAACAATCTCAATTGCAATAGGAAAGGGTTAAGTTAAGGAACATTTTATTAGAAATAATACTGCATCAAACTTTATAAAAATTGTTCGAAGTTCCGACCACCATTTTCAATACACATGTTGTAACGATGTGCAATCGACTTCCGAAAAACGCTAGACAAATTCGAGCCACTAACTCTTCTTCTGTATTAACAGATGTCTCATAAAGCAATAATTTAACCTGACCCCAAATACAAAAATCAACAGGGATCTATCTCTTGTAAAAAATGCCTCGTCAGCCCATAATATACTTCTAGGAAATCTTGGTTCGTCGTTAATTTTATTCAAGTTCCATTCGGCAAATTGAACACCTGTTAGGATAATCAGCGGGATTGAACGTTTGTACTTTTTGAATGTGAAACGGATGCTTCTGGTATTCCTTCAATACCTTCTATACAGATGTGTGATTTGTATGTATCGCATAGGCAACGACGAGTGCTTGTTTTCGGGTTATTTCCAAATTGTTGCAGAATTTCATCCTGAAAGTTAACATTTCGGACAGTACGATTGGCTACCGAATCTATTTTCTTTATTTGGAGTTCACCAGAATTTCGAATACGCTGATCCAATCTTGAAAATGATGTATGGCAGGGAACGTGACGGTGAGGATGCTCCGCATAAAATCGTCTTGCTTCGTTAGTATTATCGTAAGCTGCTCCGTAGGCAAGATGCATCTCTGCTAATTCAATATTTGTAAAATGATACATTTTCAATCAAACAACAATTTATCTAATAAAGATTAATATGTTACAGGTAAAATGACAATTAAACACACTTCTCCAATAAGGAATAATTTGTGGCACGTAAAATGGCAACTACTAAAACGATTATTGTTTTTCAAAGGTTACTATGATTCAATTTTTACTTTGTATACCGCTGGGAAAGTGCTGTGGTGACAGCAGACTTTTTACATTTTATCTCGATACTCAAAAATTTCCGGACTCTAGTTTAAGTACCTTTTATCACATCTGAAAATTAGGAATAGTTATCCTGTGACACACTATATACATAGAAATAAGAGCAAATTAATGACAATTCTGACAATGGACGAATTCTTCAGTTCAATTTGTATGTATTATTGTAATTGTAGTAATTTTTTCGTTTTATATTTTTTTCACGCTCCACAGTTCTTTAATTTTACGATAGATTTAAGTAGTATATAGTAAAACCTGCCAATAACAGCAACCAAAAAAGAAACAATATTGGTCGTTATGTAAAGGTAGCCGTACTTGTCAGATTTTTCGTATTACAAATAAAATACATAATTTATTTTAAAGATTCTTTTCTTTATTATTAATTAAACTAAATATTATATAAATACACATATGTATACGATAAGCTAAAACTATTTTAAGCATTCAATATGTACAAAACATAGACTAGGTACATATTGTAACGAGCCATCGAAAAAATTCATAATTGGAGTAGACTGTGAAATTGGATTGGTACTTTAACCACTTCCACATAATGACACATTACTTGATGCTTGACAGTTTCATTTGGTTTCATTGTAAAAAAAGGTTATGGCAATGAAATGATACTACAACAAAAAAGAAAATAAATAATTTATTTTATATCGAAATCATAATCAAAATTTACATATAGCTACAGAAGTTGTTGAAAATGTTGTCCATCTAAACACAAACAATTTTCTTAATAAGAGTTTTGAAAAATTTGACACAAACTTATAGTTTCAATGTCAAATAATAAATGTCATTATGTGGAAGTGGTTAAAGTATCAACCCAATTTCACAGTCTACTCCAATTATGAATTTTTTCGATGGCTCGTTATATAATAACACTAGCTAATCCCGACCACGCTTCGCTGTGACTCAATCTGAAATGAAATGAATGAGAAAAGAGATAAATGTATTATAGTAAATATAAATTCACTGGGAAAACAAATCATCCAATTGCGCTGCTGTGGCTATGTGAAGTTAAAGGAAAAAAATGTTTTTGACAAAAAAATAATTTTTTTAATTATAAAGCTGATGAATTGATTACATTTTTTGTTTAGTCCATTTACTTATTTAACGTAACTTATAAACAATGTAACCAGCTATTTTAATAATGTTCCTCTCACTTGGCTTTTGACACATTGTCGAAATTACTTCAAAAACGTCACTTTTCAAATATCTCAGTGATATTTAAATTAAATTTTAATAAAATTTGTATCGTATATGTTCTCATTTCTTCGATCCTATCTTGAATAAATACAATAGTGAGTGTATTCTCTTAAATATTTAATCTTCCTTTCTTGTGATCCTTAATTTTTGGATTTTATATCACTTTATGTTTAACTTCTTTCTATAACAGCTTCTCTGTGCCTGTTTCCTGTTACTTTTCATTCTCATTGAACTTGTTATTAAATTCTTTCTGCCAATACTATTCTTATTCCAGTTATAATTTTTCGATTGTCAATTTATTACAAACAAAATGAATATGGCCATCGCTATAATACTACATTATATTATAACATTATTTTCTTTAGATTGACATTTTTAAATTCGTTATATCTTTTGAATGGAATGTCCGATTTTAATAATTTAAAAAGTATTTTACTGGTATTGAAATGGTCTTTAATAAAATATCATTTAATAGGATAAGGAATAATACAGAGGTATGGATAATATGGTTTGATTATTGTCGGCACTTGTATTAACTTTTAAAATGTAAAAAAGTAGTTATAGTGGAATAACTACAGTAGTTGGACATATGGTTTCGCGGACTTTTTTGTAGATATTAATACGTTCTATAATACTGTGGAACATTTTTTTGTTCTATCAACAATAGTTTCCGCAGCGTACGCGATGGCAGATTTTTTGTGACTAATTTTTTCACACCTTGGGTTACATTAATGCATTTTTATTGGGATTCCTTTTTTTTTGAAAATATAGTATAGCCTATGTCACACAGTGAAAATGCAGCTTTCTAATGGTGAAAGAATTTTTGAAATCGGTCCAGTAGTTTTTGTGTGAAAACATTACAAACATACATACAAAAACACAAATGTTTCCTCTTTATAATATTAGTAACATATACAATAGACAATTAATATGTTCATTATTTATACATATTATTACAACATATTATAGGAAAAAAACATGATTTGTTAAACTTTTTTAAAGTAATTTAAAGCAATCTTTGTTTGCCTTAAATTTTTTAGTTTCGATTAAAAAACTACAACTTTACATGTAAGTAAAATACAAGAAACATCCATAAAAATTTCAGCATTGTTATTGCACAATAAATAATTCTGTATTTCTCTTAATTTTGCACACACTCATACTAGATAAAGTAGATTTTGGAGTTTTACATTATTATTAGAGCTATGCTCTTCGTCATTATTGCACAATTCCCCAACAATTTCAGTAATATTGAAGTTAAGGTTCTCTGTAGGCACATGACTATCAACAGAAGCAAATTAATCTAAATCCATTACGAACTGTAGGAAAGATTTGGGCAGGGGCTATTTCGTCTTCTTCATCAAAAATTGTGTCTTCTTGGATAACATAACTGTAGCAGTGTATTTTTAAATTATATTATATTTCTTTAAATAGATATCTCGCATTTTAAAATATTAAACTTCACTTAGACATTTTTCTGTAATTTCGCTTGCAAAGAGAAAGTCTTTCTTTTGTTCTAGCACTAGCCGATAGACCCTTCGACATCTACCTGGACCTGAACGGCCAAGCAAGCATCTAACGGTCGTTTGAATTTCATTTTACATTTCGTCTTTAAAATTAAGTTATTAATATAATTACGTACTCATCTCTTACTAATATATTGTGTCGCGTATCATTTGAAAGCTTGTCTCACAAAGGATATTTTATATTGATATCTGCATCATCGATATCATAACGTTTCACCTCGTGCTTTGGATTAATTCATTAGTCCAGACATCGACAACATTGATATCTCTCTTCAACTTGGTGTAATAAAACTTAAAATCTTTTCCGACAAACCAGTGTTACTTCGACACAAACACTGTCTTCTGCTCAGATCCTTAGTAAGTTAAACATTTACTCGTCGTACTGTTCAAGTACACGATGCAACTTCGCTTCTAATCTAATTAACATTAATTTAATTGATTTAACTAATTAATTTATTCGTCCGCTTGCCAAGCATCACTCTCCATACTTGTTCAAGTATATGACGCACACCTCGTGGACGTACATCTTTCCAACTCAAAGGCAACTCTGTATTGTTCGTTACAGAGGTTATTTTATATTACTCTCAATTAATTCACATATAATTTACTTCCTAATTTAACATTCTTTTCAGTAATTTTTGTGTGTTAATTTTGAATTACTTATTTACCACTCCTGGTGTATATTACTTTTATTTAATTTCTCTAAATTATATCAACGCTCAATTTCTGATGTAAATAATAAATACAAAGTTTAAGGACATTGTTGTGTTTTATTTAGTTAGTAAGTTGTAATATATTTATGTAAGCAGTACTACACACGTCTTGGAATATTTGATATACTTCACCATCGCACCAATTATTTATTTCAAATAATTCCTTTTATTATCAACACCACCAACCAAACAACGTATTAGTAATAAAGTGCTTGGCTAAATTTATGTTTTCTTCAGAATTTTCAAAACCATATTTATTGTCAATAAACGTTAGACGCCTTTTAATAAAAAAATATTGGTAAATCGATTCGAAATTCTGAATTATTCCTTGACCTAAGGGCTGACAGTGCGAAGTGGTGTTTGACGACAGGAAGAACATTTTATGATGGAACTTTAGAAAGTGACGTGGCATTATCCAAGAAAAGATGCACTTTTTTTGGTTTTTTAATTTAATTGTCAAATTTATGTTACTATCTTGTCATAATTTTTGTCGTCATCCAAGCCTTTTTGTTAGAAATCCATTCTAAGAGTAATTTGTCAACATGATTATCCTTAGAACAGCGAGGATTTTTACTTTTTCCAATTATTAATGGATTTTCTTTCTCACCTTCCATATTTGCACACAGAAAAGTAGTAAAACGTTGTTTTGCTGCCTTCTTCCTGCACAATTCTTATTTTTTGATGCAAATCTCTTATTTGGCATGACGCGGTAATAGAGACCTGTTTCGTCAGCATTATAGACATCTCGAGGAGAATAATTCTTTAAAATCAACGGTAACTTGGTTTTTCAATCCTCTATATCGTCCAAACTAACCCCTGCGAACGAATTAATTTAATAGTTATACTGTGCCGCCGGCAGAAACTTTCCAACCATCCATTTGACGCTGCTAAATTTTCCATCTTTAAACAGCTTGCTGTAAGTAGCGGCCCTGATATTGAAATTACTTCATTTCTGGCTTTGCAAACCCAATTGTAGACAACTTCATCCACTGCCAATCCTTCCGACTTCTGAAATTTTCGTTTCAGCTCCAAGCTAACACCTTCCTCAACCATCTTTTTAATTCACCTTTATTTTTCGTAATATCGTTAATTTGTGTTTTTCCAAACCCAATATTTTTCGGCCAACTTTCGCGAACTTAGCGCATACTTTTTACTTTCCGCGATTATATTTATTTTGTCTTCTAACGATACACGTTTTCTTTTGAGCGACATATTAAAATAAGAACCTTTGGAATACGGAGACAATTTTAAACTAATCAAGTAACCGAAAGAATTCGCATACGGAGAGAATTTTAAGCTAACCAAGTAAGTGAAAGGCCACATTATGTGTAAATTTGCAGAAATGAAGGCGATCTCTGTTTGATGGAACATAAACATGCATATATTGCGCAGGAAATTTGCTTTCGGGGCGTGTTCGAGACTGAGATCGCATTCGTTTCACAATTTCGCAAAAATACAAAATAATATTGGGTATTTCCGTCAATGAAGGTGCATCATAAATACTCTAATTTCTATGAAGATAGGCCGTAAAAATTTGGGTTTATTTGGCCGAGGTCATTTTATAAGGTTGTACCTCAGGTGTCCGCTTTAGACAAGTAGCTGTCAACACAGGTTTTACTGTATAAGGGATTGTTTTAACATTAGACATTTTGTGTTATCTTACTGGCGATTTGGTGAAGAGGATATCTTCAAAGTTTGTACCTTAACCAAATTTAATACTATTTTGCTATTGTTTTATTGAAAATGGCAATTTAGTTGCTGAAATAGTATTTAGAAGTTTATTAGTTTATTGTGGTTAAGGATTTTCTCGTATTTGTTTGCCTTCAAGCCACCAATTCGGATCGCCGTGACTTTTGGTTCTTCCTTCCTGTACACGACTTCAACATCCTTCAAATCTTTCTGCACTTCCTCCAGCCATCTTTCCTTGGGTCGTCAACTTCTACTTTTCCTCCTTCTCCCATTAAAATTTTTTCGGCCCACATATCGTCAGACATCCTAGCTATGTGTCTGTATCTGGATCTTGCATTATCAATACTTGTACAATGCTTGTCCTGTTGAACAGGTCTTCTATTGCTTTATTTGTTCTTCTTTTAAATTCTTGGCCTCTTTTAATCCAGCCATAAATTCTTAGACTTTCCTTTTTCATATTTCGAGTTTATTTACATCTTTCTTATTCGTTACCCATGTTTAACAAGCGTAAGTAACGATCGGTGTCAAATCACGGAATCATTTCCATAATTCTATCCAAATCCATATAAAACTTAGTCTTTATCTTTAGATTGCGCGTTTGCATTTATAAAATTAAACTTTTTAAATTTCCCCCTCATTCTAATTCTACATATTATCTGAATTTCCTTCAAATTCAATAATGTAATTTTTAAAGTTAAGAAAACCGCGTTATAATAATTTTAGCAGAGAGATTCAGAAAATGTCAATTACAGCACTATCACTAGATATACAGTTTCGAAAATTTAATCAATTTATATATTTGAATAATGCAACACTTCGGTCAAAATTTACGAAGAAATATCCATCCATACTGAATGTTGCAATCTATATTCCACTTAATATATTATGGTATACGCGCGACAAAATAAAAAGATAATGATAACCTCATCGTCAGACAAAGTGGGATAGATAAACTTAATGGATATTCTATTAAAAGAAAGTAATCATTTCCCGACTATGTTGGAGAGCTTTCAACTTTTAACGACTTTAGGGTGGGTGGTTTTCTTCGTCTGTATTCGTGGTAGTTGTACTCGTGGAGATTCAGGATGGAAAATAACACAGCACGTGTTTTCGTGGTTCATATCGCTTGCGAAACACGCTAAGATAACATTAGGAATTTTCGTTTAATGAAAGAATGTATCAGCGTAAAAAAATACAGGCGTATGTAAGCGAAGATGTAATCTAGACGGAACCGATTGATTCAGCGTAATTACTAATTGGAAAAGTATCTCACTGGAAATATTTGACAAGTTAGAATTGGAAGAAATTCGAAGCTGAGGTAATTACGTAACGAGAAAAATTAAGAACGAAATTCATCATAAAATTTATGTTTCATTATTTGTTTTCAAAACAGGTTAATCATGGTTTTTTATTTTTTTTGTAATATATCAAAATATTTGTCATTTCAAAATTTTGTAACATTTTTAATTTTACTTTTGACATTCCAATTATAATTATTTTCCAAACATTATTTAACTTGTTTTGAAGGATCCCATTTTACCAGAGGTTACAATTTAAAAATTAAACTTTGACCTTTGTAAAATGTACATTAATGTACATAATTGTTTGAACAACTTTCTTTTTAAGAAACATACAAAATATCTTTAGTTTCCTTTATGAATTAATTTATTGTTTGAAAAACTGAAATGGAATATTTAACAGAATGATTATAATCTACTTAAAATATAAAAGTATCTTTATCCCAAGGAAGTCATATCTACCAAAATAGTTTTTAACAAATGATATTAACATAGTGCAATGGACTTTTCCCCGCAAACATTTTGAAAAGTTTTATTATTTATCGTTGTACAATTATTTTGGATGCCAGTGTATAATTTTTGAAATTTATTGTTTATGTATGTATTTTTATTTTGAACTGATATTTATTTTTGACTTGCGTAGTTGTAGTACGCCGGTTACTTTGATATTTCCGCAGACACTATTGTACGCTGAGTTTAGAAGGTCATGTTTTAAAAGATAAATCTTTATCTTTGATAAGTAGCTTCGTGATCTTGATTTATTAGTTTTGGTGCTTGATTTCATACCGATTTATTGACGAGTGTGTAGAACTCGTAATTGTTTAAATTTTAGGCTTTCTAACTCATGGTGTCTCGTGAAAAAAATATTTTTTTATTTACGTAAGTAAATTATTTAAAAGATTTATTTGTATTATCATTAATATTATTATATTGTATGTATTGATTTATATTTTATGCTTAGTTATATGAATTAAATGACAAAGAAGGTTTTTTAAAATTTCTATTTAAAAAAATTTTGTAACGATAAATTTTGTACGCATGGATTCAAGGGCATTTTTTTATGTGGTTTGCACACGGGTTCGATCCACCATTTTGTGTTAATATATTTTCTTTCTTGCATCACTATAAATATACAGTTCGTCATACATAAAACTAGCTTAATCACTTTTCTAATTTAAACAGTTGTAATTTTTTGTTTGTTATATATTATATCAATCTCATTTATCAGATTGGTTTAAAAGTAAGAAATTTGCGTTAATTTAATTCGATATTTTTTTTTAATCAGTAACGAATTCTGATGTGTTTTTTTTATATATACATATCTAATATTGTTTAAATAAAGTAATTACCATTTTAGTAGTCAATTTCACCATATAGGGAAATGTTCTAGTTTATTTTATTAATTAAACATATAATTTTACATATACAGGCTGAGCCTTTAAGTTATTGTAATATCTGATTGGAGTATCCTATTTTGGGGAATACATTGCGTATTATCATTTTCACATTCTTATTTGCACTTCATTAATTTCACACTGTGTGTACCATCTAAAAATTATTTCCATATACTGAGTGTAGCGTAAACTATGTAAGGTACATTAAAGCTTTAATGGACTACTTATGCACAAATTTATATCATAAAACACGAAGTTTATATTGACTTTTATATTCTAATTACGTAAATCTATTTTGTTGATTTGAATCTCTTGCCTGGTTATACAGGGTGATAAAATCGCTATTAAGTTTGTTTAGAGCAATTCATATTTTGTCATACTTTATTATTTTCCTTAATAAATATTGTTGTTATTGTTATATACCGTTGTTGGTGTTTTATGTCTGTAAGTCCTTATGAGCAAAAGTTTTAGTTTTAGTGACACGGTTAACCAGGCATACGATCACCTTTATAGTATTCTTAAGCCCTTATGGCCCAAGGGTGATTCTACATTGACCTGTGAACTTGTCAGACCTAACGTAGTGGTGCCCAATTAACTATCTATGCGTTGTGATAGCCCACGACGCTTCCGCAATTAATTTCTGAGCTGGCCGGTGAGTTTTTGGGGGCCTTTGTAGACCAGGGGCGGAATTAGGGCTTTGTCCTAATTCCGACTGTGGTTTTTGTTACCTATACAGTTTTAGGGCTAACATTGCCTTTAGAAAATTTGCTCAATTTAGACATAAATATAATCTAATTTAGAAATAAATGTAACCTATAAACTTCACCGTAAATTCGTAAAGTCGACACAAGGCTTACGTACTACAATTATTACGTTATAGATTTTAATGACGGATGTGGATTGCTTTTCCTATTGTACTGATATAACCAAACTTTAACAGCCATGTTCATTGTCTTTCTAAATAGAAACTTTACCTACTTATCTTAAAAATTATTGATCAAGTAATTAATTAAATCAAGATTACTATCGTAGAAATCAGTGTATATTAAATTCATTACAGAATAATTACCTATCAGTACTTTTCATTGCATCTTATTGTGCTGGCGTTAAACTCATACTCTCACAATCAATATTTAACTCCATATCTACGTCTTAATTTCAAAGAAAGTTACCTGACTTCCTAACTTATTCATTACGAATGAAGAAAATATTTTAAATAATTTAATGTATTAACGACAAAATCTGGTTAAAGTATTTAAATATTCATTTTATTATTAATATTTAACGACATACCGTCAGCGCAAAAGTAACCTATTTTACGTAAATTGAAACATGTTTACTTACTATGAAACGTACGAACAACTCAAACGTAAACCATGCATTGCAGATATGCTCCACGTAAAGAAATATGGACAACGGCTTAAGGCACTGCACTATCGTGTCGTTAGCCGAATTGCTTGTGGAGTTACAAGACTCTCTCAGTCCTGGATGCGTCTTTAGGCAGAACGATACGACGGAAACACAAATAAAAAATACCGACACTCCAGCGACAATCTGCAAAATATAATACAGAATAAATATAATATCAATTACGGTGTACATTTAAAATATTTCAAGTTTGACGATTTATTTCACCAACAGTCATTAAAATGTAACAAAATACGTCTAGAATTCACTAAAATATTAAAACCGATCAAAAAGTACTTTTCAAGATGTTTCAGTAACATTTAAGATTTATTAAAATATAAAAAAAATACATAAAAATTAACTACTGACAAATTACTACTAGAATATAAAATTTTTAGAATCTGTATTAATTCCAAGCACTTTTTTAGTCTGACTAGAACAAAATGGCATGCATAAACATCTATAAACTTTATAAGGAACAATATTAGATTAAAATAATTTAACATCAGAATACAGACAATTTCAGGAAAAACTTTTGGAAAAAGTTCTAAATTTATATAACCTAGATAACATTCGTTCTCATTGCATGGTTGTCGAATATCACAGAAAAAGTTTAAAATTTATATAAAAGACACTTAACTCAAATCAGTTCTATCATCTAAAGTGCACATGAAAATTTAAGAAAAAACAATTAAATAACACTAGTCAACAAATCTTTATTTTTTTTAAATTTTTCTTTAGAAACTATCTACAATTTTCGTTTCTTTCATAGTTCTAACAATAGTAATAACAAAAAAATTATTCTGGTACGTCAGGTTTTGGAAAAAAATACTAAAAAGTAAATGAAATAATATTAATTAGTTATTTTATGGAACTGTATGATCTTGTCCTGTTTAAAATATTTTTTATCTTTTATACTGTTCTTCGACATTTTCTGATGTCAATATATATATATATATATATATAAATAATTTAAACGAAATTTTCGACCGTAATATATTGAATAAAATAAATTAAAAGCGGGCAAGCGGTCTGTCAATTAAAAAACTTACTTTTATTATTTTTTTCAACTCTGCATTTTTATCTCCGGAAGAAGCAACAAAGTTGTTCCGAAATATAGGGATACTTAATAAATGAGTTTTTTAATTGACAGACCGCTTGCCCGCATTTAATTTATTTTATTCCATAAATATATATATATATATATATATATATATATATATATATATATAATATCTTCGTGACCTTGGTATGATAAGGTAAACTTAATAAGTCGGCGATTAAAGGTCTGGTTTACTTTAGAGTATATATATTTAAAGCAACTCTACATGTTTCGGCAATACGCCTTTGTCAAGAGAATACAAAATATAAATGCATTTATATTTTGAATTCTCTTGACAAAGGCGTATTGCCGAAACATGTAGAGTTGTTTTAAATATATATACTCTAAAGTAAACCAGACCTTTAATCGCCGACTTATTAAGTTTACCTTATATATATATATATATATATATATATATATATATATATATATATATATATATATATATATATATATATGTATATACATATACACTGTGTCCATAAAGTATGGACACAAGCCCGTAATAACGTTATTGTGCATTATTTGACAAAATGCAAAGATATGTCGATTAATGTTTTTTATTAGCTATATTTAGATACTACCATTTGTTTTTTCCGTCGACCTTGAATAAGTTATGACGTCATTGATATTTTTTTAAAATGTCAACCCCACTTTTTCTTTGTGGATTTTGAAAGCCTTTACAATTCTTTATTCGATGATGTAAAAATTTTGGTATGTTACATTAGAAAATTTTTGAGTAATCATTTGCGTCCATAAAGTATGGACACTAGCCCGTAATAACGTTATTGTGCATTATTTGACAAAATGCAAAGATATGTCGACTAATGTTTTTTATTAGCTATATTTAGATACTACCATTTTATTTTTTCCGTCGACCTTGAATAAGTTATGACGTCATTGATATTTTTTTTAAATGTCAACCCAACTTTTTCTTTGTGGATTTTGAAAGCTTTTACAATTCTTAATCGATGTTGTAAAAATTTTGGTATGTTACATTAGAAAATTTTTGAGTAAACTGTGTTGTAATTCTAAGTTTTATTTTTGACATTTTTAGTATCAAATTTATAACAAATGCTCAAAATGTTTTCCTTCATTTTGTTGACAAAATCCTAAGCGATGATAAATTCCATTTCGCACATTCTGTAATATTTCGGGAGTGATTAGTCTGGTTTCGTAGATGATGCGTTGTCGTAAAACGTCCAAATTTTCCGGTTGTGTCGCATAGACTTTTCTAATGTAACACTAACACCAAAATGTTTAAATCATCGAATAAAGAATTGTAAAAGCTTTCAAAATCCATAAAAAAAATTGGGTTGACATTTAAAAAAATTATCAATGACGTCATAACTTATTCAAGTTCGACGGAAAAAACAAAATGGTAGCATCTAATAATAAAAAACATTAATCGACATATCTTTGCATTTTGTCAAATAATGCACAGTAACGTTATTACGGGCTAGTGTCCATACTTTATGGACGCAAATGATTACTCAAAAATTTTCTAATGTAACATACCAAAATTTTTACATCATCGCATAAAGAATTGTAAAAGCTTTCAAAATCCACAAAAAAAAATGGAGTTGACATTTAAAAAATTATCAATGACGTCATAACTTATTAAGGTCGACGGAAAAAGCAAAATAGTAGCATCTAAATATAGCTAATAAAAAACATTAATCGATATATCTTTGCATTTGGTCAAATAATGCACAATAACGTTATTACGGGCTTGTGTCCATACTTTATGGACACAGTGTATATATATGTATGTATATATAGACTATCAAGTATAAGTAAAAATTAATTAACGGGTGAGCGGTCTGTTAAGTAAAAAAAACTCCTTTATTTCACTCTATATTTCATAACGAATTTATTACTTCCTCAGGAGTGCAATTGAGAATTAAAATTTAGCAAGGAAGGACACTAAACATGTTAAAATTAATCAAATTTAAAACATTAAAATTAATACGATGTTGGGTTATTGTCAATCTTTTAAAAACAAATATACATAGAAAATGTATATATATATATATATATAAACACAGGGTGTTCCCTGAGAGATAACCGACAAACTTACACAATACGTTCTAGAGGTGATTCTGAACAAAAAAGTTGATATGCACTTTAGCTTAATGTTTTTTGTTCTTTAGATTTGAACAAAAGAAGACAACTGTTTCAGTAATGTATTTAATCATGAAATTACATAAACTAATAAACTAATATTATAACGGTTGCTCGAAATGTTCACCTCTTCTTTCTAAACATGTTGCTAGTCATTTTATAAAATAACAAATATGTATCATGAGCGTCGGCATGTTTTATCAACACCGCATTTTAGTAGGCAATTTATTAACTTTCTAAATTAAAATTTGTCTGGACAGTGGATAGGCAGAGGAGGCCCTGTATTAACTGGAAATAGAATATGGCCCAAAGACTAGCAACATGTTTGGAAAGAAGACGCGCACATTTCGAGCAATTGCTCTAATATTAGTTTATTAGTTTGTTATGTAATTTAATGATTAAATACATTACTGAAACAGTTTTCTTCTTTTTTGAAACCTAAAGAACAAAAAAAAAATAAGCTAAAGTGTATATAAACTTTTTTGTTCACAATCGCCTTTAGAACAGATTCTGTAAGTTTGTCGGTTACCTCAGGGAACAGCCTGTATATATATCAAAACCCTTTTACCGTAAAGGGTGTCGGGTAAGTACATTTCTAATCTAAATTATGAACAAAATTCTTCCATAATCTTCGGTCACTGGCCAGTGTTTTTGCTTTTTCCAGCTCTTTGCCGTCTTCTGGATGCTATTTCTAACGGCATGCTCCCATATTTGTCGCGGCCTTACTCTTTTCCTTTTGCACTGCACTTTGGCTTCATATATTAGCTTTACTCCATTCGCTGTAGATGTCCCCACCAATGTAGTTGCCGCTGTTCAATAAAGTCCATTATCGATTGCATCTCCAGTTCCTCTCGTATTTGTGAATTTCTCATTTTGTCCTTTCTAGTTACGCCTCACTCTCCAAAGATTTCTGTAGCCTGGATTTTGCTTCTTTGACTATTATTAAGTACCAATGATTCACACCCTTATGTCAGAACTGCTCTATAGACTGCTTTGTAAATTTTGATATCAATATCCAACAATAATCAGTTTCACTGTACCACTTGCCCTGATTTATTACTCAGGTCGTCGAGGTTCGGGCGAAAGAAATCCATATGCGAGTGCAAGAAATGTATTTTAAGCCTCATGTTAGAGCACAATTTATTGTAATTTTTAAGAAGTTGATTAACAAGTGCTATATACTTGTCAGATTTTTTGTTTCGTAGAAAATTGTGGGTAACATTTTTAAAAGCATTCCAAGCAACCCGCTCCAAGTCACTTAAGGTTTCTTCAAACTTTTTGTCTTGTTGTAGAAGTTTAATTTGGTGTCCTACAAGAATTCCATCTTTAAGTTTTGCATCTGAGATTTTGGGAAACTTTTGCTTGCGATATTGGAATCCACGGCACTTTCATCCATTGCTTTATATGTAATGGCGCTAGCAGTATTTTGTCAGGTTCTACATGTGACTTACGAAGTATATTATTTTGTTCAAGAACATACTGAGCTCTGACAGGTGAATCTTTAACAATGTACTGAGAATTTCTTGAACGACTGTCCTACTCACAAAGAAAACAGCAATTTGTTTACCCTAGTTGTAAACCGAGTAGAATTGATACAACTTTGAGATCTGCGTTGATATACCATTTGTACATTTTCTAATTAATTATGTCTAGAAGTCATAATTCCATACGTTTCTTTTAAGTGGATTGCGTTGCCAACAGGTATGGATGAATAAACGTTTCCTATATGAAGAAGGACAGTTTTCGAACTAAATTTCGAAGCATTGATAAAGAGACGTCATTCTTCAGGATGGTGTAGGTAACTTAATGCCAACATCAAATCGTCGACATTATTGCAACATGGAAGGGCCTCGTTGGTTTAAAAATACTGTGATAGTTCTCTCTGACGATTACGATACACAGAAATATGTGTGTTTAGAGCTAACAATTTCCATCCTTGGGGTCTAGATCCCAGTATTTCTGCTTCAGTTTAAATTCAGGTCTCGAATAAGATCATTTAATTCTAACTTATTTATTAGGTGTTGTCCGTCCTCTTCGGATGGTAAATACTTATCATCGCTGGTCAATAACTTGGCATTTGCTTCTTCTGGTTTTTTAATATCATATTCTTCACTCAAAACACCTATGGATCTTGGCACTGGCGAGTTTTCCGAATGAGGTACTGGACGAGTAGCAGAGGGCAGACTAGCATAACTAATATGTTTTGTTGCACTTCGTGTATATAAGAATACGTTTAATTTAATTTTAAATTATATTTCTTCAGAAATATATTTCCAATTTACAATATTAAATTCAACGTATATCTTCCTTTTGTTGTCGTACAAGGGACCTTTCGAAATCTACCTGACTTAAACGGTTAACTCATATCTAACGTTCGGTTACAAATATTCTCACAAATACATTTCATTTTAAACTTAAGTTATTAAATTTAATTATGTAGGTCTTCTCTTATATATCATGTCGCATATCATTTTAATGTTTGCTTCACAAGGGATATTTTAATGATATTTATATCATCGAAATCACAACTTTTCACCTCGCACTTTTGATTAATTCATTATTCAAGACATCGACAACTTCGATCCCTTCCTCCAGCTTATGGGCAATAAAAATCTACCCGTGTCCAAATGAGTTTCCTCTTCTACATAAAATTCCATTTTCAGTTCAAGACCTTCGTAAGAAAAACATCTTACTTGTCGTACTATTCAAGTACCAGCAATGATGCATGTGCTCATGCATCTACGCATCTAAGCTAATCTATATTGTCCAATAAATATTATTCTTTATTTAATTTACATTAATTTAATTAATTTAACTAATAATTTCTTCGTCATCCGCCCAAACATTGCTCTACATACTTGTCCAGGTATTGTATTGTTCTATACAGAGATTATTTTGTGTTAATCGCAATTAATTAACATTTAATTTGCTGCATCAATTAACTTTTTTCCAGTGCGTAATTTTTGTACATCAACTTTTAATTCTTTATTTGCCGCTCCTTGTATATATCGCTACCTTTATTATTATTTTAAATTATATCAATCCCGTAGTTTCTTATGTAAATATTAAATACAAACTTCAAGGATAACGTTGTGTTTTATTTAGTTAATAAGTTGAACTATAGTTGCCTTAGCACACATTATACACGACCTGGACCTTTAATGCAACTCCGTCACACTATTTATTATTTTAAATAATTTCATTTATTGTTAGCATTGCGCTCTAGCCAAACCAGAACGTGCTTTTTAATAGTTTCTCTGGAGCAAAAGCAGCAATCAGAAATGGTTCGTTTGTTCGCGCCAAACCATAAGTCTTCCAAATGGCATAGCGCTTTTCTTACCGCTTCACCAGCCCGTCAGAGTAACAGTACAGCGTGCGCAGCAAATGTTGGGAGCCCATAGCGTGTCTTGACGTTCAATTGTTAAGCCAAAATAGCGAAAATATAACTTTTCTATTAAAGGTGTAATATTGTGCTTATGCTGGTGGATAGTGAATTCTCCACATACATAACAGAAACTGTTTGGATTATTTATACACGTACACGACATTATGAAATAAAAACACGTTTCGCTATCACAAACCGACTTACATTGAATCGAAAGAGCTGTGTGTAGCTCTTTATATACCCACATAGCCCGATATCTACCAATTCTTAATTTTTAATGGTTTCAAAGCAAGAAACGGGCGTGGTTTAAGTACTCTGCCGTAGGAAAGATGCAAGGACATATTCAGACATGTCCATTCAATGTTGGACAGAACAATATGTTTAGCAGTACCTCTCTTATATAAAAGTAACTTTGAAAGTTTGTAAAATTTAATGTGTTTGAAAAAACTATTTATGAAGATATCTCAAAATCCTGACTTGATGGAGCAAATTTTAAAACAGATCAGAATCAGCATGTCAAAAGACATTAAGTACACGTATTGGTATATAAGAATACCAGACTGTGTTGACCAATGTAATCAACAAGTTCTGTTTAAAATTTAAGATATTACTTCTAAACGAAATATTTTCTTTTACTTAGGTAACCAGAAAGTAAACACGATCTTTACATAAGCATCAATTTAACAAGTAAAATTTAGAATGGGCGCGTATTTACAGGAAATTTAGACGCTCTGCGCATTATTAAAATTATGTTTAAGGAAGCTTTTACTGTATAAGTGGCTTGATGGGAATATACATAAACTAATGCTTCTTCATTGTTGAAAGATAACGATCCGAAACATCGTAGCAGAGTGTGCACGAAGTGGAAAGCCCCAAATAGCTTCAGTACTTTAAAACGCATTTTAAACTAGCCTTCATTAGGAATTCTATCAAGTACTTAAGCAGCGTGTTCATATTTACTATTGCCAATGTACACGAAACTTATTGCACAAGTTTATTCGTTATAAATTACCCACCTTTATTACCGTTATCATTACATATACAAAAAATGTTTCAAATAAAAGTTGTGCAGCTGTGACTGAATTTTTTACATACCATCAAAAACATAGTGTCATGCATATTCAACGGGATACAAGAAAAACTAATATTTATTGGTAGCCCGTTGGATCTGCATTCCATTGAGTATTGCTCATTTGTGAAAATACTTGCATAAATGGGCAACTTAGTATTTTTACGATTACATATCAGTCACGTCATCAATGTACGCCACACAACGTTGACAAATCTATTGTTTACATCTTGCAAATAAGTGTCATTTGGTTTATAGGTTATAGTATATTTAATAATTTCAAAAATTTTCTTGTTTACACATGCATTTAGGTTATACCTTTCTAGATTTTATTTTTATTCTCTTGTTTAATACTTCATATTTTTTAATTATTTTATATGAGTAAATGTAAAAAAGTTCTGAGTTGCTCTAATTTGTCAACAAAACTCAAAGAGACCAAAAGGGTTAACCGCTTGAATTTCCTCTTCTTCTAGACTAATTATGAAAGGTGCGATATCACTTTGATCAAATACCAGTTTTCTATCCCACCATTTTTCAATCTCAGCTTCCGTGTGGGCCACACTGTTAGTCCACGCTTCAGCAGTTACTTGACTTAGTGCTTCTTGCCACAACCTTTTACAGTTTGCATTAATTCTACCATAGTTACCTATATTACTAGAGCAATCCCTATTTTGCAATTCCCCGAATTAATTCTATAAGGTTAAAAATACAATGATGTGGAGGAAGTCGAAGAACTCTGTGGTCTTATTGCTCTGCTAATTTATCAGTTTTATAAATAGGTGACGGCTCGTGCCTTTAAATAAAAATTATTATCTATTTGAACTTAATTAAGGGATTAACTAGTTTGTTTCAATTGATCTCGAATGTGAGAGTACGGTAACATTAATAGTATTATTAGATAAATCTTGTTATATTGTCGAACAAGTTACAAGAGAAATCGACATCTCTGACTGGGTCATTTTTATAGCCAATTGAATTCTACTATGCAGAGAATTTTCGACATATCCTTCTGCAACTGTAGATGATTTCCATCCACTATGTCTTTTAAATGAAAGCAAGTCACCTTCTTGATTTGTTGAACTCCTTCGGAAACAGTGACCTGTGAAGTTATTTGCGCTATCAAGCTGGAGATACTCAGTTATTCGTATTGGAATTTTACCAATATACAGGCTGGCCCAAAATGACCGAAGGTGTTTTAATTCCTTATAACTTTTTTTATTATAATTTTTTTTTCTGTTTTCAGTATTTTGTAAAGAAGACTTGGGGAATTTGAAATGGAACAGTACACAATTGAACAACGTGCCAAAATCGTTAAACTTTATTTCTCAAATCAACGATCCATTGTTTTGACTCAGCGTGCATATCGTCGTTATTTTAATGTGCGGGTTGGACCCTCAGAGTCAAAAATAAACCGTCTGGTTGCAAATTTTCGAGAACAAGGAGCAGTAAGGAACCTTCCTGGTGCCGGCAGACGACGAACTGTGCACGCGGATGACAATATTGAACGGGTACAGGAGAGTATTCGGGAAGATGGAGAAACATCAACCAGGAGACGTTCGACACAACTTGGCCTCTCAAGAAGGTCGCTGCAGAGAATTTTGCATACAATAAGAATGTTTCCATACAAAATTCAGCTTGTCCAACAATTGAAACCGACAGATTACCAGCAACGACTTGATTATGCAATTTATTTTCGTCAAAAAGCAGAAGAAAATCATGATTTTATTCATAATTTAATTATGAGCGACGAAGCCCATTTCCAATTAAATGGGTTCGTTAATAGGCAAAACTGCAGGATATGGGCTACGGAAAATCCAAGAGTAGTTCAACAGCGAGAATTACACCCACTTAAGTGTACCGTTTGGTGCGGTGTTTCGTCGGAAAGGATAATTGGCCCATATTTTTTTGAAAATGAACACGGTGTCGCCGTTTCCATCACTGGTGTTAGATATCGGACAATGTTGGAAAATTTTTTAAGGCCAGCCGTGGAAAACCATCCGCAAGTATGGTTCCAACAGGATGGAGCCACAGCGCACACTGCGAGGGACACAATGGCTCTTTGACGCGACATCTTTGGTGAACGAATTATTTCCCGTACAAGCGATTTTAATTGGCCTCCGCGTTCACCGGATTTAACCGCTTCAGACTGTTTCCTTTGGGGTTATTTGAAGGGAAATGTCTATATTAATAAGCCTCGAGCCATACAGCAATTAAAAAATAATATACGCGACGAAATCAACAACATAGCACCTGAAGTTTTGCGAAAGGTTATGGAAAATATTTTGGAAGGAGCACTAATATGCGAAGCAGAAAATGGCCACCACTTGCGAGATATAATTTTTCATAATTAAAAAAATATTTTCCATTAATACACTGTATTTAAAATTAAAAAAATTTAATAATTATGTCTTAAATAAGAAGTTATAATGAACTCAAACCCCTTCGGTCATTTTGGGCCACCCTGTACTAATACCAACAGGTAATGAAACACACTTGTCATCCCGATATGTTACGAAGAATCGTTGCTGGTTGTCTGGTCTTAAATTTTCATATTTCCGAATTAATGCAATGCATTCCAGCTTAATGATTGCAAATGTACGACTGTTATACGTTTGTGGAATTGTTACAATAATTAAATAAGTTTTAAATTCTATGTCCCGCAATGACATTTTGCAAAGTTCTTCACGTCAGCATGCTCCAGAAATACCCATTATTAATACAGCCTATAAATACATATAATATTATATGAATTTAAAATATGCAAAAATGACTTTACCTTTATTAGTAAGAACAAAGAATCTGGTACTTCAACAATAGATTTAGTAATTTGTTCTTCGCTTAATACTGCTGATTTTTTTAGGCTGATGGTATTCCGTTGCCTGTTTTAAGTATGCTATCAGTTTTACATATATAGATATATTAGTATTATCGTATACTACTAAGCATGATTTTAGCATAGAATAAGTAGACTGTAATGATTTATTTAACTGTAAACATTCAAAATAAACTATTAAACAATTTTCTGAGTAATTTTCTAGCTCAATTTATGAATTTACCATAAATGGTTTGTATCTGTCTTTTGATTTTGTAGGTAATAAATTTCTCATTTCAATATTGTACATTGTATTTATTCATCAGAATGTATGTTTTAGAGGAGATTTTAATTTTATATTAAATTTTTTTATTTGACAAATTTTAAAATAAATGTCCCTTCAAATAATCAATACTGCCAACTCAAAATTTTTGAATTAATACGAACAGATTTCTAGTGTTGCATAAATAGAGACCGGACATATCCGGTTGAAATGACGTCGTCATTACGACGGACGATATAAATAGTCTACATCTGTAATTACATCACACTGTTATTGAATGCACTATTGATCTGGCTAGCGCGCACATCGGTTTTCATCGAGAATTGCGACCTTTTTGTTGGATATTTACAGTTGAATTTCTGTTTCCATGGGCGTAGATAGAAGCGTGTGGAGTTTTAATAATTTAGTCTATTTATATATTAATACTTATTGTTACGATCGAAAATTATCCTGAGACCTTTTGGGAATTATTAATGAATTAATTACATCATTTGCTTACGTTAAGTTTTCATAGGCTTTTCATAATTGAACATTTTCGTTTATTACAATTTTATTTAATTTTGTTATTAATTATCTATCAACTCAGGCTTCTTCAAACTTTGTTATTTTCATAAAATTTACTTATGTTCAAATATTTTAGATGTCTCTATATCCATATTCTTAACCGGCTATTCTTTTTCTTCCTTATCCTCGACGCAGGCCGACATTTTGGAAATTTTTATGCGTTGTCATGCTTTGAATATTTTCCTAATATTTCAATTTTGTTTCTCCTTAATCAATTCTTATATTGTGGTAATTTTTATTAGAATTTTGTGAATCTATTTGGGTGCTTAATTTGCCTTTTATTTAAAGTAATTCTTGCGTACTCCATTTCTTTCGCTTGTTGCGCCATCTTCTCGACAATTTGTGTTCTTCCGATTGCAGATCGCTTGACGAATGGGGTCAAACTTATATTGTCTTTCTACCCTTTATTGCGGTTAATTAATTACCAAATTTTCGCTTGTTAGCTTCGTCGATCACTCTTAAACCTTGTTAGGGTTTTTGGGAAATTCATTCCTTTTCTTTCAAATTTACCGTCCAACGATCTTGTGTGTGACGTATATCGGACATAGATCGTTTCATGCGATTCTTCAATCGTCCGACACTTTGTTCGAGAACCTAGTCAGCGCTAGATCTGTTTTGCTTTTGTATAAGAACTTAGTTTTTGCGGTAAGCGATATTTGTTGAAATCTTTTGTTTTATGTCTAATGCATTCCTTGTATCCTTCTAGGATTATTTAATAATTAATTAATTAATTAATTATTTTTGTTGAACTGCCTAAAATATTGGGAATTGTTCCTACTTCGGCTGTATACCGCCGGAGTCGTTAGTTAAACCACGTTATAGGCAGGACTAGAGATCTCTCTTTTCCCGTTGCTGTTATTTTAATTATCGTTAAAATAGGAGGAGAAAAACCACTTAACATCCTCAAAAGCAGAAAATAATTTCGGTGTGGCCTACTAAAAAAAAAGGATGCTTTTAGAAGATTTATGCTAGCGTCCAAAATGGCGTTCTCTAGCTCAATGGCGGCATAATGGCGGCTGTATATCGTTAAATCTTCGGAATTGTCCAACCTGAACTACTTCTGTGAAGACTTACTAAAGATAAGTTTGGAAACTGGTCGATGTAGGGGGCATGCTAAAGTAGGTGCTGATATTTTATTTCTTGATGTTGGATATTTCTTAACCTGTTGCAAACCTTTTCAAAATTTTATCTAATTTACTTTATGTTTAATCACAAGTAAGGCACTAGAGAAGCTATTCACTTCTCTGTGCAACCACATAATTTTGCTCGTAAAACTTAGATAGCAAACAAGGCAATATCAATAAATTTTATCAGATAGGCTTTTTAACGTCTGAATTCGAGCAATTGCTTATAATATCATTTATTTTTAATCTGGTTGTCTAGCTTCACCAGCAGCCAGTAGATAGTTTAGATTATTATACGAGGCTTAGAACCCTCAGTCGGGCCTTCGTAAAGATTAATAATTTACTTGGGGTACGTTGTAGATCTAGATTACCTTCTGTTTTACTCTGTAAACAATTTGTAAAGAACCACCTATTATGTATACCTAATTTGTGTTCTGCTTAATTTCAAGTTTAGATCTTAATTCGAATTTGTTTATTTTTGATCACAGTGTTACTACCTGTGTATACAGGGTGTTGATGTTTTGGCAGGTGTACCTGTTTTATTGTAATCTCTGTATAGCGCCTAGAGCGTTACTTATGTGATTTGGGGAATATAACTGGGTGATTTTGAATTAAATTTCATTTATAATCTAAGCCTATTATTTTTCTTGGCGCACTTAGTTTTGTTTAGGCGTTTCTCTAAATATTTTGTGATATTGCTATCTATAACCTTTTATCTTATCTAACGTTAACTTTTCATGCGACTACTGTTATTATTGTTGTAATTCACATTTTGAGCCTACTATTTCTTGACATTAAAACTTGTTATTGCTACTACGTGTGTTTATTTGATCCCTTTCCCACAAGTGTTTGTGTGAAGCAAAGATTTGGTTGTATCGGTAGCAAGTAATAAAGGGGCTTTCTCTTTAGATTATTTTTTTTTGAAACTACCAGAGTCCCACCCGCTTCCGCGTTACGGGAGTACTTTGCGGGTTGAATACGGTGGCGTCACATCCTCCATCTAGCGACCTTGGAACTCGCGACACTCTCCAATACGATAGAGCTAGCCGGCAGAGTATTATCCTCGTGACAACCAGGTAGGTTCGGGCCAGGGGGGAGTTCCTGCAGAACATCCCGCAACCTCGTTATTGCTTGCTATATTCTGTTTTGGTCGCAAGAGTGTAGCATTATTTACTCAACTTGAACTACAAAATGAGCAAATAAAAATGTATTTCGTATTTTGTAGCTGTAAATATACCCGTTTTATATAAAAAATATAAAAATATAAATAAAATTTATATTATTTATAAATAATAATATAGTATAAATATATAAATAAAATTAAAAACTTTAAAAATACCAATGATCAATAGTACGCTCGTGGGCGATGAGTCATCAGCCTCTCGTGTCCGGTCTCTAGTCATAAATGATAACGTACAGTTGCGGCCTCTACAAACTCAGACACCGACTTTTGACAGATTCTGCCAAATTAAAAGAATTCGTAATGTGTAAATTTGATTTTTATCCGGTAAGGTTATGTTAGTGTCAGTAGAAGCGAACACAATTTTTAAAATGCCTCAATTAAACGAACTGCAAAAGTCGATAATTAGAACTAGGCTAGAGGACGGCATGAGCATTAGGTACATCGTAAATGAAATAAACCTTGATAAAAACACTATAATTTAGTAATTATTTTTTTCTACAAACACCGTTAAAAGTTGACATTTTAACACGGCCAACCTCAATTAAAATAGTTATTTACGAACCAAGTGCGTGAAATCATATTTCGCGAATGAGTGACCAGTTTAAAGCGCGAGCCGTAGGCGAGCGCTTTATGGACACGAATTCGCGAAATGTTTCACGCACGAAGTTTGTACAATATTTTTTGTACGAGAACTATAAACAATAATAATATTTATATAAAATATAAATATAATTTCAAAATTTTTATATTTATAAGTATTTTTAACCATATTACTAGTATCTGTCAGGATGGCCGAGCGGTCTAAGACGGTCTAAGAAATTTTCACACAAAAGGAAATTGATCGGTTCATTATAGAGGCACCGGATGAACAGTACTTGATGTTGAAGGTAGCTGCAATTATGGTTGTATTTGGTGCTTGCCGCCGCGAAGAACTATGCCAGATGACTGTCAACGACATTAAAGATTTGGGAACTATCCTAATGGTAACGATACCAGATAGTAAAACTAGAGTTCCAAGAACTTTTACTATTATTGGGGCTTATATAAACTTATATCATAAGTATGTAGCACTCCGTCCATCTAAAATCAACCACCAGCGTTTTTTTATTAAATATACTCGTAATAAATGTACACGTCAAGCTGTAGGAATAAATACATTTGGAGCTATGCCTGGAGTCATTGCAACATTTTTGCAATTGCCAGATAGTAAACTTTATACCGGACATTGCTTCCTGGGATCATCTGCCAGTTTGTTAGCGGAATCTGGTGCAAATTTATGTACAATTAAGAGACATGGGGGATGGAAAAGCTCCAGTGTTGCAGAGGGCTATTTAGAGGATTCTTTAGAAAATAAAAAGAAGATTGCTGGCCAAATTCTTCCAAATTCTCATCCTTGGTCCAGTAATTCTCTTATAACTAATAATATTCCCAATAACAATCCTGCAATGTTAATTCCTAATAATTATAATTGTCTTTCTGATAAGAAGTTTGAAATAACTTCTGGACAAGGGATAAATCTTAGTAATTGTGCCAATTGTACAATTAATGTTACCATTTCTAAATAATTTGTAATAATAATCATATTTTTTAGAATGTATTGATTAATAAAAATGTCACTTTGACAGAATTTTATGTCAGTTTACTTTTAACACTAGTGTTAAAAGTGATTTACTTTTAACACGCTACTTAATAATATTACATTTATGTACTAACAGTCTAACCAATTCCAGTAACTGTATTTTTATGCTGTCTTGTCAAACTTGATTTTATTGTTAGTTGTTGTTAACCATTCCTGAATTTGGTATTTCGTGAAGATGAAGTAAGAGATTTATTTATTATTGTCATATGATAGCTCGCATTATCCATAATAATAACTAACTGAAGGGTTTACTATTTGTTGCAAAGATTAATTCTGCTCCCGGAACAAAACCATTATTGCTACCAGCAAGTACAACTATATATCTATTAACAAAAATCAATGTTATATCGTCTATGTTAATACTTTTTAAATAATTAATACCTTTACCCACCTACTTGTTTTGTTTTTACAGATTTAATATTTTCATCTTGCCGTGGTTTTTGAGAGCTTCCGTCCTGACAAACCCAGATTTCATCAAGAAAAACAATCTGGAATTTCATTTTTAATTATTTCAGAACTGCATTTTCATTTTTGAAACGCATATATTGTTGCGAAAACGTTATTTGAATGTTTCCATTTCTCAAGTTTTTTATTTTATTCGCCACTGACTTTCTTTCAGTTTTAATAAACTTCGATATTAAGATCACGTTGCAAAGCCAACATTTATTATTTGTCACACTATCTGAGTTTATAGTGGCCGCAGCTGTATTTAACAGTAGGTATTATTAAAGTATTCGTACAAAACATATTGTACAAACTTTGTGCGTTTAAGATTTCGTTTACTCGTATCCATAAAGCGCTCGCCTTTGGGTCGCCCTTTAAACTGACCACTTATTCGTGAAATATGTTTTCCCGCACTTGGTTCGCAAATAAGTATTAAAATGCACTGTTAATTCTTAATATATTACAATAACAAGTTTTATTTTGAATATAAATTAAAAGAAAAAATAGAATAAACATTTATTATTAAATTTTTAATTGAAGTAATAAAAGGATATGCAAAATTGCTTAAGAAAGCAATTTTGATTAAAAACATAAATAATACTGATGATATTGTAAGCATCTGCTTTTCCCGTTTGTAATTATCTGCGGAAAAGTTTCGGAATTTATGATATTTATGAGTGAGATTGAATTTTAAAATAACCCAACAATATTGAAGATTTTGTACAAATTCCGCGTTCCTAGCAGTTCATAAATTTTAAAATGAATTTTGCTCTAAACAATTGTTGCTTTGGAATTCATTAAATTCAATTATTCAAGTTATTATTAGTTATTGTAGTTAACAAAGGGAATAAATATTTAATTCATTTCGAGAGAAATATTTACAGTTCATCCGGAAATATACCGTTTACTTTTAAGTAAAATTTAAATCCTATTCATTGCATAATACAAAGGCATTTTTAATAATATAAAATATTATTAAAAATCTCGTGTGAAAAACACAAATACAGGTTCACTATCACAGGATATCTTCAGACACATTCACAAAAAAGAACCACATCGCCATATCACAGAAATTATCCAGACCGAGCGTAGAAGTAAATTCAGCGCTGCCTGTTGTTGTTGTTGATATTGTAATAGTCAGCGTATTTAGTTATTATTACCATTATTATTATAATTGACCAATAAAGCAGGAAAACTATATTAGAGCTTAGTATTATATTAAGGATAATAAATATTTCATTGTAATTGTAATATACCTAATTGAAGTTATGTTGAAGCATTTATAATTTGTGAATACGATTATGTTCGTCGTTATCTGTATGTCTACAGCTGAAATTCCAGATACTTGTGTTGGCTTAAACTATTCGCCATTTATATAGTCAACGGTATATTTGCGGATGAACTGTACTAAAACAATTTCTTATTTTCGTATCAAAAATTTATATTTTACCATCAAAATGCTTGCTGTAAAATTACGGGGATAACAAAGAAAATTTTCAGCAGCTCAAGACTTACAGAAGCCTAACTGATACATAATAAAAGAGACTTGCTCGAAAACTGTAAAGTATACATTTTGTTCAGTTATCACTACCGCGAATAAATTTTCCCTTTCAAACCTTGAACAAACAATCTGTGCCCGGCCAAATTTTATTTCAAAACATTTTTTTTTTAATTTAAAAAATCTGTTTCCTTGTTCAGATTCAACGTCAAAGGAATAAACATAAATTTAGATGCGGTAAATTCGAATCGATCCTGGAACGCGAGACATAAAGAAACACCATTCCCCGGCATAATAAGTGAAAACATTTGTCAGAATCGGTTGTAATAAGAAGAGGAGAAATCAAGTCGCTTTTGTTTGTTCGAATTTATTGAAACGAAACGAGACATATTCAGCGTGAAAATGAATACCTACGGTTTATTTATGCCAGGCGTTGGGATCCTAACGCCCCGGGAATTTAAGGAAACTCATTCATCGCTTTCTTTAGAAGTAACTTACTCATTTTTGTGAAAAAGGAAAAGAGAGCTCATATAGGAAACTACATATACCAACTGTGCATCGTAATTCGTATATTATATAACAAGTGCTCATTTGAAAAGTCAATCTAGTAGCATGTGATTCACTGAGAACATTTTGAAGTATGTCGTAAATTAAAATTTACTACTTAACCTACGAAGTCGTATATTTTGACAGTTTCATACATGCAAATAAATAACAAATGTGATTGACATTATCAAATGTCATTTGGATTTACGTTTACGGAACAACAAACACATACTACTATATATGCGCCTTATTCTATCAAAATTTCAAAGTAACAAAGATTGACTTTTCAAATGAACACACGTTATGTTATAAATACTTCTGCTTAAGGAAATATAAATAAAGCCTTTGACAATTTAAGAGAATACAAAAAACGAATTTGAAACTAAAAAAGAATTATGTGCCTGCTTTTGAGAAATTTTAAATCTAGGGCCTGTATTAGAATACACTCACAATGATACCATTTACCAGTTCCAGGTGATTTTGTTGTTTTGGCTTTTATGGCAGTTACAGACAACAAACCTAACTGCAATAAATATGATTTTGCAAATGGCGCCATGTATGACGTCTTCGTTGGTCAGCTTGAAATACTCCTGCATTATTTTTGTCCAAAGCTGATCAGGATCCTTAGGAGTTTTTCTTGTAATCTCAGTATGTTGAAAGAAATGGTTAAAAATGTATTTAGTATCCACCTGTAATTGCCTTAATTTTTTTGAAATTACTTTGTAATGGTTAGGTTTATTCGCGGTCAATTGAGTTTTTTTCCTTGTATGCGAGTAAATATTCAAGCAAGTTTTCCTCAGTCTATTGCATTTGTGTTGCATAAGACACTCTTAATACTTTGTTGAGACTTTTTTTAAATTTTTTATTAAATGTTGTGTTGTTAATGTGACTATTATTTCTAATACCTTTTTATTTAACACATACCCCTTCGTGGGTAACCTGAAGATACAAGAGCTTCTGGAAGGCTGAACCGACTTGAGTTAAACCGAGCAAGCTGTTGTGTATTGTGGGCCAATTCAAATCTTTAATCAACACCACAATTCATAGCAATATGTGTAGTTGCGGCCTTTGAAAATCCCGACACTTGAATACAAAAACTCAAACCAATTATTGGCGTAGAATGCAAAAGTATTTTAAAAATAGTAAATTAAAAAAAAATTATTTACGAAACCGCAGATAGTGTCCTTTATTTAAATTTCAAAAATATCATATCGAATATTAAAATACAAAACTTAACTTCAAAATTAGATAATAGATTTTTGTAATTTTGATAATTACGACTATGGACTTGTCAAATATGACATTCTCATCAAAATGACTCATAAAAATTTAATTTACACACATTACAAAATTTTTGACATCCATGCATAACCGTACATATAACAAGTGTTCATTTGAAAAGTCAATCTAGTAGCATGTGATTTACTGAGAACATTTTAAAGTATGTCGTAAATTAAACTTTACTATTTAACCTACGAAGTCGTATATTTTGACAGTTTCATACATACAAATAAATAACAAATAATAGGTATTTATTGAAAACTATAACAAATGTTGAAAATGTTGTCCTTCAAGATCAATGCACTTTAAAATCCTCCGTTCAAAATTTCTGATGATATTCTGCAACATTACTGGATTGTTATTAATTTCCATGCATTTCTGTTCGATTCTCTGTAGCATATCATTCAAATTCAATATAGGTGATCGAAATATGTTATTTTTTAAATAAAGCCACAAAAAGAAGTCGCAAGGTGTTAAATCGCATGAACGTGCAGGCCAGGCAATTTCAGTATTTCGACTAATTATACGCTCATCAAAGAATTCTCTTAAATAATCCAAAGATTCTGCAGTACAGTGACAAGGTGCTCCGTCTTGTTGGAAATATGCATTTTGAAGTTCATTATCATGCAACTGATTGACAAATGGTTGTAAAATTTCCGTACGGTACCTTTGAGCAGTTAACGTTCCCTGAAAAAATATTAGTCCAATGATTCGCCTTTGGCTTATCGCTGCCCAAACACCAATTTTCTCTTGATGTAGCGATTCTTCATTAATTACATATGGATTTTCACTACTCCAAATTCTTGTATTTTGTGAATTTAGGTATCCCGCTTTATAAAACCATGCTTCATCATTAAAGATGACTCTTTGCGAAAGTTCTCCATTATTGTTCATATTTACAAACCAATTACAAAACTGTAGTCTACGTGGGTAATCAATTTCTAACAATTCTTGTACTCCTGTGACACGGTATGGATAAAGTTGCATATCTTTTTTTAATAACTTGTGAGTTGTACCAACCGAAAGGTTTATTTGTTGACTCAAATGTCGAACAGATGTTTATGGTTCATTTTCCATTATTTCTTCAACACGATTGACAACTTGAGGTGTACGTTTCTTTACTGCTCCGCTGCCTGATTTTCTTAAGAGACTACCAGTTTCAGAAAAAAGTTTTAAAGTTCTATCCAAAGTATTCTTAAATTGTATATAACCTATTACAAAATGTGGAAACTCAACTTGAAATTCTACCATGCAATCTTGAACTGAATAAACCCATAAACCATCAATTTTATTACCACTTCGAAAATAAGCCTGGACTAAAAAAAATTTATGTTCCAAAGTGAAAGCCATTTTAAAACTGAGAAGCAATTTATTTAAACCAGAATCGACGCACAATTATTTTATGCACTAACTGATATTTGTGATTGACATTATCAAATGTCATTTGGATTTACGTTTACGGAACAACAAACACATATTAATATATGTGCGTCTTATTCTATCAAAATTTCAAAGTAACCTAGATTGACTTTTCAAATGAACACTTGTTATATACCTGACCTTAAGTCATATCGTACTAATAACCCAACTTTAACGTTTGAAATTTTTTTGACAGTGACATTGACTGTCAGCAATTAATGTTTTAGAATTGCTGAAAGCAAGTTTGAATAAATTCAAATATGCAAAAAAACGTAACTTCGTTCACTCTAAGTTCCGAAATTCACTAAATTAAGGGGATTCAGAAAGGCATCATAATATCGAATTTCACCCGATAATGCCATTATTAAAAGTCAAATGTATTCGAAATTTACTCCCTCCAAAATGAGCATTTGCAACATAAAAATTGCCGTTGACATTTATGCTGTCGACGATTGACATTTGAATTCGTTTGACGGTTTTCTCCTTATTACTGTGTACGTATTCCCTCTTTTATTTAAACTGCGCGTTTTTATATCAATCATAACTGTTTTTTTTCAAAACAACACTCACCTCGCGATAGTGATCGGTGATTGGTAATCTTTCGCTTATCTGGTGAAAAGTTCTAGATCTAACTTCAGAAAGCCGAAATGTTTGAACTCTCAATCAAAGAAGCTCGTTGTTTCTTTGATTTGCTATTTTTAAAGAGAACGTGATAATGGTGGTCCGAAGGATATACGAAAACAACAAGGTAAAAATTACGTGTACATATACTTACACTTGTTATAAGTAAGACGTGAAGAAAACTTATTTATTCATAAAATAACAAAAAGCGCATATGTCTTTTACTATTTTTAATATTTATGTAAGAGGGCGGCTTTCTAAATCTCCGATCGCAAAACGAAAACTTTAGACGAACTTTCTCCACCATACGCTGTCACTGTTGATTCCTTTACGCCATTCTGAGGTAATCGGCTACCACATAAACAAGGCTATCTCAATTGATTCTCCCACCAATTGCAAATTGCGAAGTGTTATTCGTTTACTGCATGAAGGGATAGATAAGAAGGGAAAAGTGCAACAGAAATTCATCGACGAATAGCCGAGTGTATGGAGAAAACTGTAATGAGTGGTGAATGGTGTCGAAAATTTATAGATTGCCAGATGCTACAGATGGCCTTGTTCAACGAGTTGGCGAAATGGTTAGAGAAAACTGGGGCTAGAAAAACCTGATGAATGACAACCATAAAACTAGCCAATCTGCCACCGACTGGTGATCTCACTGTTGCTACTTACGCAGACGACACATCAGATCCATCATTTCAACTATGTTACTGCTTCGCAATTATTACAGGCAAGTCTGAATAAAATTCAAAATTGGTTAACGAAATGGCGAATTAGATAGGACGAAAGTAAATCTGTTCAAGTGACATTTACCATAAGAAGAGGTTACTGTCATTAAATGTATCTAAATAACTACGCTCTACCACCAGTAGAGAGAAAAAGCGGTATTCGAGTGGGACTGCTTCAAAACCATTATAGAGTGGAGGGTGGAAGCCACAAATACTGGCAGTGTACTAGATGAAGTGAAGAATTGTACGCAATTGCTGATGGAAGCGTACATAGCTAGCCAGATACACAGAAGCGATAAGCAGAAACCTTTGATACTTTGTTAGTGGACTAGCGAGATAGAGCTCCAGAGAGTCAAATGTATCCATTGTAGAAGGTCGTTGACAAGAAGTAATAGAGATAGCGATGAACCTGGAGACAATTAAATCAAGGAAGAATATAAAAAATCCAAAAAGAAGCTTATGGACTCTGCAAATCAAAGGCAAGACACTGGTGAAGCCTCTGCGAAAAGCTGGAAATGACGTATGGGGAAATGGATATAAAATCATTACCGGACGGCTGACCAGCAAATTGCGCGTGGCGTTGACAAAATAAAAGAAAAGGGAGATTGCAGAGGAGCTGTTCTCCCAGACAGAACACAAAACAAAGATCTCGATGTCGACTAATGAGGTTGAGTTTTTTAATAAAGCGGAGTTATAGAATGCATTAAAAAACATAAAAAATGGAAAAGCACCAGGTGTGGATGGAATACCGTCGGAGGTAGTAAAAGAAGCGGTGAAAGCCGTTCCTGACTGAATGATAGCTGTGTTCAACGAGCTCTTTAAGGACACAAAAATTCCCAGCTGATTGGAAAGTGGCTAAATTGATTCTCCTACGAAAAGGGAAAAAAGTCATGGGGGATCGTCAGGGTATAGACCAATATGCCTTCTTAGTGCCTGTGTTAATTATACTAGGTACTGATAAAGAACAGGCTCGAGAATGAAATAGAAGCAAACGGGATCACCAGCTTGGTTTTAGAATGGAGCGATCGATAATACAGGCACTCGAGAAGGTGCTGGAGAAGAAGAATCGAACAAAAGACAAATGGTGTACCCTAGTCACGATCGATTGTTTAGAATGCATCTTGGAAAAATGTTGCAATTTCCAAATCGTTCTCCTAATCTTTGTCACGTCCATCAGGAGATTTTAAACTGAGCCTCGTCTCAACAGTGAATAAAACCTTCTTCCAATCGTTAATAATCCAGTGTTCATGATTCCTGGCAAAACACAATCTTTGAATTTTATGCGATCTGATAATTAATGGCCTTTCGTTGTCGACCTTCTAGTAGTTAATCCAGCCTCCTTTAGACGTTTTCTTACAGTCCGAGATGATACGACAGCATTACAAACAATTAATAATTCATTTTTTAACATATTTCCAGTAATTCTCCTGTTTCTTTGAGAGGATATTTTTGTATATTCGTTTCGTTTAAAATACCGTTTTGTTTAAGAAAACAATAATTCATTGCATTTGTACAGCTTCTCCCCTTGACCTGGTCTTCGAGAATAAGATCATGTCTCGTTAAATCTTCTGCTTAATGAACTTATATTGGAATGCCATCTCCCCAACATACGATCAACACGGCGCTTGGAATATCCCTTATCCAGTAGAGTGGTTGTAGGTACTGTCTCTTCCACCGATAAATTGCCGTCACAATTTTTTACTTTTTAAAGCTTGCTAATAACTGTCACAATACCGATGCAGTAAATGTGTAATCGAAAAAAAACTTAATGCTGAATGGGAAATGGACAATAAAAATTATTTTTCCTACTACCGACTTCGTAGGTTGGCTCTTATTACTCTGTTTGGTGGAAAGTAACACAACTACTTACGACTTATGTACGTTTGTAACCCTTTACAGCGAAATGTAATATCGAGCGATCATTAAAATTTTCACTCGTAGCTGGCCGTGTATATAAAAATTATGTCGTAGCTTTAGTCATTAAGATGTTATTTCAAACATCTGTCAGTGTCAAATATATATTTTAAAGTTTCATCAAAAGAAAAGGAAATGGCCTTTAATGATATGCATAAAGCATTTATGGTAGAATGTTACTTCCTTACATCTCAAAAAATTGATGGTATTTGGCAGCATTCAATAGAAAATTGCCATGCGGAGTTTGAAGAGAGATATCCAAATACTGTTCCTAGCTATAAAACTTTCCGTGATACGCTAATGCATTGTGTAAATCTTTTTCGTCAAACAGGCAGTATTTTAAGGAAAAAAGGAAGCGGTCCTCCTCTCAAGAGAAGTCGCGGCGTCATTGAAAATGTCAGACAAATTATTAACGAATCTCCTCAAACATCTATTCGCAGAGTTACGCAACAAGTTGGGCTTTCGTATGGAACATGTCAAAAAATTTTAAAAAAGGACTTGCACATGTTATAAACAAAAGATCCCTAGACAACAATTGCATTGAATGTTAGAGGAGGTTCAAAGTCTACTTGTAAGAACATTAATAACCTCCAAAATGCCATTACCTTTTAATTATAAAGAATACAATAGTGATGCGTTAATTTTGTCCAGGATTTATATATTTATAAAAAAATAGTCTGAACATAGAAAATCATCAAAGACATTTGACAGTTACTTAATAAGCTCATGCAATGTATTATTTTGAACTGCTTTGTATAAATTATTTTTAGCAATAATTCCTTTTATGTTTTTAGAACACAACTTTTCAGTATTCTAGTTGACCGCATTGATAATCGTTTTCTCTAGGTGTTTCTTTATTAAATTGTTGTTACTACCTTCTCAATACGCCCTCAGTACACCCTTTCTCTTTATATTTTGCTTGATGTGTACTCATCAACTTAATATTCAACTAACTACCTTTAACAAAATAAAATTTATAATGTAGATTAAGCTTGTTCTAAATTGCATCGTGCAAGACATTTTTATTTATATAAGTGAATAATTTTCCGTTGCAATAAATCTTTTGGATGAAACCAAACCAATTCCAGACACATTCACAATAATAACCGACTGGCAATATATCAATTTGATTACTTTATTAATGCAAGTTACAGACATAAAGTTAAAATTATAGCGATAAATTTATTACGGCAGCCAACATTTTTTTAGACTTCTCATGGAGTAATTAAACTATTTTTAGTTTTACGACAAACTCCTGTACACAAATTGTACACACTTCAAATAATAAAATTCGTAATTCAAAAGTGTACCAACATTTTTGTATATTCCTTCCTTTTAAAATACCGCCTATAATAAAATGTTTAGTTTTAATTATAATTGCTTATTCAAACTACAAAAGTAGATTAATACATAGTTGCACTAGAAAACACTATTTAATTTTTTTTATATTGCGCCAAATTTACTTTTAAATCAAAAGGGAAGTAACGTAAAATTTTATTTTATACTCTTGTATAAAGAAGAAATCTAAAATAATATTTACAGAGCATTGTATAAACTCCACTAGGAGAGCCTGAAAAAAGTGTATACATATACGAAGATTGTTCAATAGAAACACGTTTACGGGCTGTAAAACTATTTTTTTCATTTAATTATTTAAAGTAAATCTCTATTAACATTAAAATATGTTGTTTACAAAATTATTCTAATTATTCCCATTAGATTTCCATGTGTTCGGCACATTTAAAATAATCTTAATAATCGATAACAGACAGAAACAAGAAAAATCCATAGTTAAAACAAATTAATAAACCTGTAAATACGTATTTCGGTAATTAGGTTGCCATTTTCAGTAGAATAACCTGAAAAGGAAATATAGTGTTAAACATAGCGTCTTTGACTAAGGTACAATTTTTGAAGATATGCTCTTTAAAAATTCGCAAGTGGAATAACCCTAAATTTCTAACATTACAAGAAACCCTTATAAACTACTTAGGTATAGGGCAGAAATTAAAGAGGAGTGAAACGTGAAAATACATGAAGTATAAAAATATTATTAACTTTAAAATTTATAGGATTGTTTCAGCCTTTACTTGATGAAATTTCATTATAGTTCTATGTCTAACGAAGCTCAGGTTGGAGCGAAGCGATCGCTACTGTGTAAAGTAAAAAGTAATGAAATTCATTGTTTTATTTTATCCCGATAATAGTAACTTTAGAATCCTCTTGAACTTCATATTTTCAACACCACTACACGGGATATACACGGGATACTCGTCAGACGAGTGGTCTCACGTGCCGAATACGTCATCAAGTCCCGGACCTCCTAGAAAAAAGCTTCATTCAACGAGTAATCGCCATCGTGTAATATTATGTAAATACATATTGTGAAATAAATACTCTTATCGTTAGTTATTAAATTCTTTAATTGTTTCGACCTTTGCTTGATGTAAATCCATATCACAAATAAATAAAACACACATAAGATGTTTTAGATTTACACTTTATTAATAAAATAATGACAGCTGTTTCGCTAACACAGTAGCTTCTTCAAATTCAACTTAAGACTAAAGATACATACAAGATACAGCGTTAATCAGGTGGTTGACCCAAGTTAAAATTCTAGGAACTATTACATTTATATTTTGCTTTTTGAAAACTATACCATGTCCTACTTGTGTGAGGGTTAAGTATAAAAATATAGTATAAGCAACTAAGAAACAATATTTCAATGGGTGAACAGATTTAACAGTGGGAATGAATTCAAGTCTAATTTATCGTTTAGTAACATTTCTGAGTTTTTAAGTTTATTAATTTCTAAAGATTCTAAACAATTTAGTTTTCTACCTTTATTTTCTACATGTATGGTGTCGAATTGTAAATTAAATTCGTGCTCATTCTCTATTAAATAATTAGAGTAGGTTGAGTCAGTTTTCTTATTGATATAAGAATGATAGTGGTCTTGGATTCGTTTTTTTAACGTTCTACCTGTCTGTCCAATATATGTTTTGGTACATGATCCGCATGATAACTTATAGACTCCTGATTTATTGTCTTTGGTAGTTTTTTCTTTATTATTTTTAATATATTTGGCTAGATTATTATTAGTTTTATAAGCAATATTAATGTTTTCTTTTTTAAGGAATTTTGATAATTTAAGTTGCTGTTGACCTATGTAAGTAAATGATTTAAACTGCTTCTCTGGCTCCACTTTAATGATCGGGTACACCTCCCTTAATAATTTATTGACTGATTTTTTAACAATTAATTTATCTATTAGATTTGGGTCATATCCGTTGTTGTGAGCGATTTATTTTATAATATTATATTCTTTATTATAGTCTTCATTGGACATCGGGATGTTAATAAGTCTATGTGTCATGCTGCGAAAAGCCGCTACCTTGTGTTGGACCGGTATAGGTACAGATAGGCAGTTGAACACTCTTTATGAATTTATCAATTCCATTGATCCTAATATCGCGTTTACGATAGAAAAGGAGCTTAATAATAGTATAAACTTTCTGGATCTCACTTTAAAACGTGTAAACAATAGGGTCCATTTTTCTATTTACCACAAAGTGGCTCATACAGATACCACGATACATAATAAATCTAACCACCCGGTCCAACACAAGGTAGGGCTTTTCGCAGCATGACACATAGACTTATTAACATCCCGATGTCCAATGAAGACTATAATAAAGAATATAATATTATAAAACAAATCGCTCACAACAACGGATATGACCCAAATCTAATAGATAAATTAATTGTTAAAAAATCAGTCAATAAATTATTAAGGGAGGTTTACCCGATCATTAAAGTGGAGCCAGAGAAGCAGTTTAAATCATTTACTTACATAGGTCAACAGCAACTTAAATTATCAAAATTCCTTAAAAAAGAAAACATTAATATTGCTTATAAAACTAATAATAATCTAGCCAAATATATTAAAAATAATAAAGAAAAAACTACCAAAGACAATAAATCAGGAGTCTATAAGTTATCATGCGGATCATGTACCAAAACATATATTGGACAGACAGGTAGAACGTTTAAAAAACGAATCCAAGACCACTATCATTCTTATATCAATAAGAAAACTGACTCAACCTACTCTAATCATTTAATAGAGAATGAGCACGAATTTAATTTACAATTCGACACCATACATGTAGAAAATAAAGGTAGAAAACTAAATTGTTTAGAATCTTTAGAAATTAATAAACTTAAAAACTCAGAAATGTTACTAAACGATAAATTAGACTTGAATTCATCCCCACTGTTAAATCTGTTCACCCATTGAAATATTGTTTCTTAGTTGCTTATACTATATTTTTATACTTAAACCTCACACAAGTAGGACATGGTATAGTTTTCAAAAAGCAAAATATAAATGTAATAGTTCCTAGAATTTTAACTTGGGTCAACTACCTGATTAACGCTGTATCTTGTATGTATCTTTAGTGTTAAGTTGAATTTGAAGAAGCTACTGTGTTAGCGAAACAGCTGTCATTATTTTATTAATAAAGTGTAAATCTAAAACATCTTATGTGTGTTTTATTTATTTGTTTTAGTTATTAAATGTTTTTATTGTATTTTTTTTATTATTAATATAGTGTGTTCTTAAATTACCGTTAGTTTTATTTAAATGAGCCCAGAAAGACAAATATTTTACAATAGTTTAATGAAATATTCAAAATATCTTGTTTTCCTGTATAAATCTCAACATGAAATGTAAAACCCTGGTACGATAGTGTGCTATATAAAACAAAACTGATTTAAAATCTAATTTATAATCCGTCGCACGCGTTGGATAAATTCCATCACTCTTGAAGGTGGTGTATTTAAGAAAAATCTTCTGAATTACTTCTAAAGCGATCTGGTGGTAAACGTAGTATGGATATCATACAACTGTACCATACTCCAGTACACTCCGCACATAAACATCGGACAAACATGTTAAAGTCGACGAGTTGCTGAAGTCACGACAATTTTGTATCAAGAAGCCCGAAGACTTTGAGGCAGCAGTAAAAACAGAAAAAATATAGAAGGTAAATTGAAGCGACACAGCAAACAAAATCCCAAAGTCTTTAATTTCAGACCTACGAGGTGTTACCATTTGGTCCATACTATATGGGATGTGATATGGATTCGCAAACTTGGAATATGTCACAATTGCACATTTGTCAATATTTAGGGAAAAGTTTTCATTACACCAATTGTGTAACACTTTCAAGTAATTAACCAGCTCGTAACATACTTCAATATTCGTAACTTTTATATAGATTTTCAAGTCATCTGCTAAAATTCTAAGCTAAATCTAAATTTCCTAAATTCAGTAAACAGAATAGATCATTGAGAAATATATTAAAAAGTAGAGGCCCCAAATTGGAGTTTTGGGGTACACCGGATGTTGGGTGGAGATGTCGAGAGTGGAAGCCATTAAAGCAGACATAACATGAGCGAGAAAATATAATAGAAAAAATGAGATTCAATAACAAAGTAGAGGACCCAAAAATGTCCAATTTAGCTAATAGTATTAAATGATCGATGGAATCAAAAACATTGGCAAAGTCTGTATATATTACATCGGCCTAAACCGTACTAGTTATCACCGACAGCTTTGATAATAAATTGCTGCATTTCTACCAAGTTAGTTAATTAATAATTACACAAACATAAAGTCGCGCGTGCTTCATATTTAACTTTCCTTTGAACTATGTATTCGATAACAAAATACGGGATACCTAACCGATACAAATACGAACGTTTCCATTGCATATTTGTTCAATCCCACGCGACAGATTTTTTGAATTAATACAGTCCATGATGAATATTTATCGTCTTTAAATAGGTAGTACACGTTTTAATTTCATCAACAGCACATTCACTATGCAAATGTACTCTTCCGACTTCTGTACTTATGTAAAACAGATTCGTGTTATCTCCGCCTATTCAATCAGGCCGTTAAGATCAACAGCGTCGATAACGAGACACATTTGAAAATGTAATTTCTGCTTACTTGAGCGAACATTTTGCATTATAATCCCACGCATTTTTACGTCCCATTAGCAGAGTGTATGATGTACACGGAGGATTTGGTATAACGAAAATCTACAAAAGGCAAAAGTCAGCTGAAAATAACAAAATTATTTAACGAATTGAGAAAAAGTCTTTCTGCGTTTCGAGATAATTGGATTTCGCGTGGTTTGAAACGAATTTTCGATCAAGCACCTTAGGAATTTATTTCAATTTCATTTTTAAGCATTCGGTTTCTATTAAAACTGAAATGTATTTAAACATTTAACAAGTTAACATGTAGTATATACATAGTTTGTACATACCATCCGATTATATTCGATATATTTGGCAAGCTAAAATCAGGTTTCTCCCAAGAAGTCAGTATTACGTTGATAAAGCTACAAGGATATTACGTATAGTAAATGGCATTAATAGTAAAATATTTATAAGAGAGATGATGCTTAACTTTAATCAGTGTTTAGAACACTTCTAACGAAGCTGGCAACATGATTACCGAAACGTCAAGTAATACATTTCAACCGCGGCGAAACTTAAATAAAAATAAATTAGATATCTCTATTAGAATTCATTCTTAAAAGTAAATCCTTTGCAATAACTAATCTGTTTTCGAAATAATCCACAATAAGTTCAGTTTAGTACATCATGGTGTTTTTTATACAACTTTGTACGAAAGTGTTGTGAAATATTTTTGGTCTGACACAGTAACCTTGAAGTATTAAATAGAGTGTATTTTAGAAAGTCTATATTTGGAGACCGTGGTTAAGTAAAAACGTGTTTCAAAGACCAGACCAAAAGCATTTTGCACCACTCTTCATAAACGTCATCAATAATTTCGTAGATAATATGGCGAAGTGAAATTTTAAAGAATTACTTCGCGTCGAAGTTTACATTTGATCGGCAAACACGACGGATGTGTTTTATCGAGTGTTCGGCGATAAGAAATCCCACATGCGGATCTTGTCACGAGTGTAACGGAAAGATTATGCTATAAATAAATAAACACTTCTAAAACTGTAAATAAAAAAGAAAAAAAAAGGAAAGAAAGAAAGAAAGAAATTGCCGGCTATTACTACAAAACATAACGGTGAGTATAACCGCAATAGAAGAATAGTTTTATTTGGTGTGGGTGAGAAATAATACAACGAATATAATTTTAAGTCAAAGTAAATTTTAAAAAAATTATAAAGTGACTGGTAGGTGCAGTAGCCTCCGCAGAGTTGATCTAGGTCACCGCATACGACGCTTTTTTTTTTCATATTGTATTCTTAAAAGTAATTCCTGTAAATTTTCATAGTTTTCCTTTAAATGAACAGAATGGCCGACAGGAACAGAAGCAAAAACATTGCCATTACGTAAAAGAACAGCTTTAAGGCTCCTTTTTGAAGAGTCGATAAAAAGTCTCCAGTCAGAAGATGTGTACTCAGGAGCTCCGAGGAAAGTAAGTAGATCAGCAATTGCTTGGCAGTACACGAGTGGTCCATTTTGTGCAAAATATTTTACAAATCCAGCCTCACGATTTCTATACCAAGAGAAGGTAGTTTCTGGGGCAAGCAAATTTTTTTGTCTCAACCTAGACCCCAGTACTTCAGAAAGATCTTTTGAAAGTCCCAAATCTCTTACCAAATCATTCAGTTCGCCTTGTGAAAATAGCTGAGGTTGGTTTTGACCTGAGGTTGATGGTTCAAAATGACTATCCATCTGTACGGAGCCGGAAGTTGAAGAGGTTTCAATATCTTCTTGTAGTACTTTGGGGGGTATAGGTATAGGTACATGATCACTGTAAGGAACTGGTCTGATAGCTGATTTAATATTGTTTGGGTACAAAATATGTTTCAAAGTTTTTCTATTATGCCCCTTAATATCACAAAGACAAAAGTAGCAATCTTCATGATGATTTTGCGGTTCTCTCCAAACCATCGGTGTTCCAAAAGGAAGGCTTTTTCTATTCCCTTTGGTCAAATGTCTTAAACCTTCTTCACATACCTTACAAACAACGTGCGGTGCCCAATCTTTATCTTGATCTCCTAATTTGATTTTGAAATAAGCATAATATGCATTTTTCACAAATTCACCAATTGGTCTCTTAAACTTTTTCAAGACGAAATATCCACAAATATAACAGAAATCATCTGGTTTGTTTTCGCAACACCGGCTAGACATATTTTTAAGCAATGTTTATATATCAAATACCACGCACAACACTAAAGACAAATTAATTTTACTTGTTTACTGATCGACACTCAGAGCTATAATGAAGTAAATGACATTAAAATATACATTTTGTTTGGAGTGATAAACTTGAAATCCTTCTTCGCAGTACTAATAAAGTGAAAACATAATAAATAGGATTTAGCAGGTAAAAATTCCCGGAAATCTTGTCCAAAATTAATACATGTAATAAAGGATTTACATCAGGTAATGAGAGCCAATTTAACAAATTTCTTTAAAACCACAACAGAAAATCATTTTTGGGTTAATACCTAGAATTTGAAGTAGTACATTCATTTTAAAATCTATTAAAACGCCTATTATAAGTCCTTTTTTATATTTTTTTCTTTTTCTTTTGTGCAAAAAAAAAATCTGTGGGTGGTAGAGACCAACTGTATTTTAATTAGTTATTGCTATATAAAAACTGAGCTTAACAAACAAAAATCACGTCATCACAAATTTTATGCAGGCCTGTGTAATGTGTCGGAACTTAAAGAAGGGATCAACAATGATGAAAGAAATGAGGTCCAACCAAAGGGAGATTAAAGAAAAGATTGATGAGAATAATTTAGAAAGGAAATTCAAGAAACCAATGAGAAACAGGAAAAAAAGTTTAAACAATTGGAAAAGCGTTTAACGGAAACGGAAAGGAAGTTAGAACTATATGAAGAGGATAAGCGCAGAAACAATTTAGTGCTATCGGGTATGTAAGTGGACCGAAACTTGAAGGAAGGGGAGCTAACACAACAAGTAAACAAGAAACTAACTGAAATTATGGAAATGGAATGTAAAATACAGATGGCTAGAAATATTGGACGAAAACGAATATTGATACAAATAAGCGATTTTGACGAGAAAATGAATATATTGAAAAGGAAAAATATTCTTAAAAGGAAAAAGCATCTACATTGATAGTGATTTAACACCACAGGAAAGTGAAGCACAATACAAACTGAGACAGATGGCGAGAGCAAAAAGAAATCACGGAGAGATAGTCAAGATTGGACATCTTAAACTTACAATTAATGGGAAGGAAATGGTATGGGATATGACAGAACAACAATTAAAAGAGAAGAACGCAAATGAACAGAACCCAAAAAACTAATGATAAACGAAAGACGGGATGTCAGGCTTACGACACGATGGGAAAATGGACATTGCGAGATGGATAAAAAAGATAAAGAGGCCAACACAAGGAAAAAGGTATCAATTAAGGAAACGGTAAATAATGAGGAAGTATTGTTTATTGGTACTTGGAACATGTGTGGTTATGCAGGCAAGAAATTCGAGCTGGTGAAGGAAATAAAGGAAATCAAGATGGATTACTAGCAATAACAAAGGCAAAAAAGAAAGGAAAAGGTTGTATAGATTTCTAAAATGAACATACACTGACCTATAGTGGTGTACAACAAAATGAATGAGCCCAAAGTGGAGCGGGATGCGTAATAAGTAAACAAATTGAGAGCAGAGTAAGTTTATGGGATCAAATAAAAGACAGATTCCTAGTAGTAAACTGGACGAATCCAAATAAAGAATATTTCAACATACTAATTACATATGCCCCTGGGGAAAATGAGAAGGACATCAAAGATATATACTATGATAAGTTTCAAGAAATAATACAGAGCCTGAAAGGGAAAATTATAATACTGGGTGATCTGAATGCCAGAGTTGGTACTAATAACTCTAGTGATGAAAATTCAGCTATAGGACGCCATGGTGGAAATATGCTTAATAACAATGGTGAAAAATTGATTGTCTTCTGTGAGGATAATGACATGCTAATCTGAAACCCCTTCTTCAGTCACAAGACAATTCACAAATTTACTAGGGAACAACCAACAAGGAAAGAAGAATCGATAATCGATTATGTAATTATTGAGAGACCATATAGAGATGCTATCAAAAATGTAAGTGTCATGAGAGGCCCTGAGTTAAATACGGACCACTATATGTTAAGAGCAATATTAAGGACCTGTAAAAGTATCCGTTTAAGTAAACAGAAAGAACACAATATAACTCAAGTAAGGATTAACTTTTATAAACTAACGGAGGCTGAGCACCAAAGTAACTACAAACAAATCCTAGAGAGAAAATTTGTTTAATGGTATAACACGAAAGGGGGAACATCGTTAGACACAATGTGGAATACATTTAAAGCTATCACATTAGTCGCAGCTGAGGAAGTCTGTGGAAAGTCCATAATAAGACCGGGACACAAACAAACAGCTTGGTGGACACAAGAAACGAAGTTAAACTGAAGAAAAAAGTATGGGCAAAATATTTGAGAACAAAAAAGGAGGCGTACTATAAACAATACAAAAGACAAAGGAATACAGTAAAACAATCAATCCAAAAAGCTAAGAAGAAAGAATGGAAGGAATTCGGGGAAAAGATGGAGAGAAACAGACACGAAAACCAAAGAATGTTTTATAGTGTACTTAAAAAGGTAAGGAAAGACAATAAATAACCTATGTCAAGGGGACTTTACGATAAAGATAAGAACCTTGTGTATGAGGATACCAGAAAAATGGAAATTTGGAAAGATCATTGCGGAAAAGTTCTGGGGGAAATGGATATAGACGTAAACGGATCAGGTATAACATTAGGAAATGTTGCACAAGAAGAACTGGACCCACAGGACGACGTAACGGAGGCGGAAGTCACCTTGGCACTTAGTAAAATTAAGTTAGAGAAAGCTGCGGGATATGACAACTTAGCCCAGGAGACAATTTAATTCTTACCAGATAAAGGAATGGTCATCCTAACGAAAATAGTAAATATGGCCTTCAAAACAAAAGAGGTACCCTACGATAGGACAGTAGCCATACTGCTACCAATTTATAAGAAAGGTGACCCTACAAGCTGCGAAAACTATAGAGGAATCTCGTTATTATGTGTCGCAAGTAAAGTCTATGAAAGAGTACTTGAAAATAGATTGAGAAGGTACGTCGAAGCGGAAATAGAAGACGAGCAGGGAGGATTTCGTCCATACAGAGGTACGCAGGATCAAATCTTTACCATCTGACAGGTAATTGGAAAGACGTTGGCATACGGGAGAAAGACGTATTTGGCGTTTATCGTTTTGGAAAGTGCTTTTCATAAGATAAGTAGGAATGCTATATGGAAAGCAATGGAGAGCAGAAATATAGCAAGTAATATCATAGGCGGAGTTAAAAGCTTGTACAGACAGACTCTGAATATCATTAGACAAAATAACAATAACCCAGGGATCTTTGAAAGCAGAAGAGTAGTGCGACAGGGTAGCATCCTGAACCCCCTTCTTTTTGTTTTGGCAATGGATGATATTATGAAAGAATGCCATCCTCTTATGAGACCGTGTGAAGTGGGATACTATAATTTACAGAAAATAGTAATTAAAACCCTTGCATATGCCGATAACCTAGTAATTTTCGCACCATCAGAAACTGCTCTAAATTATAATATCAACTTATGGGACGATGCTTTGCACAAGAGAAGTTTAAACATAAATGTAAACAAATCCAAAACGATGGTAATCTCCCAACAGCATGAACAGTTAAATATAGTAATACAAAATAAAAGAGTGGAACAAGTAGATAGCTTCAGTTATCGGGTGCGCTAATCCAGGCAAATGGACAAATGAATAAGGAAATCGCCAAAAGAATTAGAAATGCGGAGAAGGTTTATTTTGCGTTGGGGAAAGTAATGATACATAAAAAAGAAATATCCAAAAATACGAAGCTACAGGTTTATAAAACTATATACAATGTGTCCGGGAAAATGTGGGAAATCTATCGGATTCAGATAGAACATTAAAAAATAAGCTGACAAGTTTTCATAATTTTTTTCCTAGCGGCCCTCCCTACGGAGATACGGCCTCCTAAAGGACGCCACTGGAAATCAATTTTTCTTGAATAACTTTTAAACTACTTATTATAATTTAATGAAAATTTAATATGATAAACAGTAGTAAGGACCTCTTAAAATACTGCCCTTAAATTTAAATTAGCATGCTTAATTTACCAGGGGCAGACTAGGTTGTACATTTTAATGCTTACATTTTTAACACCCTGTATGATAAGGAGTTAAAAAAACAAATTTGGATACCTTGAACATTAAGCTAAAGAAATGGTACTCTTATTCAGTGTCGATAAAATGAACCGTTTTCGAGGAAAAAAAAATAAAAGAATTAATATTTTATTTCTATTAAAAAGAACCATGTCTTTAATTTTTTTTTGTCTGCAACAAAGTGTGATACAAAAGTCATTCCAGGATCAAAAAAGTTTTAGTTTTGGTTATTTAATACGACAAAATTACAAAGATTCTTAGAAATGCAGTTTTGTCCCAGAAAGGCACCTTAACAAAAATTATGTTTAGAAATGTACTCACCAAAGCTTGCAACGATTGAACCTAAATACGCTAATTAGAAATAATCAATTAAAAACTTCATAAGTGGGTTCAACATGGGCTCCGTGAACACTGATGCACTCGCGGGCACGACGAATAGAGGACTGCTGTACTCGCCACAACAACCTAGCATTGTTTCTTATCACATCACAATGAAATGTGATTCTCTGTAAAAGTTCCTCCCTAGTATCAACCGGAGAGGAATACACCAAGGTTTTGAGATGACCCCACAGGTGAAAATCCATTGGCGTTAGGTCGGGAGACCGTGGAGGCCAGGCATTGGGACCTCCTCTGCTTATCCAACGGTTTGGATAGACGTTATTCAGGTGGTCGCATACAGCAACGCTAGGTGGGGCCCCATCATGCATAAAATACATGCTTTGGCGGGTTGCAAGTGGCAAATGCTCTATTGAATCCAGAAAAGCGTTCTGAAGGAACTGTAAATAAAGTTCACCATTCAATCGTAGCGGCAATACGCATGGTCCAATCAAAAAATTGCCAATTATTCCTGCCCAAACATTAATTGATTGGAACTGATGTTGATAATGATGAACGACAGTGGCATGAGGGCTTTCATTAGCCCATACATGCGAGTTATGTAAATTTACAATACCATTTTTGGTAAACCCTGCTTCATCGGTAAAAAGAATAGTGCTAATGAAGTTTGGGTTTGTTCGTTGCTGATCTAACAGCCAGTTTGCGAACTGGATTCTACGAGGAAAATCTTCAGGAAGTAGTACATGCACTTTTTGCAGATGATAAGGGTAAAACAACTGTTCTTTAGTGAGTACTTCAAGTACTTCATGAATTGTCGCTTTTGACGTAATAAGCTGCGCGGCTAATCTTCGAGTGCTTATTGAAGGAGTATCACCCACAGTATCCAAAATATTATCCTCCAATTGCACCGTACGTACTGTTCTTCTCACACCAGCATCAGTACTTTTTTTAGCAAACCATCCTAAAACATTAAAGAAAGTCAATAATGTTACCTTATTAAATGGAATCGCCCACCAGTCTCTCTTAGACGTTGGTCAAGTAGCTGAAATGTTTTATGATTTGGAATATTGCGATTAGGATATCTTTCTTCATACAACCTTCTTGCTTCCAAAGCATTGCAAGATGCAAGACCGTACATAAGATGCATATCTGCATACTCACTAAATGTGTATCCCATTATCAAATTAAATTTATCAAGATTTTCAAAATTCAATAAATTAATATCGAAGTAAAGGATCAACGTATTAACAATATGAAAGATTACAAGATTTAAAATTTACACGTCAATGCAAGATATTTATTAATTCGTTGGTACCATAGTAACGTTTGTAAAAACAATGCGTTTTTTAGTACTGAAAACAGTTTTATTTCAGACTTTTGTATCACACTTTGTTGCAGACAAGAAAAAATAAAAAACATGGTTCTTTTTAATGGAAATAAAACATTAATATTTTATTTTTTTTTCCTCGAAAACGGTTCATTTTATCGACACTGAACAAGAGTACCTTTTCTTTAGCTTAATGTTCAAGGTACCCAAATTTATTTTCTTAACTCCTTATCATACAGGGTGTTAAAAATGTAAGCATTAAAATGTACAACCTAGTCTGCCCCTGGTAAATTAAACATGCTAATTTGAATTTAAGGGCAGTATTTTAAGAGGTCCTTACTACTGTTTATCATATTAAATTTTCATTAAATTATAAAAAGTAGTTTAAAAGTTATTCAAGAAAAATTGATTTCCAGTGGCGTCATTTAGGAGGCCGTTTCTCCGTAGGGAGGGCCGCTAGGAAAAAAATTATGAAAACTTGTCATCTTATTTTTTAATGTTCTATCTGAATCCGAGAGATTTCCCACATTTTCCCGGACACATTGTATGTACCAACTTTAACATATAGCTGCGAATCTAGGACAATAAATGACAGCACCAAGGCCCGACAACAAGCTATTGAAATGAAGTATATACGTAGAATAGAGAATGTGACAAGGTTGGATAGAATACGAAACGTCGAGATAAGACGAAGAAGCCGTGTAACTTCTTTAAACGTAACGGTTGAGCAGTCGCAATTTAGATGGTTCAAGCATCTAACAAGAATGGAACGAAGCAGAATGGCGAAAAAAATATGGAGCAGTGAACCTCTAGAAAGGAGAGCAAGAGGCAGACCCAAAAAGACGTAGAACAATCATATAAACGAAAATTTAAGGAAGAGAAACCTAGAATGGACACAGGCGCTATGGATAGCTGGTGACCGAAAGAGATGGAAAAGGACATATATAGAAGACGTAAATTAGAGCCCCCAATTTAGAAAAATATTGGAGTCGATATAGTGGGTTTATATGTACATCTGTATTATCTATAATGTATATTAGTAATGTATAGAGTATGCGTTATAGTGCACAATGTATAAAAATTTGATCATCCAACACTGGTATAACCGGTAAATGGAAATAAAGATTATGTATGTATGTATACGTCGCGTCTTAAACCTTAATCATGAACTCTAAACTTCATGCTGAACGGCATCCGACATTTCACGATTAATCATTATTAATATACTGAATTGAAAACATGGTTGCATGCTCACTAGATATTAGCAATATCAAAAAAACTATTAGTAACGATCTGTGTCCTAGCGTGCAACTCATTTTAGTATGGTTAAAAACAATCACATTTCTGTGGCGGACGCTGTGCGGTGGTACCTTGGCGAACGACGATGAGTAGGGTTCGTCAAACAGGGCCCAAATTTTCGGTTTGAAGTTTTGCCATTTCGTTAAGGTACCTGCGTGGTAAGCGTCTTCGTAACCGAAAAGGCGGGCTACCTCTTCATCGCTGGGTCTGTCGGAATCCAAATCTAACTTGTCCAAAATTGCTAGTGTTGCCTGAAATCAAAATAACCAAAATTAGAGAAGTGATGGTCCTTTAATAATATCGTATAAAAATTAATGCTTGCACAGGGTGTTACAAAAAAAGTAAGTCAACCTTATCCCTTTGGCGGCTGCTAGGCTAGCTCATAACTAGAGAACGGATGCAATTTCCATAAAACGCAATTAGCAATTGGAATTGTGTATAACGTCGCACAGTACATCCCGGCGTAATTCAATGAAGTATTTGTTTGACTTACTCGGCCACCTGGCCTCGCCGCGATAACAATGGACAACTCAGCTATTGTATTCGGAGAATATAGTGTTTTTTAAAGTGTTTTCATGAGCGTAGATAGAAGCGGGGTTTTTATAATGTATTTTATTTATTAGTTTATATTTCGTAAGATAAATAAAGTGCTGTGAGTAAGTTTCTTGTTTTCATAGTTTTAACTGTTAATTACATCGTAATTTTTGTGATAGATCCTGTTTAATATCGTTTGATTGAATCTATTTCTACCAATTATTTCGACGTAAGTGTGCATTGAATTTCGTTCAGTTTCAATAACTTACGCACACATTTTTAGTTTTCATTTATTTAAGTCTAGAGCATTGTTTAAGTTACTTTTTCAGACATGATATGGAAGAATGTCGAGAACGGCATTGTAAAACAATGGCGAGTTGGATTGACGGTCATACTGATTGTATGTCCATTTTCAGTGATTCCGAAATTTATTACAAAATCCGTAAAATATCCTCAAAAATTTGTCACTTAGGATCGCAAACACATCTGAACTCTGTAAAACTTTTATGGCGGCTAATATTCCATTAAATAAGCTTAGCAATCCCACTTTAAAAATATTTCTTCAAAAATATACTGGTCGAAATGTTCCTGATGAATCAACTTTACGCAAATATTATGTTTCTAGGTGCTATACGAGAACAGTAGAACGCATTAGAAGCCATCTTTTAAATCAATACATATGCATAAGCGCCGACGAAACGGTGGATAAGTTAGGACGCTGTGTGGTAAATGTTGTAGCTGGTGTACTACATCCAACTATTCCCTATAACTCATATGTTATAGCAACAAGTGTTATAAATAGAGTTGATGCGGAAACAGTTGCTGAAACCATTAAGAGAATATGCAAAAAATGCTTCATTCGGACGCCACGTACAAAGAAAAAATACTTTTATTCGTCAGTGATAGTGCTGCGTATATGTTAAAAACAGGCAGACTATTGAAGAAAACATATCCTAATATGCTGCATATTACTTGTGCAGCACATGCTCTCCACAGAATCTGTGAATATATCAGAGACACTTTTCCGGAAGTTGATAGACTTGTATCAGCTTTTAAAAAAGTTTTCAGAAAAGCACCATTGAGAGTAGCTCTTTTCAGGGAAAAATTTCCATCTCTGTCACTGCCTCCCACTCCAGTAATAACTAGATGGGGAACATGGATGGAAGCTACTAGTTATTATGCTGAGAATTTCGTAACACTGCTAAAGGAGGTTGCTAGAAGTATTGGTAAGTGCAAGGAGCTCACACAAATCCAAAATTTAAAAAATCTGTTGTACTTTCTTCACGAACACTTTGGAAAATTGCCAAAACTAATCACTTATTTTGAAAATCGAAATCTCAAATTAAATGACGGATTAACCACATTAGATGTGGCTGTTAATAATTTGAAAAGTATTCCAAGTGACTTCGGATGTGGCCTTCAGCAAAAGTTTGAAACAATTCTTAATAGAAATCCAGATTTAATTACATTGCAGCAATTATGTATGGAGACAATTCCACAAAATCTAAGGGCTAAATATGAAGAAATAAAAGAATATTTCCAGTATGCACCTATAACCAGTTGCGATGTAGAAAGGACGTTTTCTATTTATAAGGATGTACTTAATTCAAAGAGAACAAAATTGACAGAAGAAAACCTTGAGAAACTATTGCTAGTTAATATTAATACTTCTTTACTCAACTTGAACGACAAACTGAACAAATAAAAATCTTCCAATTATAGAAATAAAATTAAAAACTTTAAAAATACAACTTTTCAACAAATACATATGTATTTCGTAATTTTATAGATCACCACCCGTTTGTTTTCCAATTATATAAATAAAATTAATTAATAAATATGTATTTCGTAATTTTAGATAGATAGATCACCACCCGTTCGTTTTCCAATTATATAAATAAAATTAAATATTTTAGAAATACAGCCTTTCGCCAGTACTGCACTGGGCTTTGCGTCATGTGGTAAGCGTGTCCGTTCTCTACTCATAACTAGCCAGAATAATTAAATATGATCTTAGTAAAAGTGTGTTAGGTTTCGAGATAATGACTCTTTTATGAATTTTGAGAAAATCGATTGCTCACATGAGCTTTTCAAGTGCCATAGCTACAAAATTTGATATTCTAAGATTCTAATTTTCAATCTGAATAACCCTGCTATTGATGACAATCTAAAATAAAACTAATAATTCTTATACGTTCCCCGATTCATGAGATATTATTTTAATGGCTAATTTGGACTCTTTAATATTATAGAAAAAAATGTAGGGCGCTAACATGACAAGTTATTTTAAAACATTGTTCATTTACTGTAGTTTTGAAAATAGTATTATTTTTGCCATGTGTTACTTTAGAAAAAAGGATATTTGTTTTTACTGCAAAAGGAGCTCATTGTGAAATTGTTATTAAATAAGGAATTAGAATAAAAGGAATTTTTAATAGTAAGGGTATTTATTTAAAACTAAATAAAACAAATAATAGTGTGCAAATTGTGTGCCAGTAACTCGAATACAAGCGCGGCATCTTTTTATAAAGGATCTTTTTATTCGTCTTGTACTCTCGGCGACATTTATTTATTCTATGCATTCATTAATACGTTGTCTGAGTTCATTCAAATCATTTATTGATTTAGCACAAATCTTTACTTTTATGCAACCCCAGGAAAAAAAAATCTAGTTGATCTAAACCCGGAGACTTGAAAAACTCATGTGAGCAGTCGATTTTCTCGAATTCTTATTCTGGATACTTATGAGCTGCCCTATCAGCCCTCCAAGGGATAACGTTGACTTTTTGGACATCCTGTAGATTCTTTGGGCTCAAATAATGGGACTTTCCTTACGTCACTTTCAGGCTTTCAGGCTGTCAAAGTTAACTTTTTAAGAGTAGCTCCATCGTCACCAAAAATCAAATCCGATGGAAATCGACCCCGTAGAATCCAAATCTGGCATCAGAATTTACCTGTGGCCTTCGGGGGCGGTGGTCACCTTATCGATAAGGGTACGCGCGAAAAATCGTGGTACATCTACTCTGTCACACAGACTTAAAATGGATATAGCTACTAACAAAAAAGTATTAACATCATAACTTTCACCGTTTCGGAACTGCGGCTGTGCAAATTCGGCCGTTGGGAAAAGATTGCATAAGTTTAAGCAGACATAGCTCCAACAGCCTTGCAGCTAAATTGTTCCCCGTTTTTGCCTAATAGATACATCCTCTGTAAGTCCGCATGCAAAATTTAAAGTCACTATATTGACCAAATCCAGAGCTGCGATTTTTCGCACGCCCCCTGCATGTCGAGAAATTTACGACCTTCTTGCCGCTCCTGAGGGTTGTAAGTAATTTCTGATGCCTGATTCGGATTCTAAGGGATTGATTTTCCACTCTATAATTTTTGTTACGATAGGGCTACTTTTAAAAAGTTAATTTTAACACCCTGTATATTGTAAATATTCTTTCTACACTTTACGACGCTATTTTATTCGAATTTTTCATAGAAAAAATTCGCCCTCAAGTAGGAATCGAACCCACGACCACTGGCTTGCCGGACCATTGCTCGACTACTGAGCTGTTGAGGCGTGAATTAGAAACTGTTATGGGGATACTTTGCGTTACATCAAAGGAAACAGATGAATATATCTTGCTCGTAGTACGGCAATTGTGCAAATTAATTGCGTTTTCGCGAAGTAATGTAATTGTAAATATTCTTTCTCCACGCTACGACGCCATTTTATTCGAATTTTTCATAGAAAAATTCGCCTTCATGTAGGAATCGAAACCACGACCTCTGGCTTGCCGGACCATTGCTCTACCACTGAGCTGTTGAGGCGTGAATTAGAAACTTTTATGAGGATGCTTTAAGCTACATCAAAGGAAAACAGACCCTGTATATTGAAAAAAATATATATATGGACCAAATCCGGAGCTGCGATTTTTCGCGTGCCATTCATTCGGTTTAGATGCCCAAATCATTTTAATTGATTTCTTTCGATAACATTAATGACTGGTTCTACATCGAGGTCTTCTCTAACTGTGTCATTCCTTTGCCTATATAGTCTCGTTATTCCTTTCACTGCTCTTAAATACTTCATATTCATGGCCTGTATTTTACTTATCAAAGATTTATTCAACACCCAGCTTTCACTGCCATAGGTTAAAATTGGCCTGTACACCAGGGTGGAGTGAAAATGAACAAAAATTTTTTTGTTTAATTTTAAAAACTCCTGTATTGTTAATTGATGACCCTAATAGAAAGCACTATTTATGCAAAATAACAAGATTCTGCGACTTTATTTCGAGGTGGCGCATCAAGGGTGAAGTTTTAAAAATAACCTAATTTACGTAAAGGCAGAAAAGTATAATTAAAAAATCTTTTTTATCTACCATTAAATAAAACTGTTGGCAACACTTAAGTTTATTGCTCAAAAACAAAGCTAGGGGATTCCCATGCATAAAATAAAGTATCATTTTAAACAGCTTCTTTCAGTTTCTTCATAGTATTTACAAGTGCAGCGTGTTAAAAAAGTTTATAAAACTTAATCAAACGTAAAATTTTCGTTACCAAAAGTTAAAACGTGATTGCTGAGGAAAGATTTAAAATGCCTAAAACTAGGAAAGATTTGTGTTGCTCTGTATTTGGAAAACCAATTACATTAAGTGCTAATGTGTTGCCTACGCATTGTGATATTATTAAATATTACCTGTGGCTAAAAATGATATGCTTGAATTGAACAACCGAAAAGATCCTTCAATTATGTGCATATGTGAAATAATTGCTACTGATATTGAACAAATATGGAAAAAGGCATCGATTCCTATAATAAGTCATCAACAAATCTTAGCAAGATTGATTTCCTATTACAATAAATACAAAAATATGAAGAAACTGTGCAGTGAAGTAAAAAAACAAAATTTCTTAAAGGAATCTCAAAAACAATTATTTGACATCGCAACCTGTAAGTGCGCGTCCAGAAACATATGTAAATGTGTGACAAAAATACCTCCAGCAGAGGAAAAGATTTTAAAGGACCAACGAAATGAGCGTAGAATGTATATTGGCTGTGTGGATAGGTTGACAACAAAATCTATACGACGCAATGAAGTTCGAAAGAGAAAATATGATCAATTCGTTCAAAGAAACATGACTTCAAGTACTTCTTCGTCTATGTCAGAATTACATCGGTCATGCAGTAGCACTTCAAGTGAAACATCAGAATCAGAGCAAGATGATTTTTGCCTTAATGAAGGAAAAAGAAAAGTTCACAAAAGAGAAAATCAAAAGGGAAATAAGCAGATGAGACAAAGTTGCAAACCCTTGCTACAGCTTGTGACAGGACTGGAGTTTCAGATCGATCTGCAGAATTTGTTGTAAACGCAGTAATGGTTGATTTAAACATTATAGATGCGGAAAACTCATCAAGCGTAATAGATCGTAGTAAAATACGTCGAGAAAGGAAAAATGTTCGAAAGTAGTTGAGCTCTATTAGCAATGAGAAACCTCTGACTTCTATTTATTTTGACGGTCGGATAGACAAAACTTTAATTATAACTTCAAAAGAAAATAAGTCACAGCGTAAGACTATTACCGAAGAACATATTTCAATGGTATCTGAGCCAAATTCTGAATATATTCGACATTTCACAATAGATTCAGGAAAAGCAGCTAATATTATGAGGAATATTGTCGCCTTATTAGATAAAAAGTATAAATGTAATTCATCTTTGGTGGGAATCGGATGTGATGGAACGGCTGTCAACACAGGGTATAAAAATGGAGTCATTGCCCTATTGGAAACACATTTAAAAAGACCATTGCAATGGTTTGTGTGCTTATTACACGCAAATGAATGCCACTGCGCCATTTGTTTTTAAGTCTTGATGGAAACACAGCAGGTCCTAATAGCTTTTCTGGGGCTATAGGTAAAAACCTCCTCAAGTGCCTTGATTTTAAGTTATAAGCTTTTGAAGCGATTCCTGCAGAATTGCCGGATATTGATATAAAGTTGCTAAGCACTGATCAAAAATATCTTTACGAGATTTGTTCTTCCATTTCGTCTGCTTTAGTTTCACCAAGTTTAGCTGAAAGAGACCCTGGGAAATTAGCACACTCTCGCTGGCTAACTTGCGCCAATAGGATTCTTCGCTTATTCATTGGAATGGCTACAACACCAGAAAACCTTAAGCAACTAGCACTTTTCATTGAAAGTATACGCGCCAACATGGTTTGACATAAAGTCAAAGCCATCTTGTAACCATGGTCCAGTTCATGTTTTCAACATGGTCAAAAGAAGTTTATATTTAAGAGATGACCTTAAGAGTATTGTTTCAAAAACTATAAACAGAAATTCATTCTTCGCACACCCAGAAAATATGCTGTTGGCCATGCTTCAAGATGATACTTCAAAAATTAGAGAATTGGCTCTCCGAAGAGTATTAGAAGCAAGAAAAGAAAATGTGTGTATTAAAAGCAAGAAAGTTCGCGAGTTCCACCTTCCACAACTTCAAGTAAATGCGACGAATTACTATGAGTTAATAAATTGGTCGAATGTGAGAATAACTGAACCACCAATGACTATGAAATATTCTAATACAGAAATTTCAAACCTGATTCGTTCGGGAAATAATTTCAGTCAATTTGGGATGTTTCTTTGTCATACCCAAGCAGTAGAGAGGTGTGTCAAGCTCGTCACTGAAGCTTCAATATCTGTTTGTGGATCAGAAGCAAGGGACGGTTTCATTCGCTCTAGAATTAAAGCAAGGCAAGACATACCACTATTTGGGTCGAAATCTCAATTTTTTCAACAATGAGATCCTTTACAATTTGCTAACGAATGATTTTTGTTTTTGTATTAAATATGCTTTATGTGAGTAAATAAAAGACTGTAACTGTTTGAATTTATTGAATAAAAACAAATTTAAACCACACTGTTTACTTTTTTATAAATGATAAAGTTCCACAAATTAAAGTCTTGTGCGCCACCTCAAGACGTTGACCTAGGAAGATAAGATTTTTTTCTCTGCACTTTTAAGTACTTAGAGCATCGATGTTTAATACAGGAAAAACTAAATTTAAAAAAAAAATTTTTCGCTCCACCCTACTGTACACAGAGTTTCTTGTATGTTTACTTATTTCCTTTTTCCTGATAAAAGTTTTGTTAAGACTCTGATTTATACGTGCAGTATAAGAAATTCTTTCATTAAATTCGCTTTCTACATCTTCAACTTTTTCTATGAACACTCCTAAGTATTTGAAGACATCTAGTTCTAATAAATAAAAAAATAAAACACACTTAAGATGTTTTAGATTTACACTTTATTAATAAAATAATGACAGCTGTTTCGCTAACACAGTAGCTTCTTCAAATTCAACTTAAGACTAAAGATACATACAAGATACAGCGTTAATCAGGTAGTTGACCCAAGTTAAAATTCTAGGAACTATTACATTTATATTTTGCTTTTTGAAAACTATACCATGTCCTACTTGTGTGAGGTTTAAGTATAAAAATATAGTATAAGCAACTAAGAAACAATATTTTAATGGGTGAACAGATTTAACAGTGGGGATGAGTTCAAGTCTAATTTATCGTTTAATAACATTTCTGAGTTTTTAAGTTTATTAATTTCTAAAGATTCTAAACAATTTAGTTTTCTACCTTTATTTTCTACATGTATGGTGTCGAATTGTAAATTAAATTCGTGTTCATACTCTATTAAATGATTAGAGTAGGTTGAGTCAGTTTTCTTATTGATATAAGAATGATAGTGGTCTTGGATTCGTTTTTTAAACGTTCTACCTGTCTGTCCAATATATGTTTTGGTACATGTTTTGGTACAACATATATTGGACAGACAGGTAGAACGTTTAAAAAACGAATCCAAGACCACTATCATTCTTATATCAATAAGAAAACTGACTCAACCCACTCTAATCATTTAATAGAGTATGAGCACGAATTTAATTTACAATTCGACACCATACATGTAGAAAATAAAGGTAGAAAACTAAATTGTTTAGAATCTTTAGAAATTAATAAACTTAAAAACTCAGAAATGTTATTAAACGATAAATTAGACTTGAACTCATCCACACTGTTAAATCTGTTCACCCATTAAAATATTGTTTCTTAGTTGCTTATACTATATTTTTATACTTAAACCTCACACAAGTAGGACATGGTATAGTTTTCAAAAAGCAAAATATAAATGTAATAGTTCCTAGAATTTTAACTTGGGTCAACTACCTGATTAACGCTGTATCTTGTATGTATCTTTAGTCTTAAGTTGAATTTGAAGAAGCTACTGTGTTAGCGAAACAGCTGTCATTATTTTATTAATAAAGTGTAAATCGAAAACATCTTAAGTGTGTTTTATTTTTTTATTTATTAGTGATATGGATTTACATCAAGCAAAGGTCGAAACAATTAAAGAACATCTAGTTCTATTGTTTCTTCATTTATTTCTATGTTAATTGCTTTGTGTTCTTTTCCTATTACCATCACTTGCATTTATTTTAATTTTCTTCTTTCTTTAGCTCTGTGTCCCATATTTTTAAACTTTCCTCTAACTTCTTTTCTTTGAGGGCGCACATTATGAGGTCGTCAGCGAATGCACATACTGAGAGTTCAACCGGCTTCATCTTTTTGTATCTAGCGTCTACATTACTGATTCTGTTCTCTACGGCTCTGATAACATCATCAATGGCTAGTATGAATAATAATATAGGACTCATCACGCCACCTTGTCTTAATCAGTCATTGATCTCAAATAACACGTATTCCAAGTTATCTTTTCGCACATAACTTTGATTGTTATATAGGCTCTTAATCCCATTTCTTAGTTTCTGAGTAATATTTCTTTTTTCTAGTCCCTCCGATATTTCTGTTTGTGAAACTCTATCAAATGCTTTCTCTAAATCTAGAAAGGCCAAAATAAACTAGCGTGTTTTGTAATATATTTTTTTCTATTAATTGTTTAATTATAAAAATGTGATCTTGAGCGCTTCGCCCTTTCCTTAAATCGCTTTGGACCTCTAACAACTGTTCCTCTGTGACGACTTTTAGCATTTTTTACAGAATACATTCGTACATTTTTTATACAATGCTTGATAATGTAATGCCTCTATAAATTCCACAATTTCTAATTTCGCCCTTCTTGAATATCGATATAATTATCCCTATCTTCCAATCCTCTAGTAATTCTCCTGTATCCCATACTTTATTAAAAGATATGTAAGCATTAGGGTGGAGCGATAATGTATGAATAAAAAAAAATTTTTGTTTTTTAAAATGGTATAGCGATATAAAGTTGCATTTCAATGAGTAAATTAAACTTACGAAATATTACCTATTTGTAATGATGTTTTGAGGTGCCCCAACACAATTGAAAATTAAAAAAAAAGAAACCTATTTTTCATATTGTGATTAAACTATATATTTTATTTGTTAGGTCAATATCTTATATTTTTTATACAGATTTAAAGAAGCGAGATACAAGAAATAATGTAAACTAGATAATTATTCAGAAATACAATAATTATATATTAAATTGTTTTTTTGTATCAAAAGTAGGCATTTGTTGACGAGATAGTAGCCTTGCCCTGATGAAACCGTCTCGTTTATTTTTTCCACAAACTCACTTGAAGCTTCTGTCACCACTTTGATGCAACGCTCAACGGCTTGAGTATGGCATGGAAAATCTTTAATTTTTTGACATGTGCCGAAACCGTCTTTGATAATGGCTTTCAAGTCGTCATTAGATAAATTTAAAGTCAGAGGTGGCTCAGTTATCTCACAGTCTCGCCACGTTATAATGTCGGTACAATCTTCAGCATCGAAATTAAATGAAGGCAGTTTTAACGTTCGAAGTCCTGGAGCTTTCTCACTTCTTGCTTTTAAAATTCGTCGATATGCTAGATCTCGTATGATTTCCCTTTCATCTCCAAGCATAGAAATAAGAACATTTTCTGGGTGACCAAAAAATCCATTTCGTTGGATTACCTTGTCAATGACCTTCTTCATATCGGCGTTCAAATAGCGACTCAGACTAATGGTTTGCCACTGGTGCTTAGCTCCGTTTATACACGAGGGATTACATTTTATTCTAAACCACATCGGACCATAAACTCTCATCACGTACGTGGCTAATATCACCAATTTTTATTCGGGGTCCGGTTTAGTAGCATATAATCTTAGAATTTGATTTGCTGTTGTGAGCCACCTAGAGTGGTTGAGAGATCCAGGTTCAATGTTAGCTAAATCTGAAGAAAAAACGCCAGTGCTGATAGCGATCATAATATCGTACAGATATTTTTGGTCGGTACTCAAATCACCCCTGGAAATTTGAGGTAATATTGTAGGAATGGCGTTGAATTCGACTATTGGCATTGTTTCACATTTTTGTAACTGATATCCAATGGCACCTGAAAAGCGTTTAGGCCCTGTAGTTTATCCGTCCAAATGTAACAACAGATGTCGCAGTGGTAATTCATTGGAATGCAACTGGCAGATAAACCACTGTAATGGTTTATTCAGTTCTTCTTCCATCAATCGAATAATACCAGCTTTAAAACCTGTGTTTACTACTGTTCCATCGCAATCAACAACAACTATTTCACTGAGTTTCACCGATTTGGATTTCAAGTGAGTTAATATAGTATCTTTAATACATTTAGCAGTTCCCAACTCACATGTGACATGTCCGAAATAGTCGCTTCCTGGCTCTGATAAAATCACATAATGGTCTTCTAGTACCCTTTTTCTGTAAAATTTATTTTTTTTCCGAATTCTAATCAACTTTTTATTCTTTTTCCCATCAAAATACATACCGCGTAGGGTTTTCTTGCAATCTGCATCCTGTAAAGCTGTTCTGACTTTAGTTCTTCCACGGCGCAACTTTGAACGATCAATAACACCACCTGGATCCTTTGGTGAAATAATGCATCTTTTAACACAGAAGAAGCTATAATGGCAGCGGCTCTATCAGAAACTCCAGTATGATCGCAGGCAAGAGCTAATGATGGTAAATTTAATCTCCTTTTTTTGGTGGCGGATCAACTGTTTTTTTTGGTGCTTCAAAGTAAGGACTAGAAGCTACGCTTTCACTTGAACTGTCGCTTTCGATTGCCAAGTCTTCAGGTAAAGAACGCGAACAACACAGTTTCTCAAAATCAGTTATCTCTCTGTTACGCGATAAACTTTTTTGTTTTCTTTCTTCGTTTTTCTTATTTTTTATAGTTTCAACCACATCTACACCGCCTATGACCATTTTTCTTGTTGTTCTTTGATCGAGTAAAAAATTTCTTTCTTTCTTGGGAACACGACTGCCTTTTAAACAATTTTAAACAATTTGAGAAAAGTTTACATTTGCAACTGCAAACATCAAATAATCTGTGGGACTCAGTTATAAATCTATTGATCTTTTCTTCGTAATTTTTGTTTGTTTGACGACCTTTATAAGGTTTCATTAAGATTCTATATTTGTTATGGTAGGAACGAATAAGTCGTAGAGTTCTCTTCACACTAACAGTTGGCAGCGAAGCTTTTTGCCAAATTTCTAAAACTTCTTCAGCCAATATTTCGGTTATGTCATGAACGGTTGGCTCTTTTACTGTTTTATTGGGCTTTAATTCATTTTTAATGAATAGATAATTTTTCATAACGTCATTATAAGTTGGTAATTGAGATACTGGTAACTTCTCTGGTAATCCGAACACAGCACTGGTAATCATTTGTCGTGTTTTAACTTGAGACATTTTACTGTAATAAAGATATATAATATGTGCTAAAATATTACAATAATATCTGAAACCTAAATAGTAAATTGAAAATACTACTTACATGAGTCTTATTTCTTGATCTCAGACGTAAAATTCAAAGGGTATCACAAGTGAAATAGTACTCACGCGAGTTGACTATAGCGTTCGAATAACGTTTTAGGAGAGTTGCGAAATCGTCTCCACGTGCTTCAACACCCACGCGTCTTAATACGCTCGCTTCAATTATATTTTTCTATCTTATACTAACTGCGCAACACCCAGTGTGTAATTTAGCGTTCATTAAATATTTTTGATTTTTGGACTAAATTCATGAATTTTGTCAAACTTAATAATGTCGGGGCACCTCTAAATATATATCATGTGCGAAATGAAATTTTCTGTGTATATTTGGGGCGATAATAGAGCAACTTTTTACAGGTATTCCAAAGCTATTGCTAAATTTAAAAAAAATCGCTCCACCCTAGTAAGCATGTCTGTTCTTAGTCTTCCTAGAGATTTTATCATTTCTGCTGTCATTCTATCATGGCCAGCAGATTTGCCTTTTTTGGCGCTTTTGATTGCTTCTATAACTTTTGTCAATCAATTAGATGTCGTCCTTATGTTTAGTCTGGATCGCATGTGCTCTTTCTTCTTTCCACGTAATCCATAAATAATTCTAATAACAGTTGGATTTATCAAACTTCAACTTAAAGTATTTACTTTAGTAAACACTATATAATTGTATTGCTGATATGTACAGCAAATTAAAGATAGGTTTTAAAACAAAAGAATATAGAACTAAATCGAAACGTATTTTTTTGAAAAATAAAATTTGTCACCTCATAATATCTTGAACATCTATCATCCGAGAAGTTATTTATTACAGATTAAATTTTCAAAGAAAAAGAAACAAACAGACGTGGAAAAAGGAAAAGCGTCGGTTCAAAAGAAAACTAATAAAAGGAAAAAATGTCAACAAGTTTATATGAGAATGTTAGGATGATATGAAAAAGTACGAAAATGAAACGTGATCATAATAAAAACAAGTTGACATTCACTTGTGTCAAGCTCCAAAGAGACAGCGACGCCAAGAAAATGTGTGGAAACAAGTGGTAAAGATATTTGATATTTTTACTTACACTTCAAAGAATTTCGTTCGATTACACTTACATAATATTGACACGTTATATTCTATTCTGACAGCATTGTATTATGAATGCGATAGTATTTCCATTTATTTCTTATAGATAAATACTTACGAGGACCGGTTGACTTATTCCTGTGATTGCCTAGAGTAGGCCGTGAAATACATTTGGACGATCGATGCCTTGTGAGTTTACTGTTTGTGTTTGATAAATTTGTGCCAAAGTATATTTCGTAGGCAATTTTTTAAATTTTACCCTGCTACTAATTAAGTGTAAATAAATAATTCTGAACATCGTGCTCTGATTAAGTATGAGTCAGTATATAAGTCGCAAACGTCAGTTTCCCTTACACCGTTTGTAAATTACGCTCGCATTTTGTGCCAGCAGATGGCAGCACATCTATGCTTATCGTAGAGGCCGCGTCATATCTCGTAGTTACACGGTCAGTCAGAATCAGTGAGTGCACTACGGCTGGTGTGTTGCATGAGTGTACACGGAACTAACAGTGTGCGGTTGTGCGTTTTTGGTGGGCTAAATGACTGTCCACAGATGAAGTGCCTCGCGAAATACATCCCCTGTATGATGACAATTGAATTGCATTATGCAGAAAGGGCGCAAGTCAAAATAACACAATTTGAGAAAACTAGAAAAAACCTTTTTTTTTACGTACTAGCTTTATTGCAATAAATCTCTTAATAGTGTTACGATGTATCTGTAACTGTTATTTTATTACGTTATTTTATAACAGACGTCTTTCAAAAAAAATATTTTGGGTTTATAAAAAAGTGACATGCGCCCTTTCTGCAAAATGAGAAATAAAAACCTGGTAAACTGAACGAATTTTTATTACTTTCGTAAGCAAAACATACAAAATAACTTAAAAATAGTGGGCTAAAGTGTAGTAACCTGAAAACAATGAACTAAACTTTATTATACTTCAACATTTTCATTATTGTTACGACATGTACTTGGCCATAATAGTATTAAATCGTAAAATGGTTTGTACTCCTCTGGTACAAATGCAGCACACTTTTTGATGTGTTCCATCTTATGGCCCTTTATTGGAACTTTTTGTAGAGAGTATGCTAGAGTGGTGGGTAAATTTTCAATTACAACCCTTCCAGGTTGGTTTAACTGAAAAGTATGTTTCATGAAACTGTCGATATACTGATAAACTTTCACTCGACCAGGATATTGAGAATCATACAAGAAACTTGAGAAAGTGCTGATATTAAAATGAATTTTATTTTGTCGCGGAATGTCTTTAGACTGCGTTTCTTGTGATGTACTGTCTTTTTTGTACAGTTCTGGCCACCAGTTTCTGGAATTGATTATATCTGTTGTATCAACTCCTTTCACCGTAAATTTTTTTGAATTACTACTGGTAATAATGAGTTCTGTTATTTGGTGGATCGTATAGATTCTATCATGCTTTCGTAAGTTTCTTTTTATTATGGCGAAGTCTCTATCACAAGGGAGAAACGAATGACCTCTTACGAGAAAATAATGTATAATTTAGAGAATCGTCTATCAGTTAAAAAAAGAAGCATTCGGATCAGGGTATTATTTTTATTTTGTCTCCAGCAATTGTCAGAAAACAGTCGAAGTTTCTTTACACTCTCTGGAGTTTCTTTCAAATAATCCAATAGAAACGAACAAATTTTGTCAGCTGCTTTCTTGGTTTGTCTTTCATGATAAATGTATAGTTTCGCTGTATTTTGTTTGACATTATGAATGCAAGAACATGAAACCGTTAACTGATTGTTGTAAAAGACGTCTCCCACGGGAGTTTTAGGTAGCTGCATATTTTGCATGAAATCGAAACATAATGTCAACACCTCTTTATTATTCTTTTCTTCTACCTTACTTTTTAGTTTTGAAAAAAATTTCTTACTTCGACGCTTATGTACTACTAACTCAGCAACTGCTGTTCTTTTAGATGTATCATTTAGATTTCTATCTTTAATTTTATTATTAAGAAGTTCACAAGTAGAACAAACGTCAATCCGAGGTCGACCAAAAGACAGTTTTCCGTGAGAAATAATTATTATTTCTCACGGAAAACTGTGTTCAATTGGATACAGGAGTTTAGCAAAGGAAAGCAATGCATCAGTGATCGAGAGTGTCTCGGACGTCCCACGGTTGTGTCAATTGAAGCCACAGTGCAGCGCGTGGAACGAATCACTCGCAATGACCGGCGTGTGACGATAGATCGCTTAGCGCGTGCTATAGGCTATAGGCTGTGCACACGGAACCGCTTACAACATCATGTATGAGCGATATCAGTTTTGTAAAGTTTGTTCACGGTGAGTGCCCCGTAAGTTGTCTGAGGAGCAGAAAATGACGAGAATGACTCTGTCCTTGAAGCACCTCACTCGATACACTGAGGTAAGAGGAATTATTGGCACGAATGTTACGGGAGACGAGTTGTGTGTTCACCACTTTCAACCAGAATCGAAAGGATCTTCCATAGATGGAATGGAAACGTCTCACCTCGCCAGCACCCAATATGTTCAAAACGATTTCATCTGCCCGCAAGGTTATGCTCACTGTGTTTTGGGACATGCAAGGCGTCATACTGCAGAAATTCCTGCCTTACGGTGAGACTGTTAATGTCACGTCGTACTGCGTCACTCTGCGGCAACTCCGAGAGGCCATTCGCCGCAAGTGCCCTGGACTGCTGACAAATGGAGTACTTCTTCAGGATGACAATATGCCCGCCCTCACATAGCAGGAGTAACGCAGGAGCTGTTACGAACATTTCGTTTGAATCGCTTGGAGCATCCATCGTACAGTCTCGACATAGCCCCCACTGACTTTCATCGGTTCAGGCCCCTAAAAACTCATTTGGGTGGCCGTCATTTTCAAACTGATGATGCCGTAATTCAAGAGGTTACTCGCTGGCTGCGATAGAAACGGAAAAACTCCCTCTTGTATCTTTTAAAGAAGGTCATGTCCTATACCGAACTTGATGATGATATGCGAAATACATTGGGTGAGGTTTGTACTTCTTATACAACCGTTAGAAAATGAATTTAAGCATGGCAGAAGTAGCTTAGAAGATTGGTCCCCTCAGCAGACGGTCTAAAAACGGCTACAAGTCCAAATATAGTCGATAAAGTTTGTTGCTGAGCGACGGTTGAAAGCGTTAGAAATAGCAGAGGTAATGGACATTTCGAAGGAATGGGAGCTTTATATTTCGCACGAAGAACTTGAAAAAACTTTCAGCAAAATGGGTGCCGCGTTTACTCGCTATGAAACAAAGACCCGTTCGCCGAGAACAATTGCTTGGTAAGGGATAGATATAGAAAGATAATGATGTAATATGTGTGGTAATCAGTGGTTTACAGAGGTTGAACAATATTTCTTTCAAGAAGTATTACAAATGCTTGAACATCGATGGGAAAAATGTGTTAACCTTAATGGAGACTATGTTGAATAATAAAAGTAAGATATATTTACTATTTTTTTATTGTGAGTGGGTCAGGGGTGGAGCAAAGGCATCCACCCTCGTATTACAAAAGTAGTATGAAATATTAGTTTACATAAAATACAAAGGAGTCATTTGGTATGTATGTACTAAGTTAAGAATTTTCAATAATAGACACAGAAAAGGATCATTGACTTCGCAATGCCGAACAGCCTCTAGCTTATGTAAGGCATTTTGTATCCCGAACGCTCGGGTTCTGCATATCTGACATAAGCGTCTGCATAATTTTCTCATAATAAAAATACTGAAGAAAACAAATCCCTCTTCAGTTTTTAATAAAGTTTTTCGCAGAGGTTCGACTTCAATAACGTATAAATATGACTAGTTCTTAAAATACCGAGTATTAATAACGATTCATTACATATAAACGAAATGTGTATGCAACAAAAACATATTGAATGTAATTTACCATTCATATTCATAATTTAGAATATAGAGTCAAATTCACGTTGATATATACAGTTCATAAAGTATAAGTTTTCAGTTCGTACTGCCCAAGTGTGAATTGCAAATTGTACTTTATCTCTTTCTAGCAAACATGAATACGCGCTGTAATACTACACATGTTTGTCATTTTAAGTTAAGACGTACGTCTTTGGAATATCATATTAAATAAAAAGGATAAGTTGTCCATAAGTTGTAGTCTTATGATATTCGGTTTGCTGTCACATGATTTCAATATTGTTGTTTATTGACTTTGTTTCCGGTATTCTGACTTCTAGGTTAAGCATTCTTCTAATTTTAATATTTAGTTTGTCATCAAAAATTACAAAATCTGTTCTTTTAAGAACAATACTGATAATAAATAGTAATATCAATTAGTGGCAATAAGTACCAAATTATTTGATTATCACTTTTAGATTTCTAGCCTACTTATTTTACAGAATATTTCTTTGATGCCTGGTAATCCTCTTGGTTCTCAAGCTCAACAGTTTGTATTAAATCTACAGCCTATTTTGAACGAAAAAGAGAATGGTGGAAAATTTATGTCCATCGATCGTGTTCATGAGGTAATTCACATAATCGGTTAGATAAGGCACTGTTATAAAATAAGTTTTAGTTTTGAGGGTAGCAGAAGCCCTTAATGTTTCTAGTAGAATGTTCTACAATATTAAACATCATAGCATTCAGAATCCAGTATTATCGTCTCCTGGTAAAAAAGAAGCCAAAAACTAAGGACTTACCAGAAGCAACTAAAATGGAAGTTTGAAATACTGTTTGACATGTATGACAAAATATTTTTTTATTTATATTTTGTAGAAGTTTAATATGGTAACAATAATACTGCCATAAAAATCTTCAATGTGCATCATTTGCATGCATATAATATGAAGCAGCGAAGAAATTACTGCAACTGGTTCAAAGAAACATTACATGACAAAGATCTCGAAGCAATGTTTTATTAGAATTAAGTTTGTTTGTCTTATTTGGGTGCACTAACTTGCAAAATTATCAAATGCAGTTATCAGAAAATTCTCGTGTGTTTGTTAAATATGATCTTCATCTAATAAAGGATAATATGGATTTGGATTGTTTTATCTGCAAGACGAACCATATTTTACCATTATTTTCTTAAAAAACAATAAAATATTTTAATGTAGACTATATAACTGTTTTCTTTTATGTATAATTTTAAATGTAATGTGAAAACATATATTGACAACTCTCAAAAGGTTTTAATTCTTTTTCAAGAAGTTACAAACATAAATTTACATTCTTTTTGAATATATTAAAATCTATTTAAAATATAAGCAATACATAAATTAAGTAGAAATCTAAATTATACATCGAATTCGTACATTCCCAATCTTCTTAGCCCAGATATAGTGTAAGACAATATTTCGGTAGGTATGTCATTCTTAATAATGCAAACATTTTTAACACTAAAGATCTTTTTCAATATCTGTGCATTTCACTATTGATATCTGACTTGAAATATTTCTTTTTAAATAAATTTTTGATGGAGTATTCTCATGAGTTTATAATTATAAATAACATTTAAAATAATTTGTTCGAATATTAAAGTAATAATTTCTAAATGGATTTCTTGGATAGAATATATTTATACAAAACTAGAAAAGAAACAATACTTTTGAACTATTCATGTTCCTACTTTACTCATTATTATTATTTTGACATGTAGGTTATGTATATGATTTTGTTTTGGTTATATTGCAAGTAACATACTAAAATTTTGACAATATTTCAAACATAACGTTTATATTTTATGATGACAAATAAAATTGTTTCCAGATTTTCATTTGCCAGACGGTTTCAATTTCTTGTTTTGTTAAGTTTCATCACTGAAAACGTTTGCTCACAAATATACGTTGATCCAAATAAGCTTGCGCATTTCAATGCATTTATTCGCAACTCTTTATGGGCGGTTTTGTCAACGCAACGGTAAAAGTTGAGTAAATTATCATCATTTTGCATGTCTATCAATTCCAGCTGTATTGATTCCGGTGCATTTTCGGGTAAAATGTTGAAAGGATTGCTAAAAATGTCTAATAGAGGTTTAACTTTTTTGAAGTCTAGAAAACGATCATGAAAAGCTTGTATTAAAATATCAATTTTTTCAACATAAGCGGTTTTATTGAATTTTTTTTGTAGTTCGGAAAATGGCTGTAATTGGCTGAATTGATTTGTGTCCTGAAAAGACTCAATTTGCATTGAAAGGACGAAACATGAGAGTATAACTGCGAAATCAATTGATCTTTGCCTTGGAGACGCGTATTTAAGACATTCAAGTGATTTGTGATGTCTACAAGAAACGCTAAGTCACGCAGCCAATCAGGGTTGTCGAGTTCGGATACGTCCTTTTTCTTTTCCGCCAGAAATATTTTGATTTCTTAAATCAAGTTAAGAAACCGCTCTAGTGACAACCCACGACTTAGCCACCTTACTTCAGTGTAAAACAGGAGATCACCATATTCGCTTTCAATATCCTCGAGAAATTATGTGAATTGTCGGTGATTGAGACCTCGTGAATTTATAAAGTTTACAGTAGGTACTACAACTTTCATCACATTTTCAAATCGCAATAATTTTGAACAGAGGGCCTCTTGATGTATAATGCAATGAAACTGCATTAATTCCTTGGTATCTATGTTTTTAGTTTGTAAATACTCTTTTAACATAGTTATTATCCCAGATTTACTTCCAACCATTGAAGGTTCTCCGTCAGTCGTAATTCCAGATAATTTCGTTAAATCCAAATCCATTATAGAACATTCTTCCAGAGTCGCAGAGAGCTTTGAGCATGTCACTCCCCTTGGTTTGACTTGTCAAAGAACTCATACCAATCAGTTCTTTACTCACTTCAAAATTTTGCATTACACCTCGTGAAAATATTAAGAGTTGAGCAGTGGAACTTATATCTGTAGATTCGTCGAGTGCTATAGAAAAATACTCAAAACTTTTCGATTTCGTAGCTAATTGCTCTTCTATATTAGCTGCTAATATGGTAAGTCTTCTTTGAACAGTCATCCGATTTAGTTGAATTTTCTCAAACCGCTTTGCATCTTTCGGACACATTTTTTTTGCAGCGAAATCTAAACACTGCTTAACAAACTCACCATCTTTAAAAGGCCGACAAGTTTTCGCTATTATTCGAGATATTTCAAAGCTAACTTCAGTAGCTGTTTCAGCATCTTGAATTGGTTTTGTAAACATAGCTTGCTGGCCTATTAGTTCCCTTTGTAAAGTGAAAATTCGTTCTTCATGCACCATTCAGCTATAACGTTAAGTGCGTTCTGCCTAGTTCTGTCTAGTTCGTTTAAGATTCTATGATCTTCTTAAGATCATCTACGTAGTCATAAACTGCACAAAGTATGGAAGTTATCAGGTCATTTATGAACATAATGAAAAGCAGTGGTCCTAAATTAGAACCCTGCGGCACACCTGAGGTGGAAATGTAAGGCTTTGACCTAAAGACATTATAATACACGTAATTGTGCCTGTCCTTAAAATATAAAGTAACTATGAAGTCATCCAATTAAAGCATTAGCGAGCCCAAATGCACTTAATTTCTGCGAAAATATCATATGGTGAAAGCTTACATCAAGTTGACCGCCACTTATCGAACTCTTCAGTTATATCCTTCCAGCCTTGAAGACAGCGGCTAAGTAAAGAGCTTAAAAAAAGGCATAATGTCCCTTAACACATTAATATTCGTAACCTAAATACGTATTTCGCCAACAAAGGTCTCATCTTCGGTAGGAAGAAATAACAGTGTTTAAACATGAGACGCAGTAAAGCTAACAGAAAAAATTGCGAAACAGTTTACTTACGCGCTGACATTGCCGTGTGCCATTTAATACGGTTATTTCTTCCTACTGAAGATGACAACTTAATTACTAATGTTGCAAAGGGTTTTACAATGTCACTTTTTTTCGCCAAATATAGTCATTTTTTCTTTAAATTCAGCACTGAGATGGTCTAATAAATGAGCATAATACGATTGTTTTTTTTAGTGATTTTTCAACGTAATTTAGTAGTTTTTTATCAACATACGAAATTCCGTTTTTCTTCAATTTAAATATAAGCTATGAACCACGGTACCGTCAAACGAACATCGTATTTTAAGAAGCAGTTATTCAAAATACTAATACCAGTACAACGCCAATGAAATACTAAGAAAGACATCACTAGAATAAACGTGTTTTTAAATTTATTGAAGAGAACTTTTCTACTAAAATTATTCTTCGAAACAATTAAATTTCTCATTTATTACTTTCGCTGTTAAAATCAAAGAGATTCTCCAAAAAACATTTCGAAGAAATTAATTAGTCATGAAAATTTCCTTTTAGCAAATAAACCGACAGCCAATTATTAATTAAATTTTTTACAAGTTAACGTGAAACTTAGTATTACTTACCTTCAATAGTTTCTACAGGTACCGAATTGTTTGTGCTATTTCAAACATCGGTTTATCAAAATAAACAGTAACAAGTCTGAAAGATATATTCAGTTGTTAAAAATTTATTCGCGAATCAATATATTAGAATGTGTTGAATCAAACACAAATTATTCCCGACGCCGTTTATTGCAGGAAATTCATTTTGTGTGCTCAAATAAGTTTTGCAAGTAGATATTGATTTTATGTGCAATTATTTGGCTTATACAAATGATTGATGGACAAATTTTCAGTCGTAATTGAAATTGTTACGAATGATAGGTCGAATTATAAATTCTATTGTAATTTACATATATATGGAAACATAATCAAGTTAGACGTAAATATTTTGATTAATTTTTTTATTTAATACTGATGTCAAAAATTTTTCGGATTATTTATGGTACAAAAAATGGAATATACTTACTACTTTAGAAAAGTATTAAAGTTCAAGGTATTTTAAAATTATACGTGAGTTGTTGACAGCAGTAATTCAAATTTATTCTAGTTTCAATAAATGATTTACTTTAATAATAATAATAAGATTACTTCATTAACTACTTGCTAATATTAAAAGTGCAATCTCTAGGTTTTTAAAAGCTAGACTTACGTTAAAAAAGGGGACATATATTGTGTTTACTTTGGTTATTTCAGACACAGACGATTCAGAGACGGGCATCGAATTTTCTATGGAAATATTAGTTACCGCTTACTTAATTTTTGCGAATAATTTTTGCGAGATATAAATGTCATTTTTGTCATTAGTATTAAATAAATTCATTTCTTTTTATTTAAAATTCATTAAACTTGCAGAATGAAATAAACCGTTATATTCACCACAAACGGAAAGTGTTTTTGAAGGTCCTCGTAAACAACTTTCTCGTCCTTTAAAATGTCACTTTTCGCTCTTTATAAATAAAATACTATTAAAATAGCAAAATATACATTTTGGCGCCACCGATTAACAGTTTCTACGTAAATTTTAGGTACAAAATCTAAAATTTGATCTATCAGTTCTAGTTCTTTAGATACGCTCGCTATATTAGCCTCTTTTATGATAAAATCATCTAATTTTTGAACTTATGTGCTATCGAATTCAAAAGAAAGTGGTACAGTAGTGAAGTTATATGTACAGCCAATATTGAAACATTTTGGTATTGTGATGTTACTAACGTACTTAACCCATTTAGGACCACTATTAGACAAATCAAGGAAATCGCAAATTCTTTAAGGAATAAACTTTTATTTAGGTATTTATAAACATCCTTTAATGTAAGAAAAAAGACAAACCATTGATTCTTATATTCTTTTGCGTTGCGTTAGCGCAACAATGGGACTATATGCACAAAAAAATATTACAATTATTAATTATGGTAGTCTTAGAAGCAGTGTGAATGTAATGGAACTCCACATTTATTACACATAAATACGGCTGTACTTTTGCATACTCTACAACGTCTCCTCCAATTTTCACGATTTCTTTCAATTAGGTGACCCACATTATCTAAATGTGCACTGGATGATGGAGACGCACTGGAACCACGTCCTCGAACAGATTATGTTTTACATTTGTTAGCACTAATGAGGCTTCGTACAAGTTCAGACCTGAAATCCAGCTGCGAAATGGGTTTCTCTGTGTATAAAAGTCTGTGCAGTTTCCAAGCATTCACCACAGTAGAATCTAACATATTTATAAATAACGGCCACCACCATTTTTTTCCACGAATATTTATTCGGTAATTTGCAACTGCGTTATCGTGTAGATAAACGCCTCCCATATATTTGTTATATTTGGCAATCGTATTTGGTTGTGGTATAGAGATGTCTTCTTTTCTCTACGATTATACCGTTTCACAAACACATTAGGCAGTGCAGACTCACAATTGGTTGCCACTGTAACCACAGAATTGTCATTCCAACGGACCACGCTTATTTCATTTACGTGATCGCAACGACAATCCATTGTACCACGAGGTTTTTTTCCTATAGACTTACAAGTCTCTAAAGGGTATTTCAGCATTCTGTTCTCACGTACAGTTCCAGTAGCAAAGTATCCTTGACGTTTCAGATGAACTAATAGCTCCTAGCTCGTAAAAAAGTTATCAAAGTATACCTTATGAATCAACTTATTTTCTAATACGTTCAAAAGATTGATGGCCACTGTTTCACCTAAACCTAATTCTCTTTTGGCATTTTCACCAGTCTTTCCAGCAAAAGGTATAAATCGATATAAATACTCATCGCTAGATGCCAGACACCACATTTTGAACCCGAAACGTACCGGCTTCCCTTTCAAAAACATTTTCGCTGAATGGCGGCCAAAGTAGGGTACCATTTGCTCATCAATTGATAAGTGATGTCTAAAAACATCATACTTCAAGAAATTTCTGTTCAAGAGATCAACCAGCGGTCTTACTTTCGCAAATTTGTCTGCCTTGTCTAATTGATTGTTATCTGCAAGATGAATGTTCTGCTTTATGTCGAGAACTCTGTTTCGAGACATCGCATTTTTCACAAATTGAACACCTTTATCTTCATCAGATGACCAGTAAAGTTTTACCTGTGGAAGAGTGTGATATCCACTCAAAATCAATATTCCCAAAAGAATTTCTAGATCATTTTGATCTAAGGCGAATTGAGTACGGTTATTATCTCGCATATTTTATAGAGTTTGAAATAATAAGCTGTCCAACATTTTTATCAAACATTTGTATAAAGAAATCAAGCACAGACTTTCCATGTAGCGCCTCAACAATATTCTGTACATTCCCTTCCTCATTTGAAGTAGCATCTTCTTCGTAGTCAACGGGCGTTTTACACCAAATGATGTCTTCAATTCTTGCCGTTTTGCTTGGTGTAATTAAAGCTGCCTCATGATGTATACCATTCTCTATCTTAATTTCGTTATTCAGACACACTATCTCAAAAGTTCCGGCTATATCTACATGCAAATTTTCTACTCCACCATAACATCATCATCAATGTCCTCCTCGTCCGTTATATCATCGACGTCGGGTGGTATATAACAAACATCAATTTCCTCAGTCAGATCAAGATCTTCAACAATTGCCTCAAGTTCTTTCAAAGTCAATGGTCTGGTAGGATATTTAATTTAAACTTAGATACACAAGTTTTTTTCTTGAAAATTCCATAGTTTTATTTTATTTTTATTCAATATTGAAAATGCGATTACTCGTTCCCAAAATGTTTATTAGGTTGTTAAAATATTTATTAACGCAGTGCTACTGACAGTACATCCAAAATTATTACTTTTTAGTACGAAAAATTTATTTTTTTTGGTGTTCGTTAACGCAACTATGGGAATAAATGGATTAAGATCGTAGTAACGTGGAAATAGTTATTTATGCGCCAAGGGCGTTATGGGTATTATATTGCTCCGAGGTCCACGTTAATTCAGCCCGATGGCCTCTGGCCCGAGAGATGAATGTCGACCGAGAGCAATATAATTGGCATAACGCCAGTGGTTAATACAAGATTTTATTTTTCACGAAAAATTAATTTTTTAAGCGGAAAATTGAAATTACATTGGAAAAGTTCCAAGATTTCTGTCAACTGTCATGTCGTTGACAGTAGTTGCGCATCATTACGCATCTTACATGACAGTTGTTGACACTTTGAAGTTTTCAAGTTGTCAATGTTTAGATACTCTTAATTTTAGTAAAGAATGCTAAAGTTCTGCTTCTTTCTTTAGACTTTCCTAAAAATTCAAATCATTAGTTCTGTAAAATGTATATCCTTTCTTCTCGGGCCTTATTTATACTCACACAACATTAAAAACTGTAAATAAATTAGCGGGCGTTATGAGCCATATCGCCTAGTTATAACGCCCACGGGCGATATGACTATGTTTATGGTAACCGTATCCAAGGTGAAATGAATAAATAATACTTAAGTTAAAAATAAAAGTCATTTTTGACACTTATATGTTATTTAACACTTATGCAGCAGACCAATTTTCATGTGGCCGGTTAGAAGTACCGCCCTCGAGATGCGCACGAAATTCATAGGTAGGGGAACCTCTGGCATTCAGTGTTTTATCCCTTTTTATCCCTTACTACGTCCAAATGCACCACTCGCACAAAGAGTTTGCATTTCATTTTTCCGAATACTGTCTCTATCTAACACTGACCCTTACTTGACGCACGTACTAATTCTCCCACCGGCCACATGAAAATCGCTCTGCTGTACGTTATTTGAATATTTAAATTTGACGCCTACATTTAATATATACCTACATTCACGCAGCTTAATTTTATGACTGTACCACTTTTTTTAAATTCGATAGTACATTTCACGTTATTATAATTACTATTTGCTCGAATTGCAACTTAAAAAGAAATTAGAAATACAAAGTAGGGTGTTTATTTCACAAAGTAATTAAATATTCATGCATCACTTCTACTTAAAAATTTTCTCTTGTGTTCACGAATTTCTAGCATGGAATTTAGCGGAACAATCTCGTTGAATATTCCAACAGAAGTCGGGCCACAAGGTGGCCTTAATATCAATCTTCCATAGTTTTAATGTCCTGATGAAATCTTCCACCTGTTCTTCACTAAAATGACCTAGATTTTCTGGAATCCGATATAAGTGGTTGTGGAGGTAGTGATCTTTTATGCTCATGTTACGACCAAGAACATTAAAATTGGAGAGCATATTTTTCACTAATTTTATGCTCTCTACCACATGATTTCCAAGAAAATTTTGTACTGCTTGAACAAATGAACGCCAAGCATTTGATTCAATATCGTTTATTAATAATAAATTGTGGATCTTTAATAAGTTGATTTATTCGAAGACCATCAAATATTTTAGCGCTCAGTTTTTCTGTATTAATCCCAGTAAATTTACGTGTCGAGTAGCTAAAACAAAATCCATCTCGATTTAAAACCTCTACAAATTACTTCATAAGCCCCAACTCGATATGTAAGGATGGAAATATGATTTTCTCTCTTGCGACGTTATTGGCGTTGTTTTGCTTGAATCATGGCACTTCTTAAAGGCCAATTTTTGTTAACCCAGTGCTGATCCTTAACTCTGCTGTCCCAGAGGCATAAAAAGATATTTTATATATCTAACCTCATATGGTCTTGTACCATCTTCTGTAAATATTTTTCAATCACCAGAATATCATCATAGCTTACATCAAAGGAAATGTTACGCGACTTATGGTGGCTTCGATCCCATTGAGTTTGTGGAATTAAGAAGGCAAATTTATTTCCATCAAGATGGTTGGTCAGGTCACAGTACTAGTGTGTATGAAGTTAGAAATTATCTAAACTTTTTCTGACAAAACAAATAGGTCGCTTTTTCGAAAACCCGTGGCCACCGTAGTCCACGGATCTAATATCTTGTGACTTTTTTCTTTGAGAGTATTTGAAAAATCAAGTTTACAAAAATCGCCTATTTAGGAATATTGATCACGTAAAAGAGATCATTAGAAATCGAATTTTTCAGATTCCACTTGTATACCTAAGAAACGTGTCAAATGAATTATGCAACAGAACTATTATGTGCATAGGAAGCAAGGGAAGACATGAGGAAATGTAAGACATTTATGCTATCAAAATTTAAATTTTTCAATTCAATTTTTTATTTGTTTAGCTTACGAGGGGTCGTTTCTATATTCCCGGACTAGGCACGAAAAAAATGCTTCGAACAGCAATAAAAATGTATTTTTCAATATAGCCCCTTTGCTTTTATATCCAAGTATTACATCGCTTTAATAACATCTCTAATCATTATAAAAAAAATTCCTTTTGTTTGCCTGTAAAATACATTTCAAAGGCCGCTATAAGTTCGTCATCGTCCATAAATTTTGTTTCCCTTAGAGTTCTTTTGAGATTAGGAAACAAAAAATATTCGCACGGAGCGAGATCTGGACTATAAGGTGGATGGTCTATTTCTGTGAAGCCACATTCGGCAACGGTAGCTTTTGCAAGTTTTGATTTGTGGACTGGTGCATTATCGTGAAGTAACAGGACACCTTGCCTCAGTTTTCCGTGCCTTTGCGCTTTAATAGAATATCTTAGACGATGTATTTATCTTGCGTAATACTCTCCTGTTACCGTACTACCCTTGCGTAGATAATCAATCGTTAATATTCCCTGATAATTCTAAAAAATCGTTGCCATTATTTTTCCTGCGGAAGGGGTGACTTTAAACTTATTGTGTGTGTGGGGGGGGGGGGGGGGTTAGAACCCTTAATATGCCACTGCATTGATTCTTGTTTTGACTCAGGGTGAAAATGATGGACCCAGGTCTCATGTGTGGTGACAAGTCGTTTGATAATTAAACTAGGTTCGTCTCCACAAAGCGCCAAAAATTGTTCACATGTCTCCATCCACATACGCATTTGGCATGGCGAAAGCATTGGCGAAACCCATCTGGCATTATTGTCATTCCAAAGTATTCGTGTAGAATTCCGGGAACCGTGCTTTCTGAAACTCCAAATGAAGCAGTTAATTTTCGCTTCTTTAATCTTGCATCCTCTAGTACCAAGCACTTGGTTTTTTCAATAACATCGGAGGTGATTACGTCAACAGGCCGACCTGGACGGGGATCATCATCCAGTGATTCTCGGCCATGCATACGTGACAACACAAACTGACAGATATTAGAACTAATACTGCTGCAATTGTTTTGTAAATTGTCATAGTCGTCATGATAATAAAACACTATAATGAAAAATTATATTCAAATTAAAAAATCTCTAGTCCGGGAATATAAAAACAACCCCTCATATAAAAGTATACTATGTATCAAGTTTTATAAACGCAATTTTAATCACGAGTTTTATTCATCATGAGCGAAGCGTAGCGGAGCGAGAACAGTTGTTGTTGCTGGTGATCTTAGGCTGGCATATTTTCTATGTAATTCAACCATATTTTTCTTTCGCCTCAGTATCAATAATAAAACATCGACGTTTATTAGTTTTGGACGTTGGAATTTTAACTATCAATATATTACCAATATCTTTCACATCAGCGATGCTCATTTTATGGAAATAATCTCTTCTGCATGCGCCAGCAATACCAAAAATTGCTACGACCTAAAATTTTGAAAGTATCTATTTTTAGTCACTGTCCACTGAAAGAAAATATTGCATTAAAAATACTTTCATCATTAAATATCTATTACTGGGTGCTTCGTTTACAAATTTATATATTTCATCTTTGCTGAACACTTTCGATTTCTTAGAACGATATCCTTCTCCAGAGACGCAGATACGAATTTAATCTTTCTATAGATCCATCAGTACGGCCCTGGTGGAGAAGGATACATTCACAAAAAAGAACAACTTCGATATCTCACAGAAATTATTAGCGAGCGTAGAAGTACTGTGTTAGCAAACAGCCGAAGCAACTAACTCGGTCTTAATAATTTCCGTGAGAAAGTTGCTTTTTTGCGAATGTATCCTCTCCAGCAGGGGTGTACTGACGAAACTGTAGAAAGATGAAATACGTATATGTATCTCTGAAAAAGGATACGTTAACAAAAAAGAAGGAACTTGTATTGTGTTCTCCAAAGATTTTTTTGGAATATTTTATATTATTAAAAATACTTTTGTATAATACAAAATTGGTAACGTTTTTGCCCACTGAAATATGTTTCAAATTATTCTGTTACATAAAGTATACTATTATGTAGTTGGTAGCTAAGCAATAAAAACACAATAATGAACAAGTATGACATAAATAAGTATTTTTTTAGTTTTTGAAGTTTCGGAAAAAATGCAATTTTCTCTAAAACCAAAAATCGCTTTGGAATCCAAATATTTCGGGTTTTTGAACATGCACAAACCTTTAGCGAATTTAAATTTTGAAATAAATCAAAGGTGAAAGTTTTTCCCATGATGCGAACAATATTATGGACACTGCGTATATATAATTTAATAATAAATTAATATCAAAATACCAATTGCCAAAGGGGCAGCTGTATATGTAAATGTATTAACTAACCTTTCAATGATGAGATCCCTTTTGAATAATACTCATTTTAATTAATTTGCGGAGGTGAAACCACAACAAAGACATTTATATTACATCGTATTTACTATATATATATCGAGTATTATGGAAATAATGCGTATATAAATATTTAAAATTTTCAAGATTTCAAGTAATTCCTTTGTGAAACTCTAGATGTACATGAATGCACGGTAAAACAAGAAAATTACTGCTTTACGAGAAGCGAAAGTATACGAGGGTTGTATATTGCTGACAACAATCATCTTTTAGAAGCCACTTTCAAAATTTCCTTAAATCCGTCAAATAGATAAGTTTCTGCAATCGTTTAAGCCAAACTACTTGTTGTTTTTATTATTGTTTTTAATATAGAGAAAAAGGAATTTGGTTTGTTAATTGAACTTTATTTTGTACGCGGAAAAAACATTAAGGAAACTGAAAAAAGCTACATAAATATTATGATGAATCTGCTCTTCCCCATGGAATGATTAGTGGGTTCTTCAGTGCCTTTAAGAGTGGTCATATGATCAGGATACGATGGGAGCGTCCAAAGTCTTCATTACATAACTTTTCCAGAAATTCTAAGTCCATAGCCTTGTAAGTATGTGATAGTTAATAAAGTAAACATTTCAACCAAACGAGTAGACAATATCTTACATCAGCATTTAAATATGAAAAAGCTAACCGCAATATAGGTGCCGCGGTTCCTTACTGTTGACCAAATCCCGTCTAAGTCCCAACGAAATTCAAGAGACTTTTTTCATTGTCAGCGTAGATGAAACCTAGATACGTAACTATACTCCACATACAATAACACACTCAAAACAATGTATTTCTTACAAATAATACAAATCTGTATCTGTAAGCATGGACATAACAGCACGTATTTACTACTAGCGTTTACTCAACCACAGGATGGAAAAATCACTCAAGATCTGTCCAGCGGATAAAGGAAAAGCAACGGTTATAATGGATGTGGAAACGTATAACAACAAAATACAAGATGTCTTAAGAGCAGAAGAATACAAGGAAATATCGAAAGACCCTACCTCATTCGTGGAGTCTAAAATATACAAAACACTACATAAACATAGTGCGGCCTTCCCAAAACAATTTATGAAATATAGTCGTAGACCACATTACAGCAATGTAGACTACCTCCTCATGGTGTACCCTGGAAACGTGACTTGTCACGGCTAAATAATCTATATTATTAGGCTACTAGACCTAGCAAGGATTCCCTGGCAAAGAAAGAATTAGCATGAACAACGAAATTCTAGTAAATGATTCTCTTCAGAATCCATCGACAAAGGACGTAGGAAACGCCCTGAAGATCTTACAACTGAACGTTGAAGGCATGAGCAGATCTAAATCTGAATATTTACTGAGGCTTTTGAATGATCAATCGGTAGACGTCGCCGTACCATAAGAGATCCATTGGGCCAACGAAACGTACCTTAACCCTTAAACAGAAGCATCGGTCTGCGAGACCTTTGGTTCTACATAATGCTCCTGTGTGGCAGCACGGTTCGGGTTACGTCTCCCCGCTTCATAGTACCTCCTTAACAATCACTTTTCTACACCACCCATGTGTTTCTCCTCAGTTTGTGACTGTTTGTTGAGAGAAGAGTGTCGTTGTTTGCAAACGTACAGGTCTCACTGACCGGGTGTTTCGTATTAGACATTTAATGCCAAGGTATGTAAGACCGCATGTTTCGTATTGTGTATCATTTTAGTAGATTTCAGTATGGATAACCCGTCAACAAGTAGTGGTAAATCCATGAGTAAATCATCACGATGGAGTGAGAGGGTATATTTTAATGATAAAAATTTTGAAAAAAAGTTACTGAGTGGATGTTGGAGAGCGATGACGAATTTGAGGAGGAAATTGATGACTCAGATGAGGATCCTGACTTTATTTTGCATGATGAAGATTTGGAACGAGATGAAGAAAAGGTGGATGGAAAGAATGGAAACGACAGTGATGATGACGACCTTGTTGATCTTTTGGAAGCCGAACAAGAAATTGCAGTGGACACCTCATATGATGTACAAAATGCAACTCCCCAGTTTTTCATTGGAAAAAAGAACAAAGTAGATTTCAAATGGCAAAAACAGGAGCTACCGACAAACAGGAGAACTCCAAGTCATAACGTAATGCGACAATTACCTGGACTGGCTATAAAAGCCTCTCAATTGGGAAACCCAAACATTAGAGAAATTTGGGAGCGTTTGTTTGATGAACAAATGATTGATGACATTGTCTCGTACACAAACGTGAAACTGCTGCAGGCTAGAAACAAACTCAAATCAACAACACATCCGTCAAACTACCGAAATACAGACTTACTCGAGATATATCCCTTGATCGGTTTACTAATATATACATCAATCTTTAAATCCGGTCACGAAAATATGCTCTCTCTTTTTGCAAAAGACTTGACAGGAAGACCCATATTTAGAGCAACGATGTCCCTGAAACGTTTCGAAATACTGATAACCTACCTACGTTTTGATGATTCCATAACTCGTGAAGAGAGAAAAAAAAATAACCATGCTGCTCCGATCTCCAAAATATTTGACTCCTTCATACGTAACTCACAATAGATATATAGCCTCTCTGAAAATGTAACAGTGGATGAAATGCTCGTTGCCTTTAGAGGAAGATGCGGGTTTCGCATGTATATGCCGAAGAAACCCGCCAAATATGGGATAAAGATTCAATGCATGGCTGACTCACGCAGTTCATATCATTTTAATGCCTACATTTACACTGGAAAGGACAGTGATGGCATTGGACTTTCTGAAGAAGAGAATAAACTTTTGAAACCAACTCAATCAGTTTTGCGCTTGTGCAAACCAATTGAAAAATCAAACAGGAATGTCACTGCAGACAACTGGTTTTCATCCTTAGAGCTGGTGGAAGAATTAAAAAAGAGATCACTAACATTTGTTGGTACTATGAAGAAAAATAAAAGTATTCTACCACCAGAGTTCAAGTCTGATAAATCGAGACCAGTTGGATCAGCCCTCTATGGGTTTGAAAATGATATTCCGGCAACACTCTTGTCATTTGTTCCCAAGAAGAATAAAGCAGTTGTACTTATCTCGTCTATGCACCATAATATTGAAACAGATCCCGATAAGAACAAACCAGAAATCATCTGTTATTATAATAAGACCAAAAGTGGTGTTGACCTTCTTGACTTGAAGCGTGCTCTGTACTCGTCCAACAGGAGAACGAAGAGATGGCCATTAGTTGTTTTTTACTCCCTTCTTAACATAAGCTGCGTCAACAGTTTCATACTTTACTTGTGCTATCGTCAAAATCCAGAAATAAAACGATTACCTTTTATTAAAAGCCTGGCTTATTCTCTGGTGGAGCCACACCTCAGAAGACGTCTCAGTATTCCTAATCTCCCCCGAGATATTAGAGCATTGATACAGGAAGTAATATCGAAAGATGAAAATGCAGCTGCAGGACGTGATGAAGTTCCAAGCGACTAGCTTGAGAAAAGGAAGACCTGCTCCAAGTGTCCATCTTCAAAGGACAGAAAAACTTCCTACAAATGTATAAAATGCAGTAATCCAATTTGCCTGCAGTGCAGTAGAAAAGTGTGTATCACCTGTGCAGTACCAAATAAATAAAAATTGTTTTGTTCTTATTCAGTTTTCAATAAATTTGTGTTATTAATCATAATTTTGTATGTTTTTGCCCAAAAGACTTTAAAACAAATATGTATTAGCATATATTCAAAAATATCATGTTCGCAAAAATATAAGGTCTCCCAGACCGGATGTTTCCAATTATGTAGTACAGATCGATGTTTCTGTTTAAGGGTTAACAACAGATGCAAACTACCGGTATGCACCCTGGCAGTAGCTACCCATCACGCGACCTATAGAACAGCCACCTATATACGAATGTTATTTAATGCTGTATTCGATGTGCCATACGAAATAAATAAACAGCAAAGCCACCACATCTACACAGACTACCGAAGAACCATAAACCAGACATCACTCTACGACCTATCGTCAGCTCCAGGAATTCTCCTATAGTCATTCTCTAACCAAATTCCCTACTTGACATCATTACACCTATATCCAGCAAAACAGTCGTCATGGAGAATCGCAAAAATAACCAATATTTTACATACAATTTGCTGTTTTCCGACGAGACTACGTTTTGTTTGTACGGTATCGTTGATCGCTATAATTATCGATATTGGTCAATAGATAAACCTTATTGGATGTAGGAAACGCAAACACAACATCCGCAGAAATTAAACATTTGGGCTGTTATTTTTAGAAACCATATTATTGGTGCTTTTTCATTCATGGTAAACTAAGTGGACAGATATATTTAGATCTTTTACGTAATGAGGTTGTTCCTAACATTGAGGAAGATGGGAAATTACCAGTAAGTGTTTAGTTCCAACAAGATGGAGCACCCCCTCACTATGCCCCTAATGTTAGAAGTTTTTATACGAAACATTCCCAAATCGGTGGATTAGTCGTAGAGGATTCATTTAATGGCCCCCACGGTCGCCAGATTTAAATCCCATAAATTCATCCCATTTAAAATCTATGGTTTATACTAGACGACCACATAATCTGGACGAGTTACGACAGAGAATCATTGCGGAAGCGCAATTAATTCGTGAAGAGGCTTTAGTAAATGCTATTCAAGAATTTGTTCTGAGACTTGCATATTGTCAAGAAGTGAACGGTCCTCATTTCGAAAATTTTCTTAACTGATATTGCTTTTGTTTATATTTTTTGTGTTCATATTCATTGTTCTCAATCAAATTCGCATTATTAGATTTAATTAAATATCCCTGTTGTAGTTGAGCAAAAGGGTGTCAACCTTTAAAAAATTTTATAAGACGCCTCCGTCTCTAGTTCTTCCCGTATATTGTACGACATTTCACAAAGAGCTGTGTAAAAATAATGTATTTTAGATACTTCGTGTATTTTGATAATATAAATCTAATGTAAAGGGTGTGTGTTGGGCTGTTTTAGTTTACCCAAGATACAATTTTTGGTACGCCGTTTGAGTATTTCATCTTTATGTTGACGTCCCGGTTGCAAGACTGATTCAGTTCCAACTGCGCATTTCTATGTATCTGTAGCTTCATACGAGTTCGATCACGGTAAATTGATATATAGGAATATTTTTCAATCACATTAATTTTGTTAAAACTTTTTAGGGTGCTAATAACTTCATATTGACTAGAAAGCGAAACTTTTATTGGACGACATTTATTTTTATTAGTCACGAATTTTCCCAGCCTAATCGGTCTACTTTACAGAAACAGCATCTTTCGCCAGTTGATCCTTATTAGTTTTAGAATCTGATTCCTTGCATCCGAAAACTCCTACATTACATTTTATGTTTCTCACACTCGGAGACTTCCTGCACAATCTGTTCCGTGTCCAATAACGGGGCCTTGATCTCCTAAAATATTACTTTTAAATGTAAAACTCTACAAACTAATAATTCGAGCATAAGAAAAACACTATCACTTGTACATTTTATTCATTTATTATTTCAAATTTGATTTAATCTCGGAAACAAAAACACATATTATTGTGGAATTACTATTGATATTCGAAAACTTTCTTAATTGATATATTGACTTTGTTAATTATTTTTTGTGTTCATTTTTCTCGTTCTCAATAAAATTTGCATTATTAGATTTAATTAAATATTCATTTAAAATAAAAAAGTTAACATCGTTTCCGGTTAGATAGAAATATGCTCTTCGAATTTCCTATTTGCATTAATTTAAATAAGTAAAGTTTTATTAAAATCTAAGTAGTCGTATCAAACACATTCGAATGGATCCATATACAAGTGTCCCATATCGTTATGTTCAAATTTTAGGAGTGTAAAGTAGACTTTGTTTCAAGTAACAAAAACGCAAACTTGTATATCCATTTTTATTTGTTTCAAAGTTACAGATCTATGAATGTGATTGTCAGATCATGAAAAAAAATGTAATCCTAAAGACAATAAAAACTGATTTTATTTAAAAAAGTGTAAATCTAATATAACATTGTGTGTGTTTTTATCATTTAAAAAAGTTCAATTAATAATATTTTGGAAATGTTCTCCTCCTTGTTGAATGTAGGTTTGTGCCCGTAAACCAACAGAAGAAGTACTTATCCGAATTTCATACTTGTTTTGTCGGATTTGAGCGGCAGCCAGGTGAATACGATCTAACAACTCTTCTCTTGTGTTCCAAACTTGCGCGTAGACTAAATTTTTCATGTACCCCAAAAATAAAATTCAAGAGGATTAAGATCGGGTCATTTGGGTGGCCATGCAACAGGACCACCTCGACCAATCCATCTTGGATAATTGACGTTAACCCAATTTTGGACAGCAATTCCGAAATGTTGTGGTGCCCCACCCATGTGAAACCATATGTCTCGTCGAACATTCAGTGGGAAGTCCTTTAAAAGACCTGACAGTTCGTCAATAAGAAATTGAAGGTAATTGTCCGCATTTAACCTCCCATGAAGAACGACAGGACCAATCAAACCAAAATTCATATTGAAATTTAGATGGGCGTATAGCTTTGGGATTTTCTGATGACCACCTGTGCAGGTTTCTCAGATTTGTAACACCACCTCTTGTGAACATAGATTCATCAGTCCAGAGGACTGTTCTACAGAAATTAAAATGAAGCCGTGACTGTCTTAATATCCAGGTAGAATAAACTAGACGAACATAGTGGTCTGCCTCAAGCTAACCGTGTCCCCTGCGATAGTGATATGGATATAAGCGCTAACATTTTAAAATTCGCCAAACTGTCGTTCGTGGCACTCCTAGTTGTCTAGCGATTCGACGTACACTGAGAGTTGGATCCCTTGTAACAATATATACTGCTTCTTCCTCTAAGTCTGCTGGCAAATTTACTCCTCGGTCGAAAAGATAATCACATAGTCCACATTCCCGAAATTGTCTGTGTACTTCCAGATACGTTCTGTAATGAGGAATGCGCCTATCGAGAAACCGATGTCCGTATTCAATAACTGCTTGACGTCACTGCCGTTACAGTAGCCATACATAAAATGCATGTTCGCATACCCTTGAGAAGAGAATCGGTAAGGCATTTTGAGTAAAGAAAACATGTCCACTCACTAATAAGCTGTTGTATCAACTGTAACATAATGTAATCCTTTATTAAAAAATGCAACGTTAACAGTCATCTGAACATTTGTTTATTGTATGATATGCATGGTTCAGCACTTACGAAATAAGTAAGAACCTTCCTTATCATTAATCAATTTCCAGTACTCTTTTTTGTAGATCTCTAAGAAATTGCTGTATGCACTACGACACGTGTTTATTTATTCTAGGATAACATTTTATTATGCGACGTTAACAATCACAGGCCTGTTATTGAATCGTATAACTTTTTTTAAATAAAATCAGTTTGTATTGACTTTAGGATTACATTTTTTTTCATAGATCTGTAACTTTGAAACAAATAAAAATGGATATACAAGTTTTGCGTTTTTGTTACTTAAAATGAAGTCTAGACTCCTAAAATTTGAACATAACGATACGGGAGACTTGTATTTGCCTAACCCTGTATAATAAAAACCTAGACTAGATTTTTTGTTTTAGATTTTAATAAGACAATAATTTCAAAACGAGGGTTTCGTAAAACAACAGAAAGAAAATTAAAAAGAAATACTTATAGGACCTAATGTTAGACTTAAAATTTAATTAGTGGGATACGAAAGAACAGTATTATTATGACATAAATTTACTTAATTTTTTGAGAAGTATTAAAGAAAGGAACCACAAATCTGAAGACCCTTGGTTATTTTATATTGAATTTCTTCTACATTCTTTTATTATTTTATTCTTTATATTCGTTTATTGAAAATTTATATATTTTATAATACTTCTGCATAGTTTTGTGTTTGAGCAACCGCTCACTGGGCCTAACTTCCGTATAAGCTAGTTATTTATTTTGGTTGATGGCAGCTATATTAAAAGTATGTGTGTTATGTGATTATTTTATTTATTTTACAAAAAAAAAACACTTAAACTTAATATCTTAAAGCTAAATCTCGAAATGTAGGACATAATGTAAACTTAAACTTAATTCATTACTGATTTTGTTAAGACTTTGTGTCTTGTTCTGTACCGTGTTGTGTTAACAATGTGAATGTGCTCTTACAAGTAGATAGAAAATATGCTACTACCCCTACTTTTACATAATTAAAATGTGCATATATGTTTTACGCTATAACGGGAAATTTACACACATTACTACTTCTTCGAAACTGTACCCACGTGCAACAATACCCAATGTTTACGGGTCTTAAAGATCCTAATAATTAATAAATATCATAATAAAATAAAATTCCTAATTAATTTTTAGTAGGTGTCATAAATCTAAGTATGTATTTCCGTCTGTTCCATTCTTCAATAATAGATTTTTATGGTACACACATATTTAGCAATCGTGAGCCTATTATGCATATTTAGTTAACAATGGGTGACCATATTAATGGTCTATTGAAATCGTTCACTAATAACCCTAGACAATAAAGAAACGGTCTAATGTATTAAATAGGTAATAAATAGCTTAGCAAATGTAAATTCTTCGAATCTAAAGAAAATATTATAATTTTGAATATGCTAATAAAAGTACATTATAAAGTGGTTTGCACTTGAAAATGCTCGTTGAATATTTATAAAATTTTAAATATTATACTTTAATTCTTTTGTGCTAAATTTTCTTACATCTAACATATAAATATATACAATAAAACAAATTTCGTTATATGACGAAACAACTTTCAATACCCGCCTTTTGCAGTAACGTATGGAACATAAGTTTTGAGAAAAAGTTTTGACGATGAATGTTATTACCAAAAATGGTCCAAACTAGTTACCACTGGGCTAGAAAAGATGCTCGTTTGTTAGTTACTATGGTTACTATGTTAATACAAGGTATTGTCCAAGTATACAGTTACAGATATGTAAATTATTTACATGTCTGTTTCATAATGAAACAAAAGCGTTATACGTGCATTAACGTATAGATATATTTAAAACCTATTTTGTATATTTACCGCCATCTGGCTCGTTTTTGATGGACTACCCGTATTGTTTCGTTTTCCGTATCAGCATAGCTGGTCAAATGAAAGATCGCTTTTTTCGGCAAAGTCTCTTTCGTCCGTCAGATGTCACTTATTAAATAAGTGCCACCTTATAGGATGAAATTTGCTTTATCTAGTAAGTGATTTCGGCTTAATGTCATATATAGATACAGATCTATTTATAAAGATTTGTATCATTCGTATACATTGCTTCACTAGCTTAACTGACGACGTCTGTAGATGGCAGAAACATATGTCTTAAGCAAAAGTAAATGCTGAAAATACGAGGTATTGTCCAAGTATACAGTTACAGATATGTAAATTATTTACATGTCTGTTTCATAATGAAACAAAAGCGTTATACGTGCATTAACGTATAGATATATTTAAAACCTTTTTTGTATATTTACCGCCATCTGGCTCGTTTTTGATGGACTACCCGTATTGTTTCGTTTTCCGTAACGGCATAGCTGGTCAAATGAAAGATCGCTTTTTTCGGCAAAGTCTCTTTCGTCCGTCAGATGTCACTTATTAAATAAGTGCCACCTTATAGGATGAAATTTGCTTTATCTAGTAAGTGATTTCGGCTTAATGTCATATACAGATACAGATCTATTTATAAAGATTTGTATCATTTGTATACATTGCTTCACTAGCTTAACTGACGACGCCTATAGATGGAAGAAACATAGGTCTTAAGCAGAAGTAAATGCTGAAAATACGAGGTATTGTCCAAGTATACAGTTACAGATATGTAAATTATTTACATGTCTGTTTCATAATGAAACAAAAGCGTTATACGTGCATTAACGTATAGATATATTTAAAACCTTTTTTGTATATATGTTCCATACTTTATTAAAGTTTTAAGATCGAATTCCCCACCCACTATTTCAAATGTAACGTTTTATAGAAGTACGTGAAAATTTCACATTGATTTAAACCCCAATAAATATTCTCATGGATTAAGTGTTGGACAAATAATAAGAAACACCGTATTCTTATGCATTTTTATTCAAAATAAAATGTTATGGATGCATCTGAATTGATAACTTATGTCAACAACAATGTAAATCCCTCCTTTTGTAATACGATCGCTTTTGAAACTAAACTTCCTTCTATTCTGTTGTAACTTTACGGTTAATATAATACATATAATAGCACAAATTCTCATAAACGTTTACAAAACTCAGTAATTAGAAAGTTTGTGAACATTCTGCTGGTAATATGGTCCTCAGAATCTAGAGACAGAGTTCCCAAATAGAGTAGAGTCCTATCCAATTTCAGGATGCAAATGTCAAATCGAGAGTCGAATTAGGATCGTGATTATCTAACTTCAGCTGTAATTGCTGTAGACTCTCAATATAGGGACGTGCGCAAGTTGATTGTTTAATTAACATCTCTGACTAACTGGTAGTCAAATTTCATAGGTTTGTACCTCAATATTGGTAAATAATTTATTCATGTATTTGTTCCGGAATTACAGGTTACATCTGTGCAGATCTAAATGTAAATGAATATAGGGTGCTTCGACAGATAAATAAATGAGCATACCTTATCACTTTGTGTTATAATAATACACAATCGGAAAACATGGTTATCAAAAATAAAATAAAAATATTATTGAATGCCTAAATGTCTATTCAAAATACATTCATTTGGAATGAGTATTGAAATTAGGAAACTGCGCCCTTTAAATAACATTTACTTTTCTAATAACCTAGACTCCACACTTTTCACTTACTTTCGTTCTATAGCGCCTTGTGTTAATGATTTGACGATTTATACGAGTCCTAACAACTAAATGTTCGGACAAACAAAAATTTATTGAAAATGTTAATTTATACAAACTTTAATAAGACTATAATATGTTAATAACTATAGGCTGGATTATATGCAGTTTGCATAAATTTGCATATTTGCATAATATATGCATTTTGAATATTTTTTGCATATTTTATAGTAATTCAGCATTTTTGCATATGTTAAGTATTCGAGTTTTATTTATTTACCAAATCAAATTTATTATAGGTATTACTAAAAATATGTCGTGGATGTAACAAACAAACAAAAATTAAACAGCTCTCTTTAAATTAAACCTAGCATTTTATTAAGCCTCTTCCCATTACTTGTCCGATAAGCGTCACCAAGAATTTATTAATGCTCTTCCCATACATCCAGGCCGAGACAAAATTCCAGGAAAAGCTAGTACCTTAAAACTTCTAAATAAATAACATTCTAATAAACATTACTGCAATGTTTGCCATCAACTTCCAAAAAATCGGAACAAGAACAATTTAATGAAGATTTGTGTCAAATGTTTGTGTCGGCAGATATTCCACTGCATTAATTAAACAATTTAAATGTCAAGGTATTTTTGCAAAAGCACATCAGCGAATATAACATTCCCGACGAGAGCACGTTAAGAAAAAATTATATTCCCTGCATCTATGCAGAAACATAGAATAGCATTAAGAAGGTTGTTGCAAACAATTATCTTTATATGTGTGTAGATGAAACTACTGATAGTGTGGGCCGATACATAGTTCATTTAATGATTGGTATCCATAACGCATCGGTTCCAGCAAAATTTTATTTAATTTCATCCAAACAGTTGGAAAAGGCAAATAATTTGACAATAATGAGGTTTATACAGCAGGAACTGGCAACTTTCTTCTTGCCGGAATCGATGCCAACAGGGAAAATTCTATTGTTTCTGACGGATGCTGCACCATACATGGTGAAGGCAGCTTTTAATATAAAAATCTTTTACCCAAATTTAATTCACCCAACTTGCTTGGCGCACGGACTAAATCGTGTTGCAGAAGAAGTCAGAAACCATTTTCCCTTAGTAAATACTTTAATTAGTAGTGTTAAGAAAGTATTTTTAAAGGCCCCATTACGAGTTCTGTTTTACATCTACTCGGTGTTCCGCTTCCTCCTCAACCAGTAATCACACGATGGGGAACGTGGTTGGGCGCTGCTATTTTTCATGCTAATCATTATGAAGGAATAAAGACAATTATTATGGATCTTGTTAGGGACGCACAATCTTTGATAGACGCCCAAAAGGTGTATTCGAGTAAAGAAATACCTCAACAGTTGGCGCTTATTAAAGCCAATTACGGTTTTATTTCCACTTCTATATTGCAGTTGGAAAAACAATTTATGTCGCTAATCGAGAGCGTTGAAATAATAAACAAATTTGAAATGTCATGTTTTAATGTTAAAGGAGGAGTGGGACAGTCCGTGTATGAAAATTTTTTAAGTGTAATAGGAAAAAATGCGGGTTTTAAAAAGCTAAAGGACATTGCTAAAATCTTGTGTGATGATTCAGTAGAAAATATTGAGTTGACAATAGATGATATTTCTTCTTTGAAATATGATCCTATAACAAGCGTCGACATATAAATACATGTTATCAGAAAAGCGTCACAATTTTTCTGTTGAAAACTGTGAGAAATATGTGATTGTAAATTGTTTTCGTAGTTAATTATGTTGTAAAATGTTTTAATAAACTTATAGTAAACATAATAGAATATTATTGTCTACAGTATTCCATTTTCTAACATTCCTCGTATTTTTCTACCTGCATATTTTTCATAAGGATGTGCATATTTAGGCTAAAACATCTGATTATTTTCTGTTTTTTTTTGCATATAATCCGGCCTTTATTAATAACATATTAAAGTCTGTCATTTATAATAAATATTTAAATGTTATTTTTTCTATACACATTGAAATAGACTGTAGGCGAATAAATAAACAAAAATATTGCACAATATCGTCGGATTTTAATTCTTTTAATTATTTAGACAAATCGCTCACAGGCTTCAACTTCAAGAATTTTTTGAAAGAAATGTTTGTGGCTCTCGAGAATATCTTGTGAATCTTTTTTCCTCGGTGATTTTCCCTTATATAGTATACATTCTTTCTTTCTACGAATTTCTTCCCTACTCGAGAATATCTTGTAAATCTTTTTTTCCTCGGTGATATTCCCTTATATAGTATGCATTCTTTCTTTATACGAATTTCTTCCCTACTCCAAACCATTTTATTTTATTTTAACTAATTTTCATGCTTATTTAACGTTTTCACCCCTGTGTATTTACATCCATCGTGGGTGTTTTAATTTTCTTTATTTCTGTGCGTTGCCTTCCAGTTTATGTATCTTTCGTACTCGCTGTAATTTCCATATTTGAAAGTTTTATTATTGAGTATTGAATTTTTAGTCTCTTTTTCTACGAATCGTGTTTGACTTGCCAGTTTTAACCCGCAAATTTTGAATTTAATTGGTGTGAGAGATGACAATTATTCAAATCTCATCTCACATGCAATTGTCGCTTAATTTGTTGCGTTGATTCTACAATCTGACTGTCTGGCTGGACGTGTCATGTTTACGCATCTCTTTTAGCAAGGTTATATTTATAACAATAGAATGAATTTAAATTTCATGTGGCTACTAATGTTTCGTATCTTTTTTAATATTGCTGGCAGGTAATGTATGTTTTATTACTTTACTTAGATATTAAGCATTTAAAAATCAAACTAACCTAATATTTATTGACATTACATCGCTTATTTACACATTAATTCTTGTAATTATACATCTAAAATTTTAAAACTATATTTAGATACGATATACGAGGTGCATTGATATCTTTTTGATTTTCTTTTGGTTATCCAATTATGTTGAATTAATTTCCACGTTATTGATTATATTTTTGATTTTCATCCAAAGTAAATTTCATAGCAATATGTAACCAACGCTTCAAAATTCAATGTACGGTACTACATTTATTTGAATTGATAAACGACGAACTGCTGCATGTGAATTTTCGCCAACAAGGTTTTCTGCGTGTTCAGCAATATTTTGCTGTGTACGTGGTCTGCCAGAACTTTTGCCTTTTCACACAGATCCTGAAGTCAGAAACTTTTCCACGACTAGACGAATGTGATGATGTAAACCGGTATTATCCACAATTCTACTAGGAAACTGTAAGTGAAACTGTCGCTTACATTCCGCGTGGGAATATTGCCATTATCCGTTAAGAAATTGTGCACTTCGGAAATATGCTTAAACAATAAAAATATTTTCTTGCAATGTTTACATTATTTAATAGTACTGTTGATTAACTAAAAGAAATATTTGTAAGAAAAAATTATATTGCTAGTCACAAAATGACAAATGTCAAAATGACAGATAAAGAGTTATAAATAAAAGGCAAGTGGCTTATAATAATTTGCAAATATTAGTTACTCAGTGCCTACTGAGATTAAGTTCTTTTTGAAACACGTTGTACTATAAGTAGATCGTATGCAATGTATTATTATGATCATTAAAAAGACATTAAATATTAAACATTTTTCCAGCCGTTGTGAAAATTCATTACTAAAAGAGAATAAATAAACATTTGAATGCGAATATTTTTTTGTGTCAAAACCCATTTCCTCACGTTTTCTTCTTTAACGTTCTAGATTCCCCACTTAAACTGAGCGTGATGGTAGCTCAACCACACGAAGCAAATCTACGCCGAATTATCCTTAAACGAGACGGACGCTACCGTTGTTCGCGGTTTTTTTTCTATTTTTATTTCCGTTTCAACCGCGTCGTCGTTTGCTTTTCTCCCATTTCGAAAAATTCGTCTGCCAAATATTACATAAATCAAATTCCTTTTTGTCTTTTTCACTCCCATCGTTATTTATTTTCCTTAGCCTTGCATTTGGTATTTGCAAGCGTTCTATTTTATTATCGACGGGGTAAAATCGAAATTGAAAATTGTTATTTATCAGACATTTTTCGTTTTATCCCATATTTCGCAGATGCGACGGCAAACGAGACGACTTTCCCTTTCGTATTCGTGAAACACCCTTCGTCGATGGGGACGTATGCAGGTTTCAGAACGTGTATGAACGTTTCACGGGCTTGTTGATTCAAGGATAAATTGAAATTTACATTTGGTGTTTGATATTTGAGAGATCGGAGAAGAAAACGTGGCTTTATGTATTTACGTGTAACAATAACTTGTTTGAAGATAATGTTTAAGTCTAAAGCGTTTATTTACTTCTGTCATAGAAGAAATTTATTTAGGAAAAGCTTCGCTTCAAATGAGATTTGAATTTATATGTATGTACGAGAATCCATTTCTATATTTCCGGAAACCAATAGATAAAAATCAATTTTCAATACAATTCCCTCTTTTTCAAAGAAATCATTGAATTGACTCGGTTTTTACGCGACGGAAATTTATATTTCAAAATGGAACTAAAAGTTTTATTAGTTTAATCTTCTTGTGGTTTTAAAGGGACGATTATTGAAAAATCAATGCAAATCATAACATATGCGGATGATATAGTATTAATAGCAAGAGATCCAAATAGTCTAAAAGAAGCCTTGCGGAGACTCGACTCGGAAGCAAAGAAGAGAGGACTTGAGATAAATCAAGTGAAAACAAAGTAGTAATAATCAGAAAATTAGGTGAAACTTCGAATTCAAACAGGGAACAGAGCATATTATAGATACAAGAAGTATATGAAAAATAAGAAAATCAGCACTAACAGAAAAATAAGAATATATAAAACTACTATTAGACCGGTAGTGACATATGTTGGAGAAACAATGAGATTAACGCAGAAAGATGAAGAAGCTCTAAGATCATTTGAAAGAAAAATAATCAGAAGAATTTATGGACCAAAGAAAGAAGATGGTGGTTATAGAATTCTTATGAATCATGAGATAGAGGAGTTATTGGAGAGAGAAAACATAGTAAGTTATTAAATCGATGAGAATAATGTGGTATGTGCATGTTAACGGAAGAGAAGAAGGGTCAACGTTGAGACGAATTACAAGATGGAAGCCATATGGAGCACGAACAAGAGGTAGACCAAAAATTAGGTGGGAGGACCAAGTAGTGGATTATATTAAATACCTGGGGACCGTAGCAGGGAGAGCATTAATGTTAAATAGGGAAGAATGGCGAAAAGTTGTGAAGAAGGCAAGAACAAATCTATAGACCACAGAAAATGTAGTGACTCACCACAAAACGAGCCTTACGAGCTCAAAGAGCGGCTGCAATTTCAGACTAGAATGTATAGTCTTATATTTACATATAGGATATTTCTTAAATAAGAAGTATATTTATGTCCGTATTCTACATACTTTCATTTACTTTTTCATATAATTTCCATTTTTGTTCAAACATTCGTTATACCCTTCAACAACTTTTTGAATTGATTGTAATCTGCAGTGAGAAAAATACGTTGCCTGATGGCTACAAAAAAAAAATCCATTCAACTACTGATAGTTTCTTCGATGATATTTTTCTAGCTGAAGTCTTCATTTGGGTAAACTTTTGTTCAAAGTATCTTTATATATATAATTTTTATCAACTTATAGTTAAATAAGAATCCATCACACATATTTCAAAATTGTTACTGTTTCTGTCTGATATTTTATTTAATCCTATCGTACAAATTCTAAAGCTTTTTGGCATTGACATTTGACATGAAATTACTACAATTTCCATGGTAGCCGTCGAGAGACATCTCACTATGGCATCGTCTGGAAATGGGACTGACCGGAATAGTAAGTTAGGATTTTCTTCATCATTAATTTATATTACTTATTTGTTTTAAATAATATAATAAATAATTAATTTTTATTAGGTTTAAACTCCTATTTCTATTAGTATTAGTAGATAATAATTTGATTATATTTTCAGCTATTTATTGTGATTTAATATTTTTTACTTGTTGGCTACACTTTTATATTTTTTTACAGATGCGAACAGGGAAAGGGTCTGAGTACGTCATCTCACGCCAGATACCACTCATTGGGAGAGTACCACCTCATTGTAATCCGCGGTACAAAAAGCTGCGTTGTGAATCAAGGGGGTAAGTATATACAATGAAAAAAATACGTCGCCTGATGGCTATAAAAAAATCCTTTCCTACTGATAGTTTCTTCGATGATATTTTTCTAGCTAATGTCTTCATTCAGGTAAACTCTTGTTCAAAGTACCTTCAAAATTATAAATTTTATATAAAATTTTTATCAACTTCTAGTTAAATAGAATTCCTTCACACATATTTAGAAATTGTTGCTATTTCTGTCTATTATTATTATTTGACATCAAATTAATAAAACCGTTGACCACCAAGGAACTCCTTTAAGCACCTAAACAAGCTAAAATCACTAGATGCAAGGTCTGGACTACAAGGTGGATGTTCCAATTATTCCTATTGAAAAGACTTGATTAAACTTTGTGTTTGTGCAGAAACATGTAGCCTTGCATCGTCATGGACCAAGATCAAATCGGAAGACAATACGCCACGTTGCTTGTTCTGTACGGCACGGAATGGTCTTAACGTCTCACAATACACATTAGAATCGATTGTTGTGCCTCTCAACATAAATTTCACTAACAAAATCCCATACCTGTGTCAAATCACAGTTGCCATAGTCTGTTGTGCTGTAAGTGTCTGTTTGCCTTTGACTCTGGTTAGCGACGATGTGTGCCCGTGTGATGTGTGTTACCGAGAACTAGTCATGGGTTTATGGTTATGATCTTGAGACAATCTTCGCAGTGGAAGACGCCTAACGAGCCACGACTTAAGAAAGCACCCCGTAGCCGGCGCAACATCTAGGTGATGCTCACTGTTTTCTGCGGTTAGGAAGGTGCTGTTTACCATGAATACGCTCCACAAGGTCAAACGGTAAACAAATAGTATTACCAAGAAGTTTTGAAACGATTACATGGCACAGTAAGAAGGAAACGGCCAGGTTTGTGGAAAAGTAACGATTGGTTGCTCACTAAGACAACGCACCTACTCATTTATCACAACTTATTCGGTAATTTCTTGTGGAACACGGCATTGTTCATCTATGCCAACCACCTTACAGTCCTGAATTAGCTCCCTACTACTTTTGGTTGTTTCCCCACACTTAAATATTATATTAAAGCAAGAATATTCTATGACGTAGAGATAAAAAGGATATGAAGTAAAACTCATGTGTATACAATTTCCAATTGTTTTATCTTACCATTGCCATGTATCGGCCAATTCAATCAAATATACTAAAGAAGTTTTAGTTACTTTCCTGGCGACATGGCAATAGTAAAATAAAACAATTGTAAATTGTATAAACATGAATTTTACTTCATATTCTGATAGTTATGGGTAAGACAAAAGGGAATTGCAAGAAGCAACTGTTGACTATTCCGAAAGCCGAATTCAGGAACGGTTTTTGAAAGTGGAGGGATCGCTGGAAGAAGGTTCTGGCTTGCAAAGACGAGTACTTTTGAAGCGGATACTATCACAATCGACCAGATTTAATTTGTTTTCATGCTATTTTGAATAAGTAAGATATTTACAATATCAATGTATTTTTACTTAATTCTTTAATTGTTTCGACCTTTGCTTGATGTAAATCCATATCACAAATAAATAAAACACACATAAGATGTTTTAGATTTACACTTTATTAATAAAATAATGACAGCTGTTTCGCTAACACAGTAGCTTCTTCAAATTCAACTTAAGACTAAAGATATATACAAGATACAGCGTTAATCAGGTAGTTGACCCAAATTAAAATTCTAGGAACTATTACATTTATATTTTGCTTTTTGAAAACTATACCATGTCCTACTTGTGTGAGGTTTAAGTATAAAAATAAAGTATAGTATAGTATTTTTACTTGCAAGAGTATTTTTAATAATATAAAATATTATTAAAAATGGAGTATGAAGAACACAAAACAAGTTTATATATTTGTGAATGTATCTTTTCCAGAGACGTAAATACGTCTGAATTTACTTCTACGCTCGGTCTGGATAATTTCTGTGATGTGGCGATGTGGTTCTTTTTTGTGAATGTGTCTGAAGATATCCTTTCTCCAGCAGGGGCGTACCGATGAGCCTGTAGAAAGGCGAAATACGTATCTACGTCTCTGGGGAGGGATATGTTCGGACACGTTCACAAAAATATTAATAGTGAACCTGTATTTGTGTTCTTCACACAATATTTTTAATAATATTTTATATTATTAAAAATACCTTTGTATTATACAAAACTGGTGGGGTTTACCTACTCATGTATGTTTCAATTATTCTGACGTAAATACGTATTTCACCTTTCTACAGGATCATTGGTACACCACTGCTGGAGAAGAGACACATTCACAAAAACAACATACTGCAGTTGTTATGTTGACAGCGCTGAAGGTTATAAATTGGTGAGGTTTTACTTACACACGTATGTTTAAAATTATTTTATTTTTACTTAGTTTATAAATTGTTTAGAAAAAATTGGGGAACCTTAGTCCATTAGTTCACTATCCCATATCTCCCATATCCCATAACAGTTTGATGCAGATACATTACCGTAGCGTAGAAATTCTATTAGAATTTAAAAATCTATATTATTGCAAATATACTGGAAAAATTCCAAATTTTACGTAACATTATACAATTAATTAATGTAAATACTACCATGAAATTCTCATATAAGTGTTTTATAGTAATTTACGCTTCGAATTGATTAGAAAACACAATTTACTCACTTAAAATGCGTCGTATATCTTTGAATAAATAAATATGTAGCGAAGATAAAATCCGCTTTGAAATAATGAGGTTTCAGTGTAGATGTTTGATTTGATTCAAAATAATCGTTCCTTCAAGTACTCATCGAGTATGAAGTGAAATTAAACATCCAAAATACATATACTATTGTACTTAATAACCATTTTTAGAGAATGTTCGCTTAATATTTGGTGTAGCAAAATATATATGGATGCTAGCATTCGATATGCATATAAATTATTATATCAGAATAATTGAAACATACATGAGTAGGTAAACCCCACCAGTTTTGTATAATACAAAACACACAATACTGAACCTGTATTTGTGTTCTTCACACCAGATTTTTAATAATATTTTATATTATTAAAAATACCTTTGTATTATAAATTATTACATAAAATAAGAAATGATACACAAAATATGATACGACAAATTATTAAAATCTTGCTTAATTATATTAGGTAATACAAGCACTTTATTAATTAATTAAATTATTTCTTTGGATATGATTTCGTAATAAACACACGTTGATGAAATTGATTCTCTCTAAAATATAGCGATAAACATTTTTAGACAAGCTTTGCTACCACACACACAAACACACACATAATTACATATATACATAATTATAGACAATTTATTGACCGTATTATATAAATTCACTAATATTTGGGTTATCGGTCTGTTTACATTAAAACTCAAATGTTCATTCTCAATATTTCGTCATTTATTAATTGACTTCATCAGGAGATACTATAAAATTGCAATACATAATTTATATTAATATAGCTGTAAGTTCCTTTTTGACTATATTAGTATAAGTGTAAATTATGTATTGCAATTTTATAGTATCTCCTGATGAAGCCAATGACGAAATATTGTCTGAAAATGTTATCCAAATATTGCCTAACGTCTCTGTGATAGTGCTCAGGTGCACTATCGTGTTGAAAATATAAGTTTACATGTGAAAATAAATTGTTTATTTCAGGTATAATTTGATACTTTTTATTTTACCGGTAAGAGTGCTTTCAATAAAAAGAGGACCTATCAAAAGGTTTTTCGCCAAACCAGCTCACACATTAACTTTTTGTGGATTTTGAGTATGAGCCTCTTCCATTCAGTGCGGATTAGAAGCTGACCAATACCGGCAGTTATGCCTGTGAACATTACCATTCAAGCAGAATTTATGCAGCTTGGCGATTAGTTGACCGTATAAAAAAAATTGTTATTTGGTCCTTGTATTGTTAAATTTATAGTGCATTGTTTTTTGGATTTGATATTCTTTTGACTTTAGTTTTTTTGCTATATGTTTCGTTTTATATTTTTTATTTTTCATATTTTAACTTTTACATATACAATGTTTTTTAAAGGTTGATGTGACACCTTATATTTATAGTTACACTAATGTTTTAAATTTAATCAATTTTAATGTCCGGGTTCGTCACTTTCTTTTTTGAACTCTACCTTCTGTGGGTATTTTACTATTTCTTTATACGCTAATTTATTAAATGTCTTTCCTTTTTCATTAATCTTGTAGTATCTCCAGAAGAAGTAACAAACTCGTTGCGAATTATAGAGATAATAAATAAATGAGTTTTTAATTGAGAGACCGCTTGCTCGTTTTGAATTTATTTTAACCAATATAGTACGGTCAATAATTTCTTTTAAGTTCATGTGTCATGTGTCATGTGTATATATATATATATATATATATATATATATATATATGTATATATATATATATCAATTGATAAAAGCCGAAAAATTCCAAGAATTTATCAATTGATTAAATTTATTGATAGATTTAGTTATTCTGCGATTTAAGGTCGTAATATGTATATATTTAAAATAATCTTACATGTTTTGGCAATTACTGCCTTTTTCAAAGAATTTTCAATTATAATTTAAAATTCCTTTTTTCGTAGAATACAATGCATCAGCCTCTGCTGACTTGATGATGATGAATCGTAGCCAATAACTTGCAGCTGTAGTAACAGCTTGTCAGCGAATCGAACGAAGAATAAAATAAACAGCTCTAACACAGTACTTACAAAATTAATTGTAATTAACAAAAATAAGTGCCAAAATCAAAATAAACATTTTTTGATATACATTAAGTACGTAAGTTTTATTTCAAAAATATCACGTCTCCCTTATCCGAATTTTTCCCATATTCGGATCACTCCTGCCCACGTAAGTTTGGAGATGGAGTCTACTGTACGTGTCAACATAATTAATAAAATAATAATGATAATTACTATGCACAAACAAGTTTTTACTAAACAGTAATCGATTAAAAGGGAACGAAATCACTGTATACAGTTTCTAATTTGTGCGATCTCACAATTAAATTAAGTAAAAAACGCAAGGGGCTCATTTTATCAACTACACTAATCGTTAATATTTAGACAGCAAAAAAATCTAAGTACGCTGGATTATTTCATTATCGTTAGACGTCAAGTAAACATTCCGTTATTTACAAAGCCCAGAGATTCTTGAAGTCGTGAAAACATTTTACCAAGTGGAAAATAGAACTTTGTTTTGACGCTTTACGATAATAGCTTGTTTAAACAGAGATAGACGATACGCTCTCACGAAATAGATACATAGAATCCCGACAACGATACAATATGGGCAATAAACTTGCGTTCGTAATATTTTATCGAAATCATCTCGATTTAGTAAATGGACCGGATTGAAATTACGCTTGTACAAAGTATGTAGATATTTCGTCAGAAACGAATGGGACTGTGTTAAATTCGGAACGTATACGGTGTTTCTTTGTTTTATGTTGTTGAAATTTTAATACTTAAAAGTGCAGTCAGGTAAAATTGAAAACACGAAAGCAAAATAATTTAATTAAATTCTCGCTTGGCTCTCATTGAAAAATACAGTCTGTCAAATAAATACCGTGTACCATCTAAAAAGTCTAATAGTCCGCAAAATTTTACGTGATCTGTCAACTAGTATTATTTACAGCTATTGATTTTGTTAATCAATCCAAGTGTGCTATAGATAGAAATATTGAACCAGTTTGGTTGGAGTTTGTCCCTAATTTTGTATTGCTAATCAGTATTTGAAACAGACAGGAACACGAAAAGCATCTAACACCAACATAAATCAATAAACTCTAAATATGTTTACTGCAACTAAGTGGCCATCTCTAGTAGTATAATCTAAAAATTATGTTAAACGTAGCGTCTTTGATTAAAGTACAACCTTCGAAGGTATGCTCTTCACAAAATTGCCAGTGGGATAACACTAAATTCCTAATATTAAAACAAACCCTTATATACTATTTAAACGTAGCGAAAACATTAAGCAACCATGTCACTTCCATTTATTAACTTTACATTCTCATCTCCAGAAGAAGCATCAAACTCGTTGCGAAATATAGAGATCGAAAATAAATAAGCTTTAAATGACAGACCGCTTGCCCGTTTTTAATTAATTATTGTAATTGTATTATTGTACGTATATATATATATATATATATATATATATATATATATATATAAAGATAATTATTTCGTGACCTTTGTATGTTATATATATATATATATATATATCAAAAACCCTTTTACCCTAAAGGGTGTCGGGTAAGTACAGCCTAATCTAAATGCACAAAATTTCTCCATAATGTTCGGTTACTCGCCAGTGATTTTGCTTCTTTCCAGCTCTTTCCCCTCTTCTGGATGCTATTTCCAATGATATCCTCCCATACTTGTCGCGGTCTTCCTCTTTTCCTTTTATATTGGACTTTGGCTTCATATATTAGCTTGACTGGTCTAGTGTCGCCCATTCGTTGTAAATGCCCCCACCAATGTAGTTGCCGCTGTTCAATAAAGTCCATTATCGATTTTATCTTCAGTTCCTCTCGTATTTGTGTATTTCTCATTTTATCATTTCTAGTTACGCCTCTTGCTCTCCTAAGATATTTCATTTCTGCAGCCTGGATTTTGCTTTTTTGTCTATTATAAAGTACCCATGATTCACATCCGTATGTCAGAACTGCTCTGTAGACTGCTTTGAATACTTTTATCTTGGTGTTTCGTGATATTTCTTTTTTCATAATGAAGTTCTTATTCATTGCGTAATAAAATTTGGTTACCTTTTCAATTCTTTCATTAATTTCTGACTCATTTTTCCCAGTGTTTCCTATCAGGACACCTAAATAATGAAACTAATTTACTTGTTGAATAGTTATTCCTTCAATTTGGATATTTAGTTGTTCTTCACCTGTAGTCATTACTTTTGTTTTATTTTTATTTATACTCATTCCTTTTTTCTTAAGTATTTCGTTCCATATATCTATACTTTCTTGCAGGTTATTTCCATTTTCAGCTATTAGTACTATGTCATCTGCGAATGCTGCCTCAGCTACTTGTATCCTCTCTAGATTCCTGTATCCAATTTTTTTCGTCTGCATTGAGCATTGTCTTATTACATAGTCCATAAATACAGTGAACAGTAGGGGACTTAATCCTCCGCCCTGCCTTAACCCATCTTGAGATACAAATCCCTCGGATCTCATGTTTCGCCTAATGATATAATTTACGTTGTTCTGATATAACCGTTGGATATTTCGTATTATTTTTTTGTTGACTTCTCTTTTTTCAAGAGCTTTCCATATTTCACATCTTGGTACTCTATCAAAGGCTTTTTCTAAATCAATAAATGCGAAATATGCCTTTTTCCCTTGTTGCAATATTTTATTAACTATTTGTTTTAGTGTAAATATATGATCTTGCGTGCTCCTTCCGGGTCTGAATCCACTGTGCGATTCCGATAGTGATGGTTCGATTAACGGTCTTAGCCTGTTGTTAATTAACTGCTCATATATTCTGACGACTGTGCTTAGTAACGTTATAGCTTTGTAGTTATTACAATCTCTATAATTTCCCTTTTTGTATATCGGTGTTATTAGTGCCACTTCCCACTCTTCTGGTATATTTTCGTATTTCCACGCCATGTTAATGATCTCCAGAAGTATCTTTGTTCCTACTTCACCAATGTTCTTAATCATTTCTGCCACTATTTTGTCGTTTCCAGGAGCTTTTCCATTATTGTATATATATATATATATATATATATATATATATATATATATATATATATATAAAGATAATTATTTCGTGACCTTTGTATGTTATGGTAGATTTAATTAGTTGGCGATTTAAGGTCTGGTTTTACTCAAAAATGCATATATTTAAAAAAATCTTACATGTTTCGGAAAGTGATGCCTTTCTCAAAGAATATAAAATATAAACGACAGTAATGACATTAATATTCTGTCATTTATATCTTATATTCTTTTAGAAAGGCATGCAAATGTACTTGAAACTAAAATAGTGCAGTTCATTGTCCATTGATAGTTTGTAAAGAAAAATAAATGCGTAGGTAAAATATAAAATTCAATTTCTAATTTGAAATTAGAAATTCGGTTTCGAATTCGAAATTCGGATACCTTTGTAACTAGAATTCGATATTTCGAATTCGGAGAACTTCGAAATTCGGAAATTCGAATTTTATCGCCGGCAATAGTAAGTACTTGTTTCTCTATACGTATTTTGATTTGCGTGTGAAAAATGTTAAATCGGGATTCATGATGTCCTCGCTCTGTCCCTGGTATTTACGTCATGTTGCCCTGAGTACAGATTCCTGTTAACGAGTTATTGATAATTCGTTTTTTAATCGTTTAAGAACATAATTACAAATGTTGTTTTCGGTATTCAATATTTTCAATATATCGAGATTTGCATAGACAACCCCTCCAATATCATCGATGCTTCGGTAGTTAATACAAGCGTTTAAATTCAAGAACGTAAGCCTTCGTAATTATCGAATAATGACAGATAATTATGACATAGGTACTACCTGAGTATCTCTATGAATGCTGTACGTGCTCCAACAGCAAGGCTCGACCTGATTGGAATCCAGTCCCCAAAATTCGAGCTCCTCTTCGAACAATGGACCGCACACGTTGGTCGGGTAGTGTAATTTTCCGGTTCTGTAAAAAGAAAAAAAAACAAAGTGAAAATGTACCGTTTAACCTTTCATAAATGGATTATTATTTATTTTCGATTTATCGATCCATTACCAGGTCACATCTCCCGACGCTCATTTGTTCTATAGGGTAAACAAGGGTGAGATGTTGAAAGAAATTTTATATGTCAATACATTTTTTTAATTTCAGGATTTGTAAAAAATACATTTGTAGGTACATTGGAAACGAACAACTGAATCAATATTTTATTCATAAAACTCAAAAAATATTCAACACAAAAAGTTATAAAAAAAAAAATAAATACTATTAATTCATCATCTCACCCATGCCACCATGGGAGAGTTGGTGAACGACACCTGGGTGAGATGGTGAAATTTAAAAGCTATACTATCTCTACAACTTCTTGCTTTTAAATCTTAGTTTCCCACATGAGTCACAAAAGTCACCATATTTGGTGCAATCATCGTGCAGCCACCGTTTGCAGTTTACGCATTTTATCCAATCCTCTGTTTTTTTTTGTGGATTGGTATTCTTCACCACAACCAGCACAGCAACACTCGTTTTCTTCATCGCTGTCTTCGTCCTGCAGTTGTGGAGATTGTTCCGATTCGGTGTCCGAGTCAGAAAACTTCTTAATTTTCTTTTTGGTCTGCGTTTGTTTCCCCTTCTTTTGACGTAATTTAGTTTTCAAGTTTTTAATATTATTCTGTGTGTTTAGGATGATGGCTATAGTCCTGGCATTCTTTCTAGCTTGTTCTATTTTAGTCACAGTCTTTATCGGAGAAATAGTCTCCAACATTTAGCCAGGAGTAACATCATTGTTAATAGCTACATTTTCATTTAGGGTTTCCACTGGTGCTTCATGAACGTCCTCAGGATCTCTTGAGCATCCCGGTTGCGGAGAAGCTTCTCTTGAGGAAGATGAGTTGCGATTTTCATTTATTGGCTGGGGAGAACTCTCACTTAGATATGCATACTCAGGAATAGCACCTTGATTCCATGGAAAAATTCCAGTTGCCCTAAAACCAGATATGCCATTTTCCGACGACGATGTAGCTCTTCCCCAAGCATCACTCAATATGCCCCCAAAAGATAGTCTGGTAATTTTTCTGATGGGATTCTGTTTCATGAACAGATTGCAACCATTGTAAAAATAAGTCTTGAGTGCTTTAAAGAAGGCTCGATCCAGAGGTTGTAAGTAGTGCGTCGTATGGCTTGGTAGGCATAACAATATTATATTGTTTGCATCTGTAAATTCTAAAATTTCTACGGAGCTACAATGTGAACTGTGCCCGTCCAATATTAGTACGACAGTCCCTTCTGGTTTTCTTTGCACAAAATGATCCCTCAGCCATAAATAAAAAATGTCAGATGTAATATATGCCGATTTCTGGGACATGTAAATAACAGAGCCAGGTGGCATTCCATCCTTCCATTCAGCCCTCTCGTTTTTTTCCCTTAAAGACACAAGCAGGAGGAAGAAATGTGCCTTCTGCGTTACAGCATGCTATGATAGTAATTGTCTCGCCTTTTTCCCCTGCTACTATATTCGCAACACTTTTGGATCCTTTAGCTGCTACAACATATCCTGGTTTGTTATTGAGTTGAAGCCCCGATTCATGGACATTATAAATGTTTCTCGGTTTGTCAGTCAAACCGTTGGTGGTTAAAACATTACCTAACAGTTCGAAATAGTTTGTCACACTTTCTTTATTAATTGCTCTAGCTCGAGCCAAAGAAATGCCCTCTGCTTTTCGTATGGTAAGATCCGAATGTCTGTGTAAAAATGAATGCAACCAGTCGAGACCAGCCATTTCCTTATCTTTGTTGAATTTGTGTTGTAGGCCAAGTTGCGTGCAAATTTGTACGCTATTGATCGAACTTCGCTTCGTGTCGGGGAAAAACCAAACCTCTGCATTTTCTTGATATGCATAACTAATTTTTGTTCATTATGCTCTCCTAAAAATGATGTCGGCCCCATTTGTTTTTTAATAAGACACCCACTTGTCATTCTACGTTTAAGCGTCGACCAAGGAACACTAAACATATTTGCTGCTTCATTTAAGCTGTGTCCTTCCTTCACTGCTTTCACGGCATTTTTTAGTTGCTCTTCCGTCCACTCACCTCTTGTTGATACTCTTTTTCTCTTATAAAAAGTTGGCATATTGAACTAAAAGGAAAAATTTCCATGTTTTCATTGTTTTCGAATTGTTTTTTAGAACTGTTTTCTGTTAAGTTTACTTTTTAGGTACAAAAGTGCAACAAGTAGCCATTCGCAAAGATACAATTACCAATTTACTACACAAATTTCTTGTAAAATATTCACCGTCTCTCCCAATATGTCTCGCCACCATCTCACCCAATTCACATGGGTGAGATGGTGAACGGCAAAAAAACATAAACATGAAGTATTCGGCGGTATTTTTAGGTTAGGTGATCTAAATATATCCCAGAATACAAAAATATAATAAAATAATTGCAATATCGGCGCCTATTTTTATTTAGATACGGATTAACGCTGGCTTACCGAAAATTTTTAGGTCGATGTTAAAAGCATTTCTGGATTTATTCACCACGTTTTTGCAAAACAACAAATTCGACGATTTTAAAGCACGCTGGTAACTACAACTGTTACTTTACAACTACAGGAGCCGACATCTAGTGGTACATCTTTGAAATATTTCAGTTCAACATCTCACCCGATTCACCATCTCACCCTCATTTACCCTAAAGTACATGATACACGTGAAAAGTGTATGATCATTTTCAGACGGGAGAATAACCGGAAATTCAATTTATGGGAACAAATATATACAGAATGGTATTGTTGGATATTTTCTAATAAACCTGTCGGAATATTTCAATAAATTTTAATATGAAAAGAACAATTAGTCAATTTAGAAACTCATTTCGTTGAGTGCTAGGTAGCCGTTGCTGCTATTCGTTGAAATTTTCATTTACATGTGGATTTATAAATAAAAGGGACTCGAACAATTGAAATGTGTGTGCGAATAATAAATAAAGATTGTACTGTGAAAATGAAATAAATCAAAAATAATTTGAAGGCAATACGGGGCTGATATTTTCGGAATATAAATACAGGTATTACAGCGTTTTAATATCATCATTAATCCATATGTCTCTATTCTGAACTTACTGCAAATGAGAATTAATGACTATTAAATCTCATTTCTACATGTAAATGTTGCCTTGTGTGATGCGTTCATTACTACAATTCGACAAACTAAGTTTGTACCAGTATGTCGAACAGTATGTAGACTTTGGCCTTTCTGGTTGTTAGGATAATTAAAAATTCGTGAAAAATATTTGCATGTTGAAAGAAGATTTAATGGTCATTAATTCTCATTTGCAGTAAGTTCAAAATGGTAACTATATACATGAAGTATAGAAGCGAAAAGTCATATCTGTGTCCAGGGTATCGTACATTGATACGCTCCAATAAGAGCGAAACGCGTCTGTACTCTGGTGATGGACATGGCATTTCACGAATTTTTAATTATCCTAACAACCAAGAAGGCCGAAGTCGCGGTGTGTTGTGTTCGATATACTGGTACAAACTTAGTTTGTCGAATTGTAGTAATTAATGCATCACATAAGGCGACATTTGCATGTAGCAATGAGATTTAATAGTCATTAATTCTCATATGCAGTAAGTTCAGAATGTTAACTATATACACACAAAGTCTAGATATGAAAAATCATATCTGTCCCCAGGATACCGTACATTGACAAGCGCGAAACGCGTTTGTATGTTCCGGTTATGGACATGGTTTTTCACGAATTTGTCTCTACACAAACAAACATTTAGAATTGTGAAAAGATTAGAAGAACTTTTGCATTAATTCAAAATTGAGAACTGCCCAGTTCAGAAATATACATAAAAACAATCCCTCATCTCATCTAGTTCAAATTCATCATCGTAAGAATCGTTAAAACTGCATTTACTTCCTGTCATACATTTATATCTTCTAATATACGAACATAGTTGAAATTCTATGTTTCTCTGACCAAGTAGTATACAGATATTCGTCAGTTAAAATTCAATATAAGCGCTCCGGGATGAGGGATATAAATGTTATAAGCGTGAGTCTGGAGAGTTGCCAGGAACGAAATGCGCTCGTCATAATGACCCCGAAATGGGACAAATTGAACTACGGACTTTCCAAACGACTTTTTTCTAGGCAAGTTTTGTAAGAAATATCGTCTCGAGCTTTCGTAATTACGGAAGTTTAACGACTTTATGGGCGAGTGAAAAATACGGTAAAGTACCTAGGTATCTACCTCATTATTTAAAATGTCTTAATTAAAAAAGAGGACGTAAAATTATTGTCGCGTAACCAGAATATATTGACGGCAATATTTAAAGAAGGAATGCTAGTAAACTAAAACAACAGCTTTTTGGCGAATGCTGAAGAATTTTTAATAGTAGTAAGGTGTCATCACCTTGGATTTCGATGTGTTCATTCAATTCTACTTGTCTTAGTCTTCTCAAGTCGTTTGCAGTAACCATAAAGAAGATTTAGGAGGTGCTGCTTAAAAGATCTAATCGAGATTTGATATGTGCAAATCTCTTCTCCACTTCAGGATTAGTAATCCTCACGTGGAGAAGAGTTATGTCTAATCCGATTAGACTTAAAACATTAAAAAACTTCTTGATAACTAAAGCCATAAAACAAAGCGATATTCCTATATTTTTTCACGGAAATCTCTTTTGTTGAAATAATTGACTTTTAAGGACTAGCTTAATTGAATTGATTCTTCTTTTATTTTTGATGAAGATCTATAATTCTAAATGGAAAGAAAACTAATAGTTCATTAACATAATATCAATATCGTAATACAACAATTGCTTAGCCAACACAGTGGCTTCACCAGGTACGTACTAAAGTAAGTTACAAACAAACAAAAAATAAATATAAAATATGAAAAAATTGCTGTCTATAAAGTTGTATCATTAAAATCCGTCACTTATTGGAAGTTAAATAAAGAATTAGTAGATATTAATTTAATCATTCTTATCAAATAAGCAGTAGCTTTCATTGTGTGTTTAATTCCAAGTTTGCATTTTCCTTTAAAAGAAAGTTCTCTAGTTTAGTTACGAATTGGCAGCTGTGAATTATGGCCTTCTTCTTTAAAATCTCCGTAAAATACATTATTAACGGCCATAATATATATATATATATATATATATATATATATATATATATATAGTAAACATAATAAGTCGGCGATTAAAGGTCTGGTTTATTACTTCAAAGTATATATATTTAAAACAACCCTACATGTTTTGGCAATGATGCCTTTGTCAAGGATATAAAAGATATTTTTTATATCCTTGACAAAGGCATCATTGCCGAAACATGTAGGGTTGTTTTAAATATATATACTTTGAAGTAATCAACCAGACCTTTAATCGCCGACTTATTAAGTTTACCATATCATACCAAGGTTACGAATATATTATATATATATATATATATATATATATATATATATATATATATATATATATATAATTATTTCGTGACCTTGGTATGATATGGTAAATTCAATCAGTTGGCGATTTAAGGTCTGGCTTTACTTTAAAGTATATATATTTAAAACAACCCTACATGTTTCGGCAATGATGCCTTTATCAAGGATATAAAATATAAATAAATTTATATTTTATATCCTTGATAAAGGCATGTAGTTGTTTTAAATATATATACTTTAAAGTAAAGCCTGATACAGTACAGTAAAAACTGATTGAATTTACCATATATATATATATATATATATATATATATATATATATATATATATATATACTCGTACATACGAATTTACATACGTAGGTTGGGAATGTATTTTAGGTAAATATAAACTACGCTCCGTAAATATTTATATAAATTGATGAAATGAATTATATTCACTTTGTGTTCGATCAATTTTCATAAATATGAACTTATTATAAGAAGTAAAAGACGAAATGTATCGATTAAAAACAATAATTTTTTTAAATAAATATTCGTAGCTATCAGTTTAACAAGGCACTAAAATTCATTTTTCAAAAATTTCAACATGTAACCTATGTAACAAAAGCTTTGAGAAAAAATTAAGATACTATTGTTTGTTCAAATTTTTAACTTTAATTAAACTATGTGAAAAATTAGCGGTTACCATAATTTCTACACAATAACAGTATATTATAATGCAGCTAGCGGCTCATGGTCTTCAATCCTTTGCAGTTTTGTTCTTAATGCCGAAATTACGATGGACCATATAAATAATCTATAACATCGCCAAGTACAACACGCAGCTATTCAATAGCACTATTCATTCGGTTAACCGAACATCTGTTTTTTGTCGTTGAATTGTGACACAATTACTTCAATATTACAGTTAAATTCCTTTCTTTATGGGCGTTTATTTGATTTATCAGTTTATATTTCCTAAGATAAATAAAGTACGATTAGTTTCTTTTTTTCATTGTTTTAACTATTAATTACATACTTCGTAATTTTTGTAAAAGATCCAAAGTCACTTGGAATATTTTTCAAATTATTCACAGCCACATCTAATGTGGCTAATCCATCATCTAATTTGAGATTTTGATTTGGCAAATTTAGATAACAAAGCCGATCCAGTTGCTTGTTGGAACATGTTATTTTCGGAAGATATACTGTAGTTGTGCTGCGGTGGACCAATATAAAGTTACAGTGTATGAGAGTCAAGTATAAAAATGAAGAAAGGTCTGAGCTTCAGGATTTAGACAGCTACACGCTTTTTTGAGCTTATTATTTTATACTGCCATTTTTATTTCGAATCATGAAAAAATTGAACGGATGTTTGCTACGGATGGAAGTGAGTGTGAAATATTTCCATGTGTAATGAGCAAAAATAGCTTTTCGACCTTGGTTATTGCTTTGCATATTGATAATCCTGAGGATAGAGCCGTCAGATATCACGGAGACGCATTGGTACCGATTTCAGAAATGTTTAATAAACTCACAAAATTTATATTCTCCTGGCGTAACTATGTGCATCGATGAAATGTTGGTTTCGTTTAGAGGCAAATGCAAGTACAAAATGTATATGCTAAATAAGCCTTGTAAATATCGCCTGAAGATAATGTGCCTAACTGATGCACGAAATCATTACTTCTATAAAGGTTACGTTTATTGCGGAGAAGATTCTGGTGGAATTGATCTTACAGATGATGAGAAAAAATACTCAAAGCCTCGCAACGTATCTGCTGACAACTGGTTTACGTCAGTAGAATTAGTGGAGACACTGAGAGAAAGAGACCTGATATATGTGGGAACGATAAGGAAAAATAAAAGAGAAATACCCCAACCCCTTTTGTCAAATAAAAATCGAAATGTTGGATCAACTTTATATGGTTTTACTCAAAACACGACACTAATTTCTAATGTGCCAAAAAAAAATAAGGCCGTTATACTTATTTCTACAATGCACCATTCAAAGGCTACTGATAAGGAGACGGGCAAACCAGTAATAATATCATTTTACAATCTAACCAAGGGAAGTGTCGACGCGCTTGATGAAATGTATGCTAAGCATTCAGAAAGTCGCCGCACACAAAGATGCCCGATGGTTCTTTTTTCGTCTGCTTGAAATAAGTGGTGTAAATGCTCACGTTCTGCATCAGTCATTTAAAGATTGTTCTAAGATAGATCAGACATATTTCTTAAAACAGCTTGCAGATGGTTTAGTACGCCTTCACCTTGAAAGAAGATCAAGAAACGTTCATCCAAAACGTGAATTGCGTGCCACCATACGAAGAATTATAGGTATCTCTGAGGAAACTTCCCAAGCTACAGGGGAGGAAAAATTAGAAAAGCGTAAGACATGCTGTACTTGTCCCTCGAAGATTAAAAAAAGACTTTTTACTTGTATATATCATGCCATAAACCGACTTGCCTGAAATGTGCTTCAAAACTGTGCAAGAATTGTAAACATAATTTGTGAAATGTTTAGCTCCCGCGATTTTTACGTCAAATTTTTTTTTTCCGGTTTATTTTTTATTTAAATAAGTATATTATTCTTCTTTGAGAATTTAAATAAGATTTTTTACTAAAGTCATTTCCTTCATGAGATAAGCATTTTTGTTATATTAGTACAAATACTCCAATAATAAGTATAAACATTCATATTTTGATGAATAATAAAATGAAAATATCTTTTAACTGTGTATTTATATTTTTTCCTTATTGTTGGCGTCCTATTTAATCTATTGAAAATAAAAAAAGGAGAAAAAATTAAATTAGGAATTTTCTCGGAATGGAAAATTTCGCAGTCACCATGACAGCAGTACGGCTAGTACGCGACAACAATTGTATTACGGTGGTTAAGGGTTAAATCAAAGCCTTCTTCCATCAATGAAGCCTCGGCAATTAGCTAACCGTGAATTTATCTTCCAAGAAGATGGCGCGGCTTACCATACAGCCAAAGTTGTGATATCCTGGATGTCGCAGAACGATACTCCTATCCTACGTTGGCCCTCGAGTAGTCCAGATCTGTTCCCGATCGAGACATTATGGCATCGAATGAAAAAAAAATTGCGTAATCGTCCGGCTAATACAATTCAGTCATGGCGACATCGTTTCCAAGAAATATAGGACTCTTTCTTTAGAAGACCGCCAGAGTCTTGTAGACATTATGCCTCGACATATAAATGCTGGTTTGAAGAATAGAGGTGACGTAACACAGTGGTAATTAACTTTACAAATCAGTGTATACTAGTTACAGAAAATTTGAGATTAAACTATTATATATGATTGTTTTAGCCTTTACTTGATGAAATTCCTTTATAACTATTATCAGGATAAAATAAAACAAATTTTAATGAATTCCACTTTTTAATTTACACTATAACGATCGTTTCGCTCCAACCTGAGCTTTATCAGACATATAACTAACTTATGTACAATTTTTTTAACGCAAATATACCGTAACAAATACATGTTTTATTTTAAATAGTTGAAGGAATGGGTACTTTTTATTGCTAAAATATCTGTGCACAAAACTTTCAATACGGTTTATACAATACTGTTCTTAAGTAATAAAACTAGGGGTTTACATTATGTTACAGGGAGGTAAAGGAATTCTATGGAAAAGTACAATATGTGACTGTCTGAATATCAAATAAATAAATTGACTAAGGGTGAATTATTTGTTTCTAATTGATCATTGAGGATCTTGTAGGTTTTCTGTAATTTATGAATTTCAAGTGACTCTAATAAATTAAGTTTTTTGCCCTTATTTTCTACGTGTAATATTTTAAATTCTTTGTTGAAATTGTGGTTCGTTGAATTAATATGAGACGTATATGAAGAGTTAGACTAGGATTTTTGTCTTGGTTGATATTTTTTTCTTTCTTATAAATTTGTTATTCAAAGCATAGTATGTCCGCGTTGCTCTTTCTATTCTTTCATTTATTTCTGTTTCGTTCTTACCATTCTTCTGTAGATTTACGCCCAGGTATCTCATCGTCTTTACTTGCTCTATTTTTGTATTGTCCAGTGTTATTAATGCTTTCTTGTTTTCTTTCCCCAATTACCATTACCTTTGTTTTATCGATGTTAATTTTTAAGTTTCGGTAATTGCATTACTTTTTTTATTTCTAAATGAAGAAAAATGTTCTTTGATGCGTATTTCAAACGATCTGCCTGTCTGTCCGATATTCGTCATAGGGCAACAACTTTGCAATTTACCACAAACCGTCAAGTACAGATATAACTATTCATAACACTTCTTGCCATGCAATACAAAACAAATTAGCGGCTAATCACAGTCTTATTCATAGATTAATCAATACTCCGTTGAACAAAACAAATTTCGAGAAATAGTTAAATTTAATTAAACAAAAAGCTATCAACAATGGATACAAAAGTAATATAATATATAACATTATAAATAAAAAAACTCCTTACAAAAGCCATATCACAAGTATACCCAATATTAAATAATAATAACACCCAATAATTTAAAATGATCACGTTTATAGGCTCTTCAAGCACAAAAATCTGTAAATATTTAAGAAAGTTTGACATTAATACAGCGTATAGAACTCACAACAATTTATCAAAATTTATTAAAAAACAATAAAGATTTAACAAACAACAATAAAAAGTCAGGAGTCTATGAGTTAACTTGCGGTAGTTGCCCTATGACGTATATCGGACAGACAGGCAGATCGTTTGAAATACGAATCAAAGAACATTTTTCTTCATTTAGAAATAATAAAAGTGACTCTTCATATGCGTCTCATATTAATTCGACGAACCACAATTTCAACAAAGAATTTAAAATATTACACGTAGAAAATAAGGGCAAAAAACTTAATTTATTAGAGTCACTTGAAATTAATAAAGTAAAGAAAACCGACAAGATCCTCAATGATCAATTAGAAACAAATAATTCAACCTTACTCAATTTGTTTATTTGATATTCAGACAGTCACATATTGTATTTTTCCATAGAATTTTTTTACCTCCCTGTAACATAATGTAAACCCCTAGTTTTATTACTTAAGAACAGTATTGTATAAACCGTAGTGAAAGTTTTGTGCACAGACATTTTAGTAATAAAAAGTACCCATTCCTTCAACTATTTAAAATAAAACATGTATTTGTTACGGTATATTTGTGTTAAAAAAATTGTACATAAGTTAGTTATATGTCTGATGAAGCTCAGGTTGGAGCGAAACGATCGTTACAGTGTAAATTAAAAAGTGAAATTCATTAAAATTTGTTTTATTTTATCCTGATAATAGTTAAACTATTATGTTTTTATGCTTTCCTTTGTCATTAGTTTTCTTTTTATTGAAAATAAATGTGTACAGTTCCTATATTTCTCCAGTACAAATAAAATCTGTTCTATTTATTTGCGTAGTCTATTCCTACCTTACCGTTTGTCCTGTGTGATAACGAAAATATATAACGGGTGAACTCATGTGATTTTGGGCTCGTAATTACATCCTTCCACTTTTCATATGTTTTCTCTTTCTTTCAAGGACACCTGTACTTAGCGCATGAAGGTTGTGGCGTTGAAAAGATATTGTGGGATCTCGGTTAGCAGTTTTAGCAAATTTAAAATATTGCGAATTTTATAAGGGACTGGTGGATCGTTTAGGTGGAAGTGGAAGTCATATGAATACGGTAAATGTTTAATAGATTCATATCTAAGTGTGTTTTGAATAAAAATTTAATAAATTTAAAAAAATAACTCATTAATATTGTAACATTCCGGTAGAATCGAATTAAGATCTCGCATGTATTAAATCACTCACCTATAATAATTCAATATCTGGGCGAAAACGCCGGGATGCCTGTCGAAAAAATACTCGTTCAAAATGGGGTCGTAGTTGGCCAGAGCTTCCGTCAACCTCGATAATCTTGTGGCCGGTATTTTCTTGAGAGTCGCTTTGTAGGTTTCGTAGCGAATTCCGCCGACATTCAAGATTATTCGATTTTCCCCGTCCATTGTGCCATCTCATTGTTCCTCCACTAGGTACACATCCGTGGTATCTGTAAACAATACGAACTGACTTAAAAGACCGTTGAAATTGAATTCGATGTGGGATGGATGTGTGAACTTTTAATTTTAAATGTTTCGTGAACAGGCAAGTGATATAAGAATATTATACGTTATGCGTAGTAGATTTTGAAATCTTAGAGCATTATGGTAATGTATTTATTAAGGATTCGTCTTTTTTTCCTAGCACTTAGGCTTTGACGGCAAACCTATATTTTCACATTAGGTAAATGATACAAAAAATATCCAAAATAAAACTTAGATCTAAAGTTTAATAAAATGGAAACATACAATAAGCTATACAAAATAATATATCCGTAGTAGCGACAATTAATTTAGTTTTTGCACTATTAGTCAATTTAATGTATTTACTGGTTGTATTAAAAGAATATAAGGTTGTGTTTACAAATCTCAAATCGGTAAGAACTGTCACTTACCGATCGGAAAGCAGTAAGTAATAAAATATGAAAGTTTTTTAACTTTATTTAGAATAATTTTAAACTACAACATTAAAAGAACAATTAGTGTAGTTGATAAAGTATTTTGCGATCGTTGAAGTCCAACTTCCTATTATATTTCTGCTCACTACTTGATCGGTGACTTTTCCATTTGACATTGCTAAGAAAAAATTAGAAGACTTTTTCCGTGATAGTCGTCACAGAATTGTTACAGAATTGTCACAGAATTGTTACAGAATTGTCACAGAATTGTTACAGAATTGTCACAGAATTGTCACAGAATTGTCACAGAATTGTCAAAGAATTGTCACAGAATTGTCACAGAATTGTCACAGAATTGTCACAGAATTGTCACAGAATTGTCATAGAATTGTCACAAAATTCTCACTTTGACATTAAGCCAATTTAAATTTAAAAATCATTTTAAAAATCAATTAATTTGATTATTGCGTGAATCGTGCAAAATACGTAATAAGCATCACAAGCGTTAAGGGCTACTCGCTACTCCCTCAGACACCAAACTATTGCCTTCGGCCAGTAAACAACCCTTACCACTTTTGATGCTTAAATAACTATAAAAATGACAGCCAAAAATTACATTTTAGAAAATAATAACTACATCTACGATATTAGTACCAATAACTGCCTAGGGAAGACCTTGGATTTAAATGTATTGATTGCTTAGGACGAGCTTTAAGTTATTTACATATACAGGATTAGGCAAATGTATGGAACCATTCGAATATCCTTGATAGGGCTACTTAGATTTTATTTCCACCCTTAAGTTAATGCAAATAGGTAATTCGAAGAACATATCCGAATTAGACAATTGGTTGAGTCGGAAACTATGTTAACTTTTTTATTTTTAACGAAATATCCTGTATATTTTGACGAATTTCAATAAACCTCTGCTCTGTGATTTCAGAAATAATAAGATTTGGCAGCCCGTTTATTCAACAACGCCAGAGGTATTTAGTTAAATCCAATAATGCAAATTTTATTGAGACAAGAAAAATGAACACAAGAAATATAAACAAAATCAATATCAGTTTTCGAAAGTATGACCGCTCACTTCTTGACAATATGCAAGTCTGTGAAAAAATTCTTGAATGATATTTGCCAAAGTCTACCCAAGAATTAATTGCACCTTCTCAATTATTCTCTGGCGTAACTCGTCCAGATTATGCGGTCGTCTAGTACAGGCTGACTTACGGGAAACTGACGTTTTTAAAATAGATAATATAAAGGCGTTAGTGGTGGGAGGAAGAAGGTGGAGGGGTCATACGCGTCGGCATGACTTACCGTTTCAGTTACAATGGAGCAGTGGACAATACAGCACCGCATATTCGCGTACGATACTTTTGTCAAAAATGGCGAATCAGTTATCATAACACAACGAATTTTCCGCCAGCATTTCAATATCCGCCGGAATAGCGCGGTTCCAAGCCGCAATACAATCCTAAAATGGGTGCAAACGTTGAGAACAACAGGGAATATTGTAAAGAAGAAGCCGCCAGGCCCTGCAAGAACAGCGAGAACGCCCGAAAACATCGACGCAGTGAGAGAGGCAATGAACAGGAGCCCAAGTCGATCTGCACGGCGACATGCACGTGAGTTGCAGTTAAGCCGTGATTCTGTGAGAAGAATTTTGCGTTTGGATTTGAAATTTCACCCATATAAAATGCAGGTTGTTCAGAAGCTCAACGAGAGGGACTATGTTGAACGCGAAGACTTCGCCGTACGTATGCAAGTGTTGTTTGAGGAAAAACCAATAGTTATAATGAGCGAAGAAGCTCATTTTAGCTTGGATGGCTCAGTAAATAAACAAAACTTTCGTTACTGGGCCCCACAAAATCCTCGCATTACCCGTGAAAGGCCTCTTCACTCCGCGCGTGTGACCGTATGGTGCGCGGTTGCGGCTTTTGGTGTTATTGGACCGTATTTTTTTGATGAGTATGGCGTTACGGTGACCGTGAATTCGGAGCGTTACATTCACATGTTAAATACGTTTTTTCTACCTGAACTACGAAGAAGACAGATAAACCTCAGAAATGTTTATTTTCAGCAGGATGGTGCCACAGCACACACTGCAAATGCATCAATGGAAGTTTTGAGAAACATGTTTCCTGGGCGCCTCATTTCTCGTTTCGGTGACGTGCCGTGGCCCCCAAGATCGCCGGACTTGTCGTCTTGTGACTTTTTCTTGTGGGGGTACTTGAAAGAACGTGTTTATGTTCACAAACCCCGTACTTTAATTGCGTTGCAAGATATCATTACAGAAGAGGTGCATGCGATTGACCAAGAGCTATTGGCACGAGCTGTGAATGAATTTTGGCAGAGACTTGAAATCTGTATTCAAGCGGACGGCCGTCACTTGAGTGATATAGTTTTCCATAAATGACAATGTTACATTAAATGGTAAATATGTATTAATCTTTCGTTTTGTAAAAATAAACTTCTTCTTTATTGAAAAACAATTGAGTAATGTTCATTTGAAAACCGTCAGTTTCCCGTAAGTCACCCTGTATAAATTATAGATTTTAAATGACTCCAAACGAAAAAATCTAGAAGATTTTAAATCTGGAGACCGCGTGGGACATTCAAAGAATTTTCTTCGACCAATCTACCGATTTGAAATTGTTTCGTTTAAAAAACTTCTAACATTAAGGGCATAATGAGGTGTGCTCGATCTTGTTGGAAGCAAACACTTACAGGAAATTCCCCATCTCCCTCAACATTAGGAACAGCCTGATCACGTAAAAGATCTACTTGTTTCTGTCCAATCAGTGTACCTTTAATAAAAAAATTATTAATAATACGGTTCCTGAAAATACCAGCCCAAACGATTAATTTCTGCGAATGTTGTTTATGCGTTTCTAGCATTCAACGAGGGTTATATATTGACAAATATCGACAATTATAACTATTAACGGTATCATGGTACCATTCAAACAAAACGTAGCCTCGTCGGAAAACAGCAAATTGTATGTAAAATATTGGTCATTTTTGCAAATATCTTTTTCACAAAATTCAATTCTACGATCATAATTCCCGTCCAAAAGTTCTTGCACTAGATGTGGTTTATATGGATGATATTGCCCATTTCGTTTAAAATCCAGGGAAAGATCCTACATTCCTACTGAAAGACCTTCCAGTTGCGACCAGCTCACAGTTGTGGAAGAAATCATTAACGTCTGGAGATCAGCTGATACTCATAACCACAAATGAGGAACTGCCATCCGGGTGACAGTTCCTCATTTGTGGTTATGAGCGAAAACTGACAAAATTGAAAGATCGTCAACAGTACTGAATGATGGGATACAGTATCGAGTTGGGACAATGCTCTTGTAATACGCTGCAATCAATGGCGCACCTACTGAACTGACCGAATATCTCGCATCTCTCGCTTGGTATATCTCGCAAACGTTAACGAGCGTGCTGACGAATGCGCACGACTCTAGTCTGAGCGAGGTATCTAATTTGCTCCTAATTTCGAAAATCTCCGGTAAAATTACCCTGTTTGCGTATCTTGTTATATATTCATTGACTTGTACATTGTTTTATATATCTGTTCTGCATGATTTAGTTTGTATTTGTTGTATTAGTTAGGGATTAGGGATTTAAGCAAGATTAATATAACGAAGTTCCTGGACACAGAGATACACAGTATCTAAGCTTGTGAGGGTCAGAAATAATCTTGAGTAATAATTTCCTTAGTTGAGACTTTGGTCAGTCGTTTTCGGTAAAATTTCGTTCAGGTTATACCTTCTCAAAGCTTCACCAACGACAGTTCTTGATATTGGATGTCGATCTTGATGTAAATTGTTAAATAAATCGCATACTTCTTCATGAGTTCTTACCCGGTCACCAAAACCAATCGTCCTCAGAATTTCAGTACGTTCTCTCTCAGTTAATTGAACCATTACTAATATTTGGACGTCTACAAAGTTAATTCTGACAGTTTAATTCAAGTACTGAATTTTAATTCCATGGCTTACTAAACATAAACACGATTTTAAAATATCAGTTCTAATTAAATATCTTTGTCGTTATTCAACAAAAGGGTACCAAACATTATTATTGCTGAACCCAAAGTAGAGCTCTATTGATATTCGTAAAAATATACAGGTTGTTTCATTTAAAATAAAAAAGTTAACGTCGTTTCCTTTAAACTGATAGTCTGATTCGGATATAAATATACTCGTCGAATCCCCGATTTGCATTTAATTAATTGCGGAAAGTCTTACTAAAATCCAAGTAGCCATATCAAGGAGATTCGAATGGATACATACATATTGTTATGAATTTTTCCCCGAAGAAAAATTTAAAAGAAATTATAAAAGACTATATATTTATGTGTATTTTATTCCAGAAAAATATTTAAGAATATATAATATTTATCGAAAAATTTATGATAATGTGTATTTTTGTCCACGACTGTAGATTGTTCGAACAGAGGATTGATGTTTGCAGTTCCCGTCACAACGGGAAGTTTAAGCTGTTGTTGCTCTCTTGATTTTATGTTAGATATGGGGATATTTGCCGTTTCCGAGATGTTGGTGCCTTTAGAGATTAACCAGCTATTGAACAGAGAGGTCAAATTAATTGTTTGCTGGATAAAGACTTCCTTTTTATTCAGATCTTTATAATAATTTCGGTTTATGTTTTAGTTTAGTGATATTGATGTGTTAAAATTAATTCTCGATTTATTACGAGTCTTATATACTTGTAATTTTTGATTTATGCGGCCTATCTGAAATCTCTCATGTTAATATTTTTTGTGAAGTGTGATGACTACATTAATTAATGTACGTATATTTCTGTAATTATATTTATTTATTTAGAAATAATTTAGTTATATTATTTGTATAATATTGGAGCTGGTAGATTCAGTAAAAATTGTAGTTTATAAATACATTTAGAGTCAGATGAATATTATGGAAAATTTTCATATTTTTTTGAAGTATTTTTTTTCAGTAATACATTCTAGAAGGTTAGAATTTGGTGGGAAAATTATATTTGTACCATGTTGAATGTGCGCATGGGTCAGAATTAATGCGTTCGCATACAGAGATGTTCTGTTGACGTTTAGATGGGAATAACGTAATTGATGAAGATTGACAGTTTTCCTGAATATTTAATTAGGTTAATTTTGTTCGCGGTCATTTTAGTGAGTTTTTTTCCCTTTTATTGTCATTTGTATAAAAGTTTTCCTCACGCTGTTACACAATTGATGTTTCAGTACGGCTTTATATTTGATAAAGTCAATTTTTTTTTTTTTATTAAAATTTTCATGCGGTGAATCTTTGTTTATTTTTCTTATACCTTTTGTTTTATTAATATACCACGTACCCTGTGAGGGTAACCCTGAAGATACAAGAGCTCCTGGAAGGTGAACCCGACTTGAGATAGACCGGCCAAGCTACTGTGTATTGTGGACCAAGTTAAATAAGCAATTAACACCACAATTCACTGCAATATGCCTATGCCATATGCCCTGTATAATAATTTTATTTTTTACAAGCAAATCTTGAAATCTTTTTGAACAAACGGCATAAAACTTTTGGACTGTTCTAGTAAATGCAGTGTTCAGATTACACGTGTCTGCAAACAGAAAGCTGCATGGACACAAATAGCAGCGTAAGCATTGGCTAAACTGATGACAAAATGCCCTGATTACGTGCTCCTGTTATAAAAAAGAGAAGGCCATATAGATGAGAAAAAAAATAAAAAATTGTAATTATTTTTTAGTGATTGTAAGTATTTTTAATTATTTTTGCTAATACTATGATTTTATGAGAGCGCCCAAATACTTATTGAGCGGTAGCCTATGTATTCGCGCTTCTACTTGTAGCTCCATTTATTAGAAACATGTCGAAGTACAATAACGTAAATAACGAGCTTAATGACCTCACTTGTTCGCTTACATTCACGCGGATTCAGCACGAAACTTTTGTTTATTCATTCAGGTAAAGCTAATTGTAATTAGAGCAATTTTTATCTTGACAGAACAAATACGTCGCGCTATTTGGTTCGTTAAACCAATTCAGCACTTTCCCATTACGTAATTAGAAATTACATACAAACGAATGTATCTAAATAGTAACAAAAATGATAAGCTTTATTTGACGAAAATCGTTAACCGAATTTAACAAGAAACTTTTGTTCTAAGGATTATATAACATAGAAATATTTATAAGGCTAGCCTTGACTTTTCATGGGTTTGTGCCATTAGTATGACGATAATATACATATTGTTTCAAAGATATTTATATGTGTGCATTCTAGCTAACTTTATTATTTTTGGAGCTGTAATGTTCATTCATCAATTTAATAAAGATAAACAAATTTTCCACTTGAAGGCGAAGATTAAAATTTACCGAACTATTATTCACTGGATATTAATTTTCGCACAAATCTAAACTTACGGGTTTTAATAACATTTTTATTTTATTAAAAATGTTTTTGTTTCATATAAATTTATTAAACTTAAACCAAGGCATCATAATATAGTTTTTGTTTCATAAAATTAAATTTTACGCAATTCTGGTGCGCCATCAGTGTATCGGCGAAGTTTGACGTGAAAACTAGCAAAGATAGGAAAGTGAAATTTCCTGTACGTATATAGTATATCACAGTGGATATTGTACAATTATTTACGGCGATACAGGGTATTACAAATTCCCGCACCCACCTTTAGATTTTTCAGTTTAAATGGATTGCTATATTTTTTAGAAATTATTTCTCTAGTCACCTGAATTACTTTTGCAGTAATATATGGTTATATGCAATTCCCATAATTCGTTTTCGTTATATTGAAATTTATGTCAGAAATTTTACAACGACCCAATAACAATTTAGAATTTAGAAACCTACATCAGAATTGTTATTCGTGAGATACAGGCCTCAATGTGTGAAAACGTAATAATAAATTGGACTGATTCAATACGCTATTGCTAAAAAGTCGTGGTGAACATTCGACTGAAATTATCTTGAAGGCATAATTGTAATAAGAGGCTCTTCCTGTTACGCATCGCATATAAGAATATTTTAATTTATTTGTAAATAATATATTTCTTCTTTAAATATCTCGATTTTAAAATATTTAACTTAAGACATTTTTTTCTGTACATATTCGTGTTCAAAGAGAAAGCATTTCTTTTGTTATATCCTTAACCGATACCCTTGGTTTTCTACCTGACCCTGTGAAATTTCTATATACATTTCATTTTAAATTGTTTTAATTGAATTGCGTACATCTCCTATGGTGTTTCATATCATTAGAAAGCTTATTTCACAGGGGATATTTTAATAATATTTATGCCATCGATAGAACACCTTTTCAGGTCGCGCTTCTTATTAATTATTATTCAAGATATCGACCCTCTCTTCGACTTAGGTCATAAAACAGACCGTTTTCTAAAACCAGTGTTCTATCGACACAAACTACTAGATATCTTCTCTTTAGAACCTTCGTAAGTAAAAAACAACTCATCGTGCTGTTCAAGTACACGACGCCACGCCGCCCGGTGTCTTTTGCTCCTAAGATAATTTTGTATTGTTCAATATATATTATTCTTTTAAGCGAATCCATATTAATTTAACTAATTAATTTCTTATTCCTCCGGCCAAACATCGCTCTACATATACTTGACCAGGTATATCTTCGAAGGCCACGTGACCATCTCCGCCAATCAAAGGTAACTCTGTATTGTTCGATATAGAGATTATTTTATATTAATCGTAATTAATTAACATTTAATTTACTTCGTTTAATTAACGTTCGTGTATTTTGTATTAATTTTCAATTACTTATTTACCGCTCCTCGTGTATATATTACTTTTGTTAATTACTTTTAAATATATCAATTTCAATTTGTTTCTTGTGTAAATATAAATACAAACTTTAAGGACAACGCTCCTGTGTTTTATTTAGTAAGTAAGTTGTTGTATATTTATTTAAATTAACCAATATCACGCACGTCCTGGCACTTTGATGAAACTTCACCAGCTCCACTAATTATTTTATTATCAAATAATTTCATTATTATTAGCACGGCACATCCACATCCCGATAACCAGCAAAGCCACCGTTTGTAATATTCCGAATAAAACAAAACATTTGGTGTCGCAGGACAATTTTTACGTTGCATTTAATCTGAAAATCCTAACATTAATTGAATCATCCTTATAAAGGCCCATGCTTGCACTAAAATATAATGATAGCAATAAACAGACTATTAAAAGATTCACAAGAAGAGTAGTAATCGGTTCATAAACATTAATCAACAAATTCCCTTGAGAGGACGCCCTTTTTATTACTTCAATTACATTCAATAGTACGTACATAAACTTGGTGTCAGATGTGAATTTCATTCTACGAGTTTAGAAAAGAATCTTTTCCCTTTTTTTATTATAGCAACAATGTCATTATGTAAGTCAAACATAAACTATACATTTACTTCAGTCTATATAAGTTTCGCGATTATTTTATATAATTTTAAAGGGCTTTACCCATACCGTTTACGCCGTGGATAAATTAAATTAAATGTGCAAAAGTGATTCCGTTCTCGGAGACATTTTAACCCTCGTTGACTCGTTAAAAAGACGACTCCTCCAGAAGCTAAAGGTAAATATCTCGTTATTTTAAAAGTCTTCCCTTTATAATTAAAAAGGGGACATTATTATTATTAAAATACCAGGCCCGCTTCATCAACATTTAATATAATGCCAATGGGTACCTTCAAAATGCAAACGTTTATTTAAACTGTTTGACAGTGGAAATGTAAACTGACAAGATTGATGTATTCGATGTTAATTCCTCGGCGTTTTCCTTCTTTAAACAGAATCGTAGAGAGTTATATAAGGAAAATAAACGGAAGATGAACTTGACCTAGATTTTTCGGTCTGATATTTAAAATGGTGGTAGTCTTAAGACCTCTCCGCAAGCTACAGAAATAGAATAGACAAAGTGATGAGGTGACGAGACATCGATAAAGAGGATCAGGGCAAAAAGGAAGTATCGATAAAGTACAACTTCAATATGTGAAAATAATTCTGTTGTAAAAAAAAGCAAAACTGTTTTATAGCAAATTTTCAACTCTCTTTTGTTATTTTTTCATTCTGAGTAATAAAAAAGTGAAAATAATTACCTCTTTTGTAATTTAATGCTAACATAACCTTCTGTTTTTATACAGTAACTAGCTGAACCAGGCAATGTTTTGCTGTTACAAGATATATATATATATATATATATATATATATATAAATTGATAAATTCTTGGGGTTTTTCGACTTTTATATGAAATATTTACAAATATTGCCAAATTAGTATGTGATTGCGAAGTAAATGTGGATGTAAACATTGCTGTCTACAAATTACAAAGCAAATCATACGAAATTTTAAATTTAAAAATTTTGTCAACGTTGGGACTTGAACCCAAGTCTACGGTTTTCCGAACCGTTGCTTTATCACTTAAGCTTAAGCATCTATTAGTTTTGAATAATAATTATGATAGTTGTCAATCATATTAAGAAAGAAATGTGTTATGCAAATGAATATACCGGGTGCTGCAATAGAGGGTCGGCGGAGCTTAGCATGAAAACTAATAAAGTTGTAGCAATGAAATTTTATGAACACATGTAGTATGCTACAGTGCATTTTCTATTTTTATTTATATATTTACAGGGTGTTCCAAATTCCCGCAACCACTTTCAATTTTTTTTTTAATAGATTGCTATACTTTCTTGTTATTATGATAATAGCCACCCAAATTTTCTTTGCAATAATATATGACAATGTGCACTTATTACAACTGTTAAATTTGGTTTTATTGCAAATTTTGTTAAAATCTTGACAGTTGCAGCGTCTAACATTTTAAATCTTAGCCTGAAAATGGGTGCAGTGCCTCACGTAACTCTTTTGTTACCAATTTATGGACTAACACGTTATATGTTTGAGAGTGAACAACGTGACAACATATACAGGGTGTTAAATATGTAGTGCCAAAGTTATCGAAGTTTAAAGGCTATTTTCTCTTTTTTTTTTTAATTGAACCTATAATTTTCTTATTAGTCAGCAAATTCCTTGTAAAATTGCCGTTAAAATGGTACCAATAACATAGCACTTATTTCTAGTATTTTCGAAGTTATAACCCTTTAATGGGATATACCTATGTTTATAATATTCAATATGCGGTGCATCTAATAGTTGGTTGGCCAGGAAATGATATTAAGCCAAAATTTCTGTGTAACCAAACGTCAAATATCTACTTAAAATTTCCGTATAAAGTGTTTTTCTGTAGTTCGTCTTTGCTGTCATCGCGTTTAATTGATATAATTTAAGTTCGGCTAGTTAATTATCAATTTCCGTTTGTTCCTTATTAGTTGTTATTTTGTTGTCAGTTATATCGTTTTTTCTAGCTGTAAGTTTTCTGTTTTGAATATATTAGTATAAGAGTAAAGTGAATATTGCAATTTGATAGCTACTCCTGATGAAGTCACAAATACATTGACGAAATATTTAGTAAAAACATTTGAGTTTTAATGAAAACAGACCCATAACCCAAGTAGTAGTGAATTTATATTAGTACGGTCAATAAATTATCTAGAATGATATATATATATACATATATATATATATATATATATACAATCTCCGATTTATAGATCTCTTTGAGAATGGCATAACAGCCAAAACAAATGATAGAGAATTTAAATAAATCTCATAGTGAAACAAGCCAAATGATTAATCATTTTTATATTTTGTACGTCAACTTTATTATTTTTTAACTCTACATTTTTTACTCCAGAAGAAGCGACAAAGTGTTGCGAAATATAGGGTAATTTAATAAAGGAGTTTTTTAATTGACCGCTTACCCGAATTTAAATAAATTTTTGATTATTTATATATATATATATATATATATATATATATATATATATATGAAAGATGCGGTAATTGCATGTAATGTAGGAATTTAATAGTTCTAATCCTCATTTCCATTGTGTTTTTCATATCTATATATATATATATATATATATATATATATATAATATATATATATAAGATTCATATTTTGTATTCTCTTGAAAAAGGCGTATACAGCCGAAACATGTAGAGTTTTTTAGATACATATATTTTGAAGTAATATACAGACCTTTAATCGCCTACTGATTAGGTTTACCATATATATATATATATATATATATATATATGAAGCGTTGTTCTTTGGGATATTTCGCCGCGATTGGATGATTTCGTCCTGAGAAGGACAACTTTCTTCCTGACGTTTCGGTGACATCACTTTCACCTTTTTCTAGAGGATCTTCTCGTTGCGATGGTAACTTGAAGAGTGCGTCGATTTCCTGTGCCGCTCGTATTATATGGTCCCGTCGTAGTGGGGACGCGTGTCTGACTCCTCGTGATTGGTCCGTCGGTTGTTCTGTCGCTTTCGACTATTGGTCGATCGGTTTGCGTTCGGTCCGAGTTAGTATGACTGGGCTGTGGCAAGTTGTTATCATTACGTCGCTTGTGTGTAATCTGCCTGTTAAGCAAGGCCGGCTTCCATGTGTCAGGCAAACATTGTCCGTCGTCACGTTTGCTCATACAGTTTTGCCGTTTCTCAATTTCTATAGCTTCTCTTATAATCCTGTACGTTAACCTCGTACTGCGTGCTGTAGTTTTTGTACCGTCAAAGTCGATGGTGTGTCCTGTATGTAGCACATGCTTAGCTAGGGATGATGTTTCTTGAAGTTACCATCGCAACGAGAAGATCGTCTAGAAAAATGTGAAAGTGATGTCACCGAAACGTCAGGAAGAAAGTTGTCGTTCTCAGGACGAAATCATCCAAACGCGGCGAAATATCCCAAAGAACAACGCTTCAACAAACGACCGCGAAAACATTCGACGAAATTTATATATATATATATGGTATATTTGACGTTTTCACGAGTATAATATGTGATATTGATTTCTCGGTTTCTCGGTTTCTCCGCGTGAGTTCTTCGCCCTGACGGATGGTGATTGACGTTTCAATAGCATTGCAGCTATCTTCTTCTTGAACTTCTCGTGACAATATGTGAACGAATAATGGTCTCATTAGCAGCACCTACCGTCACGAGAAAATTAATTTAGGTTGGAATTTTATGCCTTATTAAAAGAAATATGCCCTCTTAATGCTTTTTTTGTAAAAATTTTTTGCCTTTTTCTTTTTTTTTGTGCCTTTTACTCCGGTCTTTATTTATAACACATATAATTACTTCTGACAATCGTTGAAATTTATTCAAATTCAATTTTAATAAAATAAAACGGCTAATTTAATCCGAAGCATTTCCAGGCGCGAAATGAAATTTAATTTTCTATTATCTAATCCTCCTGCGAACCCATTTTCAGATTAAGGACGCTACACCAAAATCTCGCCCACACTTCGTCTTCGGGCCGTCAAGAGATTTAATCCGTTTTCAGAGTCGATATCCAATTCCTTTTTTTTCCTGTCTCGACTAAGGTCGATCCTCTTAAAGAAGCGAATTTTCGCTGTGAATTCTCAAAGATAACGACCCTCCCGTAACTGTCGCGCCTTTGATTTCGTAAAGTGGGTAACAAGATCATCCGCTTCATTATGACTGTAAAATTTATCATCGCACCACCCTATTAGAAAGAGACGCATTGAACTACACCATGAATAATTCATTTGATTAGTGCGTCATCTAATTACATCTAGAGCGCTGTTTCAATGGACTTCTGATCTTGTCTCCTGTGCTTACAATACTGATGCCATTAAATTAAACAATTTCAAACGTAACCGCACATTTGAACATCTACTACTGTGTATAGACTTGGAAAAGAACTAGATACAATTAATTCAGTTATTGAATAGTTACTCTTGCATGTTACCAGGAAATGGAACAAGTTAAGTTTGTAAATTTGTTAAATGTAATTATATGGGGTTCCATTATATTGTATTAAATTAAAACTTATTTCATCAAGCAACACAATATTAGAAACAAATCTATAACACATAAAACAAATTAAAAAATTTCTAACTTGTATCTAATAACGAGGGTACAATTGTCCAAAATATTTTTTATGGCATTCTTTAAAACTACTAACATCTGTCTTACATCTTCTACTAGAGTAGATATATATGATACACAGTTGGTATATAATTAAGACTCGGATCATGTGTTGAAGCAATATTTCGCAGGGCACTTGCTTGATCAACACGGCTAGAAGCTCGACGCGTAGTTATCCTAAATTCCTAAAACATGTTTATAATTAAAGACTTGACTAAAATGCACCAAAAAATCAAAATTAAAAAAAGCACATTTTTTAATAAATCATAAAATCCCCAAAAAGACATAAAAACTAGATAAACACAAAAATTACTGTACCTAACTAATAACATTTTATTCTCACCAAATATACAGGGTTAGTTAAAAGTATGGAGACGGCTATTTATTGTAGTTAATTTTGATTTTAGGGAATTATGTTCAATATAAAAGTTTGTTAGGATATTTTGATCTACATTTGAGAAAATTTGAATTTTTTTTTTCTTCATTTGTTTTTTAGTTACGCCTGTCCGCGAATTTTTTTAAATGGGAACTAGTAAATTTTACTCTACCATTCGATAGAGAATTTTTTTCTCTTTACAATAATATTTTTGTTTTTTTAAAATTCATTTTAATAACTTTTTTACAAGAAAAATTAAACAAAATAAAAACAAAGAAAATTAAAGTAAGTGTTCAAATTGTCGTCCATTAGTAATTTGACAATGACCCAATCGATTTACAAAACCCCGAACAGAGTTCTGTAAAAAATCTCGGGTAATTTCTTGTATCGTTCTGGTAATTCGGATTTGTAAATCTTAGACGTTATCGGGCTTATCTTTGTAAACTTTGTTTTTTACGTATCCCCAAAGAAAAAAATCTAAAGGACTTAAATCTGGCGAACGGGCTGGCCATTCAATGGTTCCTCGTCTTCCAATCCATCTGTGGGGAAAAACGTTGTCCAGATATTGACGAACATTTACCCCATAATGTGGTGGGGCGCCATCTTGCTGGAACCAGATACTGTCATTGGGCAGGTGTTCATTGTTTTCATGAGGATAGAGCGTAGCACAAGCAGGTATTATTTCATATTGCAATAACTGCAAATACAGAGCCGAAGTTAAATTGCCATTGATGAAAACGAGACCGATAAAATGACCGCCTAGAATGCCAACCCAAACATTAACCTTTTGGGGGTACTGCGTATGGTGCTCCAAAAACCAAGAGGGATTTTCCGATTACCAGTATCTGCAGTTATGTCTGTTTACTTCACCAGTAAGGCAAAAAGTAATCAGAGAAAAGAATATTGTTGACAAAATTTTCATTATTATTGCAAATATTTAACATTTCTTCAGAAAATTGTAATCTCCTATCAAAATCATCTTCCGTTAACTCGTGTACAAGGTGTACTTTATAAGGTTTATACTTTTCACTTTTTAAAAACGACACGATCGATGACTGAAATATTGAAATTGGCCGCTAATTGATTGGTTGATAAATAGGGATATTCAGATACAGCCAATAAAATATCCAGTTTGTTATCATCACTTTTTGCTGTTCTAGGTCTACCACTCCTTGGCAAATCTTTAACGTTACCCGTTTGTTCAAAGCGTCTTAAAGTTTTACCAACAACGGATTTAGAAATTGGATTTCTATTTGGATGCGTATCATTAAATAAATTACAAACGTCTTGTAAACTTCTGCGTCTATCTCCATAACCCAACATCATAAGTATTTCAATTCGTTCATGTTCACTTAAACTCGCCATTGTTAATATTAACAGCTACAAATTGCACAAATGAATTATTTCTGTCAAAGATTTGACGTACACAATAACCACTGATAAAATTATGTCGCTCAAGTTTGTTTATCGCTACGCTTCTGTCTATCTGCAATGTACCGAACATCTGTTAAACACATGAACCGGCCTTTTCTTATAAAAAAGTTATTAAAATGAATTTTAAAAAAACAAAAATATTATTGTGAAAAGAAAAAAATTCTCTATCGAATGGTAGAGTATAATTTACTAGTTCCCATTTAAAAAAAACTGCGCGGACAGGCGTAACTAAAAAACAATTGAAGAAAAAAAAAATTCAAATATTCTCAAATGTAGATCAAAATATCCTAACATACGTTTATATTGAACATAATTCCCAAAAATGAATATTAACGACAATAAATCGCCGTCTCCATACTTTTAACTAACCCTGTATATTTCTAGACAAATTTATATAAAGAAAGCTACTAATCCCGAAAACCATTGATCTAATAACATTTTATTTTCATCAAAAATACATTCTCAAACCAAATTTTTATAAAAAAAATACTAATCCCGAAAACAACTGATTATTAAATACTGTTCTAAATGTTTCATTGTAAAGTTAACATATTATTGTAAGCCGAAGCACTTCTCTCTGCGTCGAAACTTGTAATTGGCGCATATTTGAATTTTGTGCTTAAAGCGGGATCCATAGTAAAATCAGTAACAATATAATCTAAAAGTATTTTTAATAATATAAAGTATTATTAAAAATCTGGCATGAAGAGAGAGAGAGACGCAGATACGTATTTCATCTTTCTACAGATTCATCAGTACGTCCCTGATGAAGAAGGATGTATTCAAACACATTCACAAAAAAGAACAATTTCGCTATCTCGCAGAAATTACTAAGACCGGGCGTAGAAGTACATTCAGCGCTAAATATGAGCAAATAACCGAAGTACCTACACCCTGTCCACATAATAACTGCCAAACTAGCAAAGTATTTCCAATCAGATGGCACTGCCGTATCTCTGGAGACTATATTTATAGTGCCTTCACGTCTCCTTACGTGATAACGGCAAATTGTAATGTAACAGAATCATTTGAAACATAAATGAGTGGGTAAAACCTCGCCAGTTTTGTATAATACAAAAGTATTTTGAATAATATAAAATATTATTCGAAATCTGGTGTGAACAACACAAGTTCATTACTAATATTACTGTGAACGTATCCTAAGGGAGGGATATGTTCGGATACGTTTAATTTATATATAACTAGCTGACACGACGAACTTCGTACCGCCTAATAGCCAATAAATGTCGTGTTAACTTTTAGCTAAGATTGTTTTAAGATTTCATTAACGTAATAAAATGAATTCAAAAAATTTATTAAGTTCAATAGTTTATTAGGATAATATATATATATATATATATATATATATATATATATATATATATATATATATATATATATATATATATAAGGTAAACTTAATAAGTCGGCGATTAAAGGTCTGGTTCATTACTTCAAAGTATATATATTTTAAAAAAACCCTACATGTTTCGGCAATGACGCCTTTGTCAAGGGAATACAAAATATAAATTTATATTTATATTTTGTATTCCCTTGACAAAGGCGTCATTGCCGAAACATGTAGGGTTTTTTTAAATATATATACTTTGAAGTAATGAACCAGACCTTTAATCGCCGACTTATTAAGTTTACCTTATCATACCAAGGTCACGAAGATATTATTATATATATATATATATATATATATATATATATATGGAAAGTATAGACTTTTTTTTTGGGAATCCAACAAAATTAAACTCTATTAATTAAGTCAGTTCTTTATTTTTTAGCCCAATATTTCGCATCGAATTCGTATGCTTCCTCAGGGGATCAAAATATAAACTTGTTTTTTTTTTTGAGAAATTACTCATACGTTTGTAATATTTTAAAGTAATACAACTATTGTCAACGGACGTACACTTAGTTACCCTTAGTTGACATTAGTTGTATTACTTTAAAATATTACAAACATGAGTAATTTCTCCAAAAAAAAAAAACGAGTTCACATTTTGATCCCCTGAGGAAGCATACGAATTCGATGCGAAATATTGGGCTAAAAAAAATATAAATAAAGAACTGACTAAATTAATACGTAGAGTTTAATTCTGCTGGATTCCCCCCCCCCCAAAAAAAAAAAACGACTATCCTTTCCATACATGTTCTAACAGCAAAGACTCCTGGTCTAATTATATATACAGGCTGTCCCGTAAAAAACGCCAACATTCATAATTCCGTTATTTATTGTCCGGTTTTATTTAAACAAAAAGTAAATTTAATAGCATAAAAAACACTATAAGATAGCAGTGTTTTATTTGTTTTCAATTGTTTTCATTAATGTCAAACGACAGTCAAGTTTTTTATTTTAAATGGCAACATATATATTTTTGGCTATATTCGGATTGGTTTTTTTTTTTTCTGAATTCAACGATGTATAACATGTTTATTTTTGATAAACGTTTATTGCAAAAAAAAAACTTTATAAATTTTATCTTTGTCTTCCATTATTTATAAATATTCGAATGTGTCATGAAACATTGGAAATGTAAGTATTATAAATATTATTATAAGAAACAAAACACTTTATAATAAATGTTGAAATTGCCCGCCACCTTGTTCAACACATATCGCACATCTCCTAATTACTCCAAAGGTCGCATTTAAAAGACAAGCGGCAGGTACTTCTTGACAAGTGTTAATAATTCTTTGTCTTAAAATGTCAACATTTTCTGGAGTTGTTAATTAAACTCGATCTTGTAGATAAGCCCACAACCAAAAATCGAGGGGCGTAAGATCCGGTGAACGCGCAGGCCACTCGATAGGACCGGATGTTCCTATCCACCTATTTCCAAATTGGGTGTTCAACAAATCAGTATTTACTCCGGCGTTGTGCGCGGGAGCCCCATCTTGTTGAAAAAATATTCTATTTAAATTTGCCAAAGGTAATTCATCTAAAAAGTTTTGGAGATTTTCGTGTAATAAAGTGTAGTATTTTTCTTGATTTAAACAACCATCTATGAAAAATGGCCCAATTAATTGATCACCTAAAACGCCACATCAAACATTTACGTTGAAACGTCTTTGAAAATTATTTTCAATTACAAATCTCGGATTGTCTGCACTCCACTACTGTCGATGTATGTTTCTATTAAAAATACCGTTGTTGCTAAAAGTGCATTCATCAGACCAAATTATCCTTCTGTAAAAATTCGGGTCTTGTTCTAGTGCATTTAAATAAAAACGACAAAACTGGATTCTTCGGCCAGGATCATTTTGTTCTAATGCATGAACTTTTCGAGCTATGTACGGTTTAAGTTTGTGTTTTCTTAAAATACCATGAACTGTAGTTTTTGATACCCCAATATTATGTGCAATTTCGCGAATCGAAGTTCGTGAATTTTGCTGTACTGCAAGAAGAACATCTAATTCCTTATCTTCGGAGAATTTCCGTTTTTGTGTTTTTGGTTTGGTAAATGATCCATAATTTCTTAAATTCTTTTCAATTCGCTGAAATATTTTCGGACCTGGAACTTCTCTGTCCGGAAAACGAGCACTGTACCGACGAACTGCTTGAAGGCGATTTTTATTACATTCAAAGAACACTTGTAACATGTCCGTTAATTCATTGTTATTCATTTTTAACGAAAATACGCTTTTTGTTGCGGCAAAACGTTCAAACAGGATAATACAGAAAACTTAATAAAGTCAAACTGACACTTAAGGCACATTGACATAATGCTAGTGGACTGGGCCAAGTCTACTATAATGAAAGATGAAATTTATAAGGTTTTTTTTTTATTTTTTATTATTAGGAGATGTGCGATATGTGTTAAACAAGGTGGCGGGCAATTTCAACATTTATTGTAAAGTGTTTTGTTTCTTATAATAATATTTATAATACTTACATTTCAAATGTTTCATGACACATTCGAATATTTATAAATAATGGAAGACAAAGATGAAATTTATAAAGTTTTTTTTGCAATAAACGTTTATCAAAAATAAACATTCAGAAAAAAAAATGCAATCCGAATATAGCCAAAAATATATATGTTGCCATTTAAAATAAAAAACTTGACTGTCGTTTGACATTAATGAAAACAATTGAAAACAAATAAAACACTGCTATCTTATAGTGTTTTTGATGCTATTAAATTTACTTCTTGTTTAACTAAAACCGGACAATAAATAACGAAATTATGAATGTTGGCGTTTTTCACGAGACAGTCTGTATATATATATATATATATATATATATATATATATATATATATGTATATATATATATATATAAATATATATATAAAGATAATTATTTCGTGACCTTTGTATGTTATGGTAAACTCAATTTGTTGGCGATTTAAGGTCCGGTTTTTCTTCAAAATGTATATATTTAAAACAATCCTACATGTTTCGGCAAATGATGCCTTTTTTTTGAATATAAATATAAATTTATATTTTATATTCCTTGCAAAAGGCATCATTTGCCGAAACATGTAGGATTGTTTTAAATATATACATTTTGAAGTAAAGCCAGACCTTAAATCGCCAACAAATTGAATTTACTATATATATAAAGAAAATAAAAATTCAAACAAAATTACAAAAATTAAGTATTTCAAAGGCGTGTCAGCAAGATATTTGCTTTATTGAAGCTATGTATTTTGCTGTATGGGTTGAACTCGGGTTTATTCTCTTCAGTGAAGGCTCTCGTGATATACGACATTTTCCGTTTTGTTATCAGGCGCAAGAACAAATAAAGCGGATGGTTTGCCGACACGTGAACATGCCACGTACAATTGACCATGAGAGAAACATGCATTTCCTAGATTCAGACCACAAACAAAAAAAAAACAAAATTCAGTTGGATAGTTGCCGAATTCGTCTTCGTTTGTTACACAGTCAACAGATTTGCATGAATTCAGAATACCAACGATTTGATTCTGAATTACTAAGTTTAAGTCATCCACATCTTGGTTCATAGCCGCCAAAATTGCTCGCTCACTCAACCATTTGTTATTTTTGTGGTTAGAAATTATGTTTAGGAATACCTTGTTGATGATCTCGTCGAAATCGCAAAAATTCGGAGGAAATGAAATCAATCCGCTCGCTTTGTCGAAAGAAACACGGCCATTACCGATAGCCAGCAATTGCTTGGAGAAATCTTCAGCAGATGTCGTTCAGCAATGCAACTCTCATGTTTGCTGCCAGCTGAAGTTTTTTCACATAGCGCCACAGATTCGATGATTTGAGGCAAGCGTTTATTTCATCGGCAGCAGTCGATCTTGGAGTGACTGGCAGTGTTTGTCGGAAATCGCCGGACAATAAAATCATTGCGCCTTCAAAACATCTCGAGTCATTGCGCAGATCTTTCAATATTCGGTCAAGTGCTTCCAATGCGCGTTTGTGTGCCATCGTGCATTCGTGCCTGATGATGATTTTAGATGCTACTAAAACTTTGGCCATTGCGGAGTGTTTTGCAATGTTACAGGTCGGTTGTTCGGTAGTTTAAAGGTTTAACGTCAATTTGAACGCTTAATGAGCCGTACGGCATCCTTCTAACAATGTGGCCGCTATTCCAAAAGAAGCAACTGCTACCGCAATGTCGGATCTCGCACGAACAGTGGCCAAAATCAATGACATCAGGAATGTCTTCCTAGTTCCACCATGGGTATCCAGGAAAAATAAGCTACCATTTTCATCATAAATTGCCTTCATTAATGTATCCTAAGCTTCCTTCTGTTGAGGGTTCAACAAGGGTACATTCGTTTGAACTGATTTGTCTAATTCAGGCCGATCATATTCACGTTCAAGTTCCAATTCTCGATTAAATGCGTCATTCATTCCACGATCTGGCGCTAGCATTCCTAACCTGACTAACAAACTGCCGCACATGAGGTAATACATGTCTTCGATTAAGACCAAAGCCTGGTTATGCATCTCCTCATTCACCTCAAGATCGGGATTTCTTGTAGTGACACGAATTCGATGTAAAATGTGATCTGACTGACATGTTATCCTTGTATTTGGCGGCGCTCTTCTCGTGCGATTTCTCGTTTTTCTTCAGTGGATTGATTCACAATGTTCCGAAGCCTAATTGCATTACGGCTTTATTGGGAAAGATTAGATCTTCTGGGTCGCGCACAATAAGATTTATTAATAACACTCGCACAAAACAAACAAATCGACCTTTATATGCTTTTTTCAAAACAAGTCAGACAACATGAAACAAAAAAAATTTACATTTTATGTCACGATTTGCAATGGACATCAATTATTACGCATAAGCTATAAGCGTACGTGACGTAAGCTGTCAGTTCCTAACCTAATTTATTTAAAAATTAATTTTCTGTATAATTTTTTTCCGTGAATTTTTCCGATATTTTAACAGTTATTCTACTATTCGGGGCGGGAGCGAACCCAACAAAACAGAGATCATTAAAATCGATCCAGCCGTTCTTGAGTTATAAATGGTGTAACTAACCTGACTTTGTTTTATGTATTAAGATTATTTGACCAATATGTCCTGGTACAATATATGTGCTGTCTTGAAAATTTTTAATCATCTGTACTGTAGTAACTAAAGGCAAATCCTGCTTCTCAAGATATTTTAGAAAGTCACTTAAATAACTCTAATTGTTATTATTATTTTGTAATTCTACTTCTTTTAGTACGGCCTGACAATCTTGGATTGCACGATTAGCTGTAGCTGGAAATTCATTTATTAATTTTTTGAAACCCTCTGAGGCAATGATTCTCTAGCTTCTTAGCCCTGCGACTTGCAAATAGTAAATGTAAATAAAATCAATATTTCGCGATCTTCGATCCTTAGACGCTTAGACTTACATGCAGTCTAAGCAAGTACCAAACACATACTGAATGCTTTTTATTAGTTCTGATGCAATACAATCATCCTCACATCGGCGCACATGGCGCCCACGGAAATTCTTCTGCTCTACTTATGACTCGACTGTATGCAATAAAGGAGTTTCTGTGAGTTTTGTCTATGCCAGCATCATGCGCTGACGAGTCTATAGCAAGATGAAACACATGTCTGCATGTTTGAATAATATTTTCATACAAATATTTACTTGTATTGTATTGTGTTCTTCACACACATTTTTTGATAATATTTCCGATTTTATTAAAAATATTTTAGTTTTATGTACCTATATAGTGAGGATTTAACCACTCAATTAGTTTAAAATTGTTTGTGTCATCAATACTTATTTCAAAAGTGTTAGTTTTTAAATCTGTGAAACAATAAATGTAATTAATTATTTAATTGAATTTTAGCGAAGTAAGGTAAATGTAAATATGATTTCTACATTTTACGACGCTAGCTATTCGAATTTTTATTAGAAAAAAAATTCGGCCTTAAGCAGAATTCGAACCCACGTCAATGGCTCGCCGGAGCATTGACTTTAACCACTAAGCTATTGAGGAACATAATTTCGAATCTTTGTGGGAATACCTTAAGTCACATCAAGGAAACAGATGATACATATCTTAGCCGTAGTCGGCAATTGTGTAAATTTTATTACATTTTCACGAAGTAATGTAAATGTAAATATGCTTTGGACATTTTACGACGCTAGTTGACGTGGGATCAAATTCTGCTTAATGGCGAATTTTTTCTATTAAAAAATTCTAATAACTAACGTCGTAAAATGTAGAAAGCTTATTTACAATAATTGTAGTATCTGTATCGATATTACTAATCTTAGTGTAGATTTAAAATAACTTTTTCTAACACATTAATTATATGAACATTATATTTTACTTATTATTAATTAATTAATTAATTAATTAATATTCTTGCTTCTTCAACTGCTTTTAAACGCAAATTTCGCGACTTATATTTCTTTTCTATTTCTTCTACTTCTCCGCAGTATTCCAATAACTTTCAACATTGAAAATTTTTCTTCTGAATTATTTCATGGAATTTCCTACATTGACTTTATGAAAATCACTCAATGCAGAAAATTACATTCTCGTTTCTCTTCCATAATTAATATCTCCAGAAACTTTCTTTGTACGTTAAGATTTCGAAAAACGAAAACATCTTCCTCGCAGAATTTAATCACCTTGAAGTTTTCGACTTTTATTAGCGAACGGAAGAGCGGAAGAACGAAACCGGAAAAAACTTTGTTAAAATTTAGAATAGAATATTCATCTGCGAAAAGTTTTACAGCAAAGCACGCATGGAGTGCTTCTCCGCTTAAAAAAATTCAATAAATTCACATAGTTGTATTGTACAGCTCCGAACTATTATTATTCATAGGAAAAACAATTTATTACTGACTAATCATTCACTGGTCAACAAATTTTTCTTTTTCTTTAGAAACTATGTACAATTTTCGTTTCTTTTATAGTTCGAAAGATAGTAATAACACCAAATTTATTATGGCACGTCATGTTTTGGAAAAAAAATATTGAAAAGTAACTGAAATAATATTAATTAGTAGAACAGACCAATTTCCGTTCGCGCCATGTGCGACGATGTGGGGATGATTGTATTGCATCAAAACTAATAAAAAGCATTCAGTTTGTGTTTGGTACTTGCTTATACTGCATGTAAGTGTAAGCATACGTAATAAAATGTCGTCGACACATAAATCGAGAAAACGACCATTGTCAGGCGAAGTGAATAAGTTTATTATGGATTTCCCGGGCTTAATATACGATGGCTCAAAAATTAAATGTTCAGTGAGCAATACATATTCTAATGTGTTGGCCAAAAACACATTGTAAAGAACACGTAAGCAGTTCAAAGCACAATAATAACAAAATTAATCGACAACAGTTTATACATGAACTATGTGTAACTATGAGTGTGTGTACACTGCCGTTTACCTTGTTAAGTAATGATTCATTTATTTCATTTTGGAATAAATACGCGAATCAAACATTACCGAGCACGACAACGTTACTAAGGAATTTACCATCGGTGCGTAAACAGGTTGAAAATAAAATCAAAACCGAACTGAAAAATAAATAACTGTGGTTATGTGTGGACTAAACAACTGACAGCAAAAAACAATCTGTAGATAATGTGATGGCGTGTAATATGGAACCACATCAACCAACGTCTTCAATTTTATTAGCATTCAGACGTAATGCCGAAAAAATTTCAGAGGTGCTATTAGATACTTTGAAAAAATTTAAACTTTCGAAAGATCAAGTATTAATGTTTATGACCGATGGAGCCGCAACCATGTGTTCTGTAGGCCGGTCTCTTAGAAATTATTGTCCTAACTTGTTACTTATTACTTGTAAACTCCATGCTCTACACCTTGTGGCAGAACAGGTTCGTAGATGTTTTCCAGAGGTAGATGCTTCAATATCGAGTACAAAGGCAGTATTCCTGAAATCTCCAAAACGTATTCGGAAATTTCACGAATTGTGTCGCCATACGCCTGAGCCACCGCAGCCGATTTTCTGACACGTTGGGGTACATGGTTACGCTATCATGAACATTTTGAAAAAATTAAGGACGTGGTTTTATCATTCGATCCGAAAGAAAGTGCAGCTATCAATACAAGCCAGAAAAAATTTCAAGATTCCCAGATTAAAACGGATTTACAAAGTATTCGTGAGAATTACTTGGGACTAGAAGAAGCAATAACAAAATTAGAGGGCACGTCTACAGATGCGTTAAGTTGCTTAAAAAAATATTTTTATTATGCGAATATATCATCACTAGATGTAGAACGCTCGTTTTCCGAATATAGACATATTTTTTCCTCACGGCGGCCATATTTTTCAGAAATAACCTTAGAAACGCACCTGATGTTGAAAATATACAATCGAGTTGCTCCAGTTTGTCAATCCTTGGAAGACGCTTAAAACGGTAAGTGTTTTTTTAAATCCTCTATGTGCACACAATCACTAATTTCATACATTTTCCATTTTATTTATAGGTACATACAACGCTGCTATAATATGTACTATTCTTATTTTTCGTGTGTTTATGCATATTACTTTAATAGCAGGAAACCAAATGTATATTTAATTATTTCTGATAGAATAAATGTCTCTACTTCTATACTTATATCGGTAACAAGCTCATGTTGCGTCCCCATTCTATCGCATATTCTAATATATTACGAATTACACTCCCATACCGGCGCTCATGGCGCGCACGGAAATTGGTCTGCTCTATTAATTAGTTATGTATATTGTATGGGGCTGTATGGTATTGTCCTATTTAAAATGTTTTTCTTTTACTTTTCTTTTATATTGTTCTTCGGCACTTTCTGATATCTATGTCAAATAAGAATAAGCAAGCATTTCACTGCTTCACTTGCCCTGGTAACGTTTTTCAATAACAGAAACGTCGTGATAAAACCTTTCGCCGTGTTCATCACTCACGTCGCCGAGGTTCGGGGGAAAGAAGTCCAGATGCGAGTGCAAAAAAGTATTTTCAGGCCCAGGTTACAGTCCAATTTATGGTAAGTTCTAAGAAGTTCATTAACACGTGCTGTATAATTGTCAGATTTTCTGTTTCCTTGAAAATTGCGGGTCACACGGATTTGTAGTTAGAAAAAGTGTTATTGCCAAACAAACTGATTAGAAAGCGTTTGTCCAACATATTTAACTTTGCTAGTATATATAAATCAGCTTCAATATATCTTGGATTTGGCATGCGTAACTTCAAACTTTTGACCAATCTCGAAATTAGAATACGTCTCTCACCAAATTCAATTAGAGAAAGTTCAGAGGCAATTTTTAAAGTACATCTCCTATATAAGAGACTGTTCGTATCCAGAGAGGATTACAAGTCATACGAATCCACTGCATGAGTACAAACTGGATTCTTTGCTAACACGTAGGGGACAACTTTTGCAATATTTCTATGTAAACTTCTTCACAGCCCGGTAGAGTATGCAGCTTTTGTCAAATATTGGTTTCTGTATTCCGAAGATAGCCGCGAGACATGTGGATACATTTCACAGAATTCGTCATCGTACAGGAATTATACTGAGGAGCCCAATATTCTAAATGTGCAAGTTTGGTAACACTGACTATGAAGACATTTTTATAGGGACCAAGAGTTAGTGACGTTAGTGATGTTATTTTTTTTAATTTTTTTTTCTGGTTTTCGAACTGAAATGAACTTTCATTTTAAAATTTAAAATACACATTTAGATTTATGTCGTTGTAACCCGTTTTGGTTTTTACTGTTGGGTGCAATTAAATAAATATTATTATTATTATTATTAGTATTATTATACTTCCTTATAAGTCGATATACGCTGATCAATCTATACAACGTTAATCCCCAAAATATCCAGCCGTACTATGAAATTATTACTTGAACACACAGCAAACACAACTTGAATTATTGAATGTAATTTCGTTACATTTTATTGGATTCAGTAGAAGTTTAGCAGTCGAAAACTTTCAGTTTTTTGCCGTCTGTTTATATAATGTCAAAAGTTAGGCCGTACTGAATATGTGTGTATAACAGGTTGAAATTTATGGAGGAAGTTCCGAAAGTACGCGCATTTTAACATTGAAATTTTAACGTCAGACACTAACTAATAAATCATACAACATGTCCCGAGTATTACTTAACTTGGAATAAACCGATATATTACTGCCACACCTTATTAGCATTCAAAGCTTTTCAACCGGATATGTCCAAATAATGTATACTATACGCTCAAACAGCTAATTTAAAAAGGACGTTCTGAAGCGATAAAGATTAGTCTTTTAGGGCTATTTATACTTTTGAAGTGTTATGTAAAATGTTACCATATGCATCGGAGACATTTAGTATTTCTAGCTTAACCTTTAGAAGTGTTTATCATAACTTAAAATATAGTCTATATTACGCCTTATTTTCATTTCGTAACTCTAAATAGCTGCTATGTTGAAGGAACATTTTCAATACTAAAAAAATATTATTTCCGATTGGTTTTAATTATTCTTACTTGAAAGTATGTTCCCTACAAATTATTTAAACTGCATATTATTAATATTTACTCCGTAATTAAGGACTGACTATACATTCGCAACAGTTACTGAAAGCGAAATCATTGAAGTTACGAGATCTCTGAACTCTAAACCATGTAGGGATATTTATGGTATGAATGTTGTGCTGTTGCAGGATATTATTGTTGATGTGGCACCACTTCTTTCTCATATAATTAACAGTTCTTTAACGTTGGAACTTATCCTGACTGCTTGAGGATATCCAAAATTATACCTATTTTTAGGATTTAGGTGATAGGAGCGATATTGCAAACTATCGTCTCATAGCAATTGTTCCTGTGATGGCAAAGATTTTTGAAAAACTCTTATTCAGTAGGATTATTGATTATTTTAATAGAAATAACTTTCTATCCGTAGAACAATAAGGTTTTCGATCAGGTTTAACGACGACTGATGCTATTATTCAGCTGGTACATTTTGTTGATGACCCTTTTGAACATCGTTGCTCTGTGGAGGGACTCTTCTGCGATCTTCCTAAGGCATTCGATTGCGTATCTCATGAGCTCCTATTGCGGAAGCTTGGATATTACGGTTTTAGTGGAAATGCCTTGGAATTCTTAAAGTCTTACTTGTTTGCAGGTCTTCAATTCATCTGTTAGCGGGGAGAATTGTGTCAAACATGGTGTCCCTCAGGGTTCCATACTGGGGCTATGGTTGTTCATAATTTATATTAATGATTTGCCATGTAATATTAGCACCTAGACTGTATTATTTGCGGACGATACTACTTTTTTAGTAAAATAGGATATAAATATGTAGTGCCGGACCCGGACTTGCTGATGTTCAGCAGCAGTCCAGTACGTGGTTTGCTGCATATAGATTATTTCTAAATTCGAACAAAACGAGTAGCATATTTTTCACAAATAGACATACCACTCCTTCGATAAATATTAAATTCCTAGGGACGCATTTGGATTCTGGTTTGGACTGGAAATATCATATTGGAAATATTAAATTATCTAGTATCATTTATGCCTTAGGCAAACTTACTTACGCAGTTGGGGTTGAGTCAGCCACTATAGCCTAACATTCACTTTTTCATTTGCATATGTCCTATGCCGTAGTTGCGTGGGATAACTCAGTTTTTTGCTTCAAAAAAGAGCAATCCGTAAAGTATTTCTGTTGAAATATAATGAACATTGTAAACAATATTTTATAAATAATAGAATCATGTCGTTTTACTCTACATGTATATATCATACTGTCCTGTATATACATATAAATAATTTGTGATGTGCACAGTTATAATACTAGGAATAAAGGTCAACTGTATAGTCAGTTCTTTAGACTTTAGACAAAAACTAAAAGAAACCGTATTCAAACTGATTTGTATAATAGACTACCTGTATCGTATAAGAATAGTAGCATAAACAAATTTAAGAAACAAGTGAAAAGTTTATTAATCAACAAGTGCTACTATTCCCTGGATGAGTATCTGAGCGCCGGACTGTGACATTATTTCTCTAGGCGATCGGTCGTGCAGTTACAGCAGTCATACTTATGTTTTACAAAATTATTCTTTGACACATAAATGTATATACCACACATGCTTTTTTTCCTTTTTTTTTCGTTACATTTTATACGTATAATTACTAGAGAACGGACACGCTTACCACCCAGTGCAGTACCGGCGAAAGGCTGTATTTCTAAAATATTTAATTTTATTTATATAATTGGAAAACGAACGGGTGGTGATCTATAAAATTACGAAATACATATGTATTTGTTGAAAAGTTGTATTTATAAAGTTTTTAATTTTATTTATATAATTGGAAAACAAACGGGTGGTGATCTATAAAATTGCGAAATACATACGTATTTGTTGAAAAGTTGTATTTTTAAAGTTTTTAATTTTATTTCTATAATTGGAACATTTTTATTTGTTCATTTTGTCGTTCAAGTTGAGTAAAGGAGTATTAATATTGACTAGCAATAGATTCTCAAGGTTTTCTTCTGTCAATTTTGTTCTCTTTGAATTAAGTACATCCTTATAAATAGAAAACGTCCTTTCTTCATCGCAACTGATTATAGGTGCATACTGGAAATATTCTTTTATTTCTTCATATTTAGCCGTTAGATTTTATGGAATTGTCTCCATACATAATTGCTGCAATGTAATTAAATCTGGATTTATATTAAGAATTGCTTCAAACTTTTGCCGAAGGCCACATCTGAAGTCACTTGGAATACTTTTCAAATTATTAACAGCCACATCTAATGTTGTTAATCCGTCATTTAATTTGAGATTTCGATTTTCAAAATAATTGATTAGTTTTGGCAATTTTCCAAAGTGTTCGTGAAGAAAGTACAACTGATTTTTTTAATTTGGGATTTGTGTGAGCTCCTTGCACTCACCAATACTTCTAGCATCCTCCTTTAGCAGTGTTACGAAATGTTTAAACTATCGAAATTCTCAGCATAATAACTAGTAGCTTCCAGCCATGTTCCCCATCTAGTTATTACTGGAGTGGGAGGCAGTGACAGAGATGGAAATTTTTCCCTGAAAAGAGCTACTCTCAATGGTGCTTTTCTGAAAACTTTTTTAAAAGCTGATACAAGTCTATCAACTTCCGGAAAAGTGTCTCTGATATATTCACAGATTCTGTGGAGAGCATGTGCTACACAAGTAATATGCAGCATATTAGGATATGTTTTCTTCAATAGTCTGCCTGTTTTTAACATATACGCAGCACTATCACTGACAAATAAAAGTATTTTTTCTTTGTACGTGGCGTCCGAATGAAGCATTTTTTGCATATTCTCCTTAATGGTTTCAGCAACTGTTTCCGCATCAACTCTATTTATAAAACTTGTTGCTATTACATATGAGTTATAGGGAATAGTTGGATGTAGTACACCAGCTACAACATTTACCACACAGCGTCCGAACATATCCACCGTTTCGTCGGCGCTTATCCATATGTATTGATTTAAAAGATGGTTTCTAATGCGTTCTACTGTTCTCGTATAGCACCTAGAAACATAATATTTGCGTAAAGTTGATTCATCAGGAACATTTCGACCAGTATATTTTTTCAGAAATATTTTTAAAGTGGGATTGCTAAGTTTATTTAATGGAATATTAGCCGCCATAAAAGTTTTACAGAGTTCAGATGTGTTTGCGATCCTAAGTGACGAATTTTTGACGATATTTTACGGATTTTGTAATAAATTTCGGAATCACTGACAATGGACATACAATCAGTATGACCGTCAATCCAACTCGCCATTGTTTTACAATGCCGTTCTCGACATTCTTCCATATCATGTCTGAAAAAGTAACTTAAACAATGCTCTAGATCTAAATAAATGAAAACTAAAAATGTGTGCGTAAGTTATTGAAACTGGACGAAATTCAATGCACACTCTTACGTCGAAATAATTGGTAGAAATAGATTCAATCAAACGATATTAAACAGGATCTATCACAAAAATTACGATGTAATTAACAGTTAAAACTATGAAAACAAGAAACTTACTCACAGCACTTTATTTATCTTACGAAATATAAACTAATAAATAAAATACATTATAAAAACCCCGCTTCTATCTACGCTCATCAAAACACTTTAAAAAACACTATATTCTCCGAATACAATAGCTGGGTTGTCCATTGTTATCGCGGCGAGACCAGGTGTCCGAGTAAGTCAAACAAATACTTCATTGAATTACGCCGGGATGTACTGAGCGACGTTATACACAATTCCAATTGCCGATTGCGTTTTATGGAAATTGCGTCCGTTCTTCAATAATTACTGTATATTTTTATGTATTGTAATGTATTGACATTTCTTGTAACCATGGAACACATAGGAAAGGAATAATAAACATTAAACCTTAAACATAACATATTTATATTCAGATGACTTGACTTTATGCACTCAAACCAAAAATTTAGAGGATGGAAAGTTACAACTTGCTGAAGATCTGCAAGTTTTAGAAGAATATTATAAGAAATGGCGCTTACAACTAAACCCTTCAAAATCTGAACCATGTGCCCTTCATTTGTGTAACAAAAACCCAAATTAAACATTCAGCTCTCTGAATATTTAATTTGATAGTAGTCAGATCGACCAATCCCTACCTTAAATATCTAGACCGTAACGTTAGACCGGTCTCTGACATTCAAGAAGTACCTCTATAAAACTAGTCAAAAGTCAAAACAGTGTTGGACTGCTGGAATCTTTTTACTCAAATGAAATTACTCAGTATATTACATTACACCAATAAGAAACTTAAAAAAATTCGACTTACTCGAAGCCTGAACTTTACACGCCAACAGATTTTGACTAAATTAGCGCATTGACCGGACTTTTATATCTTACTGGTGTAAAAAGGGCTCAACATTTGAAAACTCCAGAACTTTGGAGCACAGATGGAATAGCTCCAGAATATTTTGCAGCTACTATGTCGGAACGTCGTTTCCACTCCCTGGTACAGGCTATTAGGTTTGATTATATAGACTCTAGAGTAGAAAGAGCCCAAGAAGATCGCCAGGCGTCTGTCGAACATGTATTAGATGACTTTGTTGATCCATATGTTGATAATTTTTGTACTGTTTATTGCTTTTTATTTTATGTTTCTTAAATAAAAAAACAGTTAAATTTCGCAAGTTTTTCATTTGCCACAATTACAGTAATATTTTATTACGCTAACTTTATAATATATGACACTAGAAAATATAACACTAAAAAATTTAAAGTCATATCATTTACTAGAAAAAATAATGGGCCCTCGGTAGCATAACACTTGTTGAATAATTCTCCTCTTGAGACAGTGTAGTCGGTTCGGGATTTGGGAATTACTCCGAACTGGGCTACGATATCTTATATAGAGCAATTAAAACTATTGTTTTATTAAGCGCCAGACACGGGATTTTAGAAATGTTATGGCTATTATCAAAATTGTACTATTCACTGGTGCGGCCAATCTTAGAATATTGTTGCATTGTATCGAACCCATATACCCGCTACATACCGTGAGCGCATTGAGATAACTCAACGCAACATGATAATAGATGGTAGTCCGAAGGAGCTAGATCTGGCGAATACGCAGGATGCGGAAGCAGTTGAAATCGTAGCTCGGCCAATTTTTGCTGAGCGACACGACTTGAATACACGGGGGCATTGTCATTGTGAAACAACACCTTTTTCTTGGCCATTCCCGGGCGTTTCTCTGTTATTGCCGCCTTTCATCGGTCCAAAAGTGATGCATAGTATTCTCCGGTAATGGTTCTTCCCTTTTCAAGGTAGTCAATTAGGAGAATTCCCTTTGCGTCCCAAAAAATTGACGCCATAACCTTTCCAGCGGATGGAATGCATTTAGTTTTTTTCAGAGCCGATTCTCCACGGGCAATCCATTGTTTCGACTGCTGTTTAGTTTCCAGGATATAGTGGTGTATCCAAGTTTCGTCCTTTGTCACAAAACGGCAAAAAAAACTCAACTACATTCTTCTGAAATACTTGCAAATTGTCGGCAGATATTCGCATGCGAATTCGCTTTTGCTCTTGAGTGAGTAAACGCGGCACCCATCTTGCACACAGATTTTGCATGTGCAATTCTTTATGCAAAGTGAACTCGCTCAGTTGAGATGCCTGTGGCTTCCGCTAACTCGCGCACTTTCACTCGTCTATCGGTTAAAATCAAATCATGGACTTTATCCATGATTTCGGGTGTCACAGCTGATTTCGGGGCTCCAGGACGTGGTGCATCTTTAATGCTTGTTCTGCCACGCTTAAACTCATTTTACCCAAAGTTGAACACACTCATTATAAGGACATGAATCACCCAATGTAGATGAAATTCTCTCATGGATCTCCTTCGCTGTTTTCCCTTACAGATAAAAGAATTGAATCACACCACGAATTCCAACTTTATCCATTTTTCGCTGTTGCTCGAAACACTTCTGTTTAAGTAACTGTCAAACAACGAGTTACTGTCAGAATGACTTAAGACCTGAGAATATTAACTCATAGGAATTACACTTTATGACTACATATACAGATTACATTTGCGCCCTCTATTAGTGTGTGAACCAAGTTAATTGTCAAACCACCGTCGTATATGTGGCTATTTACATATTGTAGACACGGTTTGGGATTGGATGTCCTATAATGTCCGACGTTTAAATAAATAAATAACTCAAATAGAAACGCATTTTGTTTAGTTCCAAAAAATATATTGTATTGTACGCACACTACATATATGTTTCATCAAACTGTGGCTAACTAGAATAGTAGAATACAGTGATAAGAAGACAGATTCAACTTTTGCTAATCAATGTTTCGAATGTAGTAAACAATAGTAAAAAACTCAATAATTAGAAGCTTTAAAAATTAATAAATTTCATAATTTAGGCATAATTTTAGATGACCAGGTAGTGGTAAATCACTTTCCCCTACTCAACTTAAAACTACAATAGGTCCACCCCCTCTCAGATTTTTGTATTTCACCTTTATATTTGTATTTATATAAATAGGTACCAAATGTAAGTTTACAATGTATATTCATCCAACTGATGAAGCCACTGTGTGATGAAACATATACAAAGCGTCCATAAAGTATGGACACAAGCCCGTAGTAACGTTATTGTGCATTATTTGACAAAATGCAAAGAAATGTCGATTAATCTTTTTTATTAGTTATATTTAGATGCTATCATTTTGTTTTTTCCGTCGACCTTGAATAAGTTATGACGTCATTAATAATTTTTTTAAATGTCAACCCAATTTTTTACGGATTTTGAAAGCTTTTGCAATTCTTTACTCGGTGATGTAAAAATTTTGATATGTTACATTACAAAATTTTTGAATAATCATTTTTCAACTTTCTGTCATTCCCAAAATAACAAGGTAGTTTTTTGACAGATTGTAAATAATCCGAATCACAACATTTTTATTTAATCCTTATTGTTGGTGTAAAGTGATTTAATTATTCATGCTCTAAGATGCATTTATCTGAACGGGAAGGAATTGAGGTGCTCTTGATGATTAGGTTTGGAAATAGACGTTGAAATGTTAGGGAAGTCGCGGAGTTGTTTAATGAAACGCATCCTGAACTGGACCTTTTCAGTTTTTCAACTGTAAGTAAAATCCACAGAAAATTTTTGGAAGAAGGATTCGTTCGAGTTAAACCAAAAAGTGGACGTTCATCAACGGCCCTAGACACTCAAGTTGACATTTTGTTAACAGTTCAAGAACGTCCTCGCAAAAGCACACGGCAACTTAGTCAAGAATTTGACGTAGCAAGGGGTAGAATTGGGAAACTTTTGCATAAATCAACGTATCATCCCTATAAAATGAATTTAGTTCTAAAGTTGTCTGAGGACGATTTTGATCGGCGTTTGGAATATTGTGAACAGTTGATGCAAATTTGTGATAATGACCCTCTATTTCGCTTCAACATTTTGCCTAACTCCACAAGAATGCATTATATCGCTTCGGTCAATTTTAGGTAATGAAGCACCATCAGAGAAGACAGTTCACAATTTGTTTGCAGAATTTCGTCATGGTCGTGCTTCAGTGAGTGATGAATAAAGGTCGACCAAAAACTGTTGTTATTCCAACAAACATCAATGCTCTACAGAAAATGATAGAACACGATCGACATGTGACTTGCACTGAGGCAGAGGCATCTCTTGGCATATCGCAGACTGCAATTCATTCGATTTTACATGAATATTTATTTGTAAAAAAATATGTTCCAGATGGATTCCACGTAACTTGACCGAAGCACGGAAAGCAGCTCGTGTCAATTGGTGTAAAGAGATGCGCAAGAAATTCGATGTAGGAATCGCAGAATCTGTATACAACATCGTCATAGGTGACGAAGTATGGATACATGCGTATGAGCCGGATACCAAACAACAATCTACTGTATGGGTGTTCCAAGACGAACCGAACCCCACAAAAGATGTTCGTGCAAGGAGCACAAAGAAAATGATCGCTTGTTTCTTCGGCTGTACAGGACACATCGCAACCATCCTTTTAGTGGATCGAAAATGGTATACAGTAATTTGTTTGCCAAAAGTTATAGACAAAATCAGGAAGAACAACCGAAAACGCGTTCCCAATTGCGAGTTCCCATTCAGCACGTCTAACAGTTGACTATTTGAAGGAGAAAAGTGTTTAAATAATGTATCGTTGTCCATATTCACCTGACTTGTTGCCGAATGATTTCTTTTTGTTCCCAACTATGAAACAAAAAATGCGTGGACAGCGATTTTCAACACCTCAAGAAGCAGTCGAAGCCTTTGAAAACCATGTTTCTGAGATACAACTTTCAGAGTGGAAAAAATGTTTTGAGAACTGGTTCGTACGCATGTAAAAATGTATAGACCACAAAGGCGAATATTTTGAAATACAATAAAATAATACAAAGGTATTTTTAATAATATAAAATATTACTAAAAACCTGGTGTGAAGAACACAAATGCAGGTTCACTATTAATATTTTCTGTGAACGTGTCCGAATATATCCTATCCCCAGAGGCGTAGATACGTATTTCGCTTTTCTACAAGCTCATCGGTACGCCCCTGCTGGAGAAAGGATATTTCTAGACACATTCACAGAAAAGAACCACCTCGCCCTATCACCGTAATTATCCAGACCGAGCGCAGAAGTAAATTCGGCGCTACCTGTTGTCAGACAGCCGAAGTACCTCGCATACCGTCCACATAATTAATGTGAAGTAACGACGACCTTCCAAAGGTTAGCACAGCCAATCTCTCTAGAAAACTGCATTTTGTTTGTGCCTTCACTCATACTACGGCTTAACCGCATGTGTAATGTATCAGAATAATTGAAACATACATGAGTAGGTAAACCCCACCAGTTGCACTACAAATGCAGGTTCACTATTAATATTTTCTGTGAACGTGTCCGAATATATCCTGCATTTGTGTTCTTCACACCAGATTTTTAGTAATATTTTATATTATTAAAAATATCTTTGTATTATACAAAACTGGTGGGGTTTACCTACTCATGTATGTTTCAATTATTCTGATACATTACACATGCGGTTAAGCCGTAGTATGAGTGAAGGCATAAACAAAATGCAGTTTTCTAGAGAGATTGTCTGTGCTAACCTTTGGAAGGTCGTCGTTACTTCACATTAATTATGTGGACGGTATGCGAGGTACTTCGGCTGTCTGACAACAGGTAGCGCCAAATTTACTTCTGCGCTCGGTCTGGATAATTACGGTGATAGGGCGAGGTGGTTCTTTTCTGTGAATGTGTCTAGAAATATCCTTTCTCCAGCAGGGGCGTACCGACGAGCTTGTAGAAAAGCGAAATACGTATCTACGTCTCTGGGGATAGGATATATTCGGACACGTTCACAGAAAATATTAATAGTGAACCTACATTTGTGTTCTTCACACCATGATACATTACAATACTTCTGATACTTCTGATACATTACAATAAAATAGTTTGTTCCCAAAAATTTTTTCATTCCAAATTTTGTAAAGAATAAAAGTGACGCGTTCAAATAAATCATTATCTCAATTCAAATATCCACAAAAATTAAAAACTAAACTCAAATTTTAATTTAGATACTTATTTGCTGATTTATTATTTACTTATTTTATTTTATTATTTATTATTGTAGATAAAGGTGACTTGTATAATTATAATTTATCGAATACAAGTTTAAACAAAATATAATAGATCATAAAAACGTAAAGAAAAGCAGTGTATCTCCTTAGGAACACTATAATTCACGATTACCCACAATCCTCTCGCCTTGTAGTTACTATTTTATATCCGGAAGATATATTCCATTAATAAATATTGTATGTTATATATGCGTCGAACCATTTGTAATGCTATTTAAGTACATACCATCGGCCTAAGTCGCTCACGTTTGCACAATGTTTACCCACCGATTCATACTGTATTATCTAGATTTAAATTTAGTTCAACATCATCGTCTAATCCAAAGGGAACTAAATTTCGGCCTCGGGGCGAAGTAATCCACGTAGCGGTACATCCTTCAAGCGATATTGGTTCAGCATTAAATTGCGGCAATGCCGAAATCTGTCCAGTGTTAAATGAACAGGAAACGCTTTAAATTAAACTGCTTCCGTATCTCAAAGGAAATTAGAAAGAGCAAAATGAATTGGTCTTTAAATTTAAACTTTTAATTTCAGGATTTGAACTTTTATTCAACGATACTAATTCATTTACTTCAAGAATAATGTATAGCTTGGTTGATTATGCGTTATTTAAATGAAATTGAAAACCAACAAACGAATTTTACTGATTTATATAATGAATATTGTGTTCCACACGAGACTCTTGCAGATTAACGTATGTCGATATTTTTAAAACAAGCTGATAAGGCAATTTACTAGTAGGGTATATGTTCTTCCGAATGTTCATGTGAAGCATATCATGATAAGCCAATGTAGCCCTAAATTAGGACAAATGAATTCCCCATGAGATTTCATTTCGTATATTCTACGTTTTTTCCATCCATTTCCTGTTTCTCAGTTCATACCTCTATCTCCGATACCGCGTCCCCTTTATTTCTGTGCCTTTTTCGTAGATATAAATGTGCAAAAGTATCTTGTTTCATCACTTGTCTCTTCTTCTAATTAAATATCCAATTGTACTTCTTTTGTTTTGGCGGTAGCATTTTTTATTTTTGTATTCAATCTTATTAGAACTATTATACACTATTATAGTGTACTGTGGCGACTTCAGCGCTATAGGAATGAATTTCAGCTGTTTGTGTTGATTGTTATTCATCTATCAAAAGTATTTGTTTTTACCTCTTTCTAAGAGTTGTAATTAAGTTAGAAAGTGGCATTTATTTTACAAAAACTGTCTAACGATAATCTCCTTGCGGTTACTTGCGTAATTATAGAATTCAGATTTATATACTGCATATTGACTGCACGTGATAGAGGTTACGCTTCCGTTCTAATACTGTTAGATTTTAGTAAAGCATTTGATACCGTGAATAATGATCTGTTGTCTGCTGTGTTCCATTATGTGGGTCTCTCCGATGATGCAATCAAATTATTAAGTGGTTTCTTGCGGGACAGATGTTGGTCTGGTATCTGGTGTTCCTCAAGCCTCTATCTTGGGCCCAATTTTCTTTTCTATATATACTAGTGCCCTTTTTGAATAGGTAAAATCCTGCAATATATATATATATATATATATATATATATATATATATGCGGATGATACGCAAGTGTACTATTCATTTCCAAAGCATTCCTTTAGAGAGGCTCTTAATGTTGTTCAAAGCGATTTGGATGTGATCTCCGATATATCTTCATTTCATTCGTTGCGTATTAATTCCTCGAAGTCCGGTGTTATATTTTTTGGTAATATGCCGACTTGCGACGAGTTGACACGAGTTGACACGTAATTTTCGTTTGTCAATGGCTGGTGAGATCTTGCCTGTAGTGACTGAAACCAAAAACGTTGGACTATTTATAGACACTACGTTCAGATATAGAAAGCAGGTATAAAATTATATTAAATAGGTGTATGGAAATTCTCTACCAGCATAGCTCTTATCTGTCCATAGCTACTAAATTGTCTTTGTGCAACGCCTTAGTTTTATCTCCTTTTATGTATTTCTCCTCTGTGTATGGTCCATGCATAGATGTTAATGATCAAAAAAGAATTCAAAGAGCACAAAATTCGTGTTTGCGTACGGCATTAAGAAATATGAACATATTTCGCACACTTTGTCTTCGTGTAAGTGATTGAATATGAGAAATCGCGCTATACTACGGGCTGCCTGTCTGTATCATGCTATTATTATAAGCAGGGTTCCATCATACCTTTATAATAAAATAACTTTCTGAACGGACGTGCATCACATTAACATTAGATCGCAGGGATTGATAACGCCACCGTTGCATAAAACATCACTATTCGAGCGCTAGTCTACACTTAAAAAGCACTTGCGCCAATATTTATTTGATTATCAGCAACTAGAGATTGTCCTTCTCTGAACGTGTGTTGCGCTAGCTTATAGTGATTTCTATATTTTCATTTTTGTTTTATTTTTCCGCCATCACAGAATTTTAGAATTAAATTAGATTAGGCATGCAACTATGTTGTAAGTTTACTTGTATCACAAGGTTAAGTGGAGGAATGGTTGTGGTTTTTTTACACTCAAAGCCAAACTTAACCTTGCGGTTTTTTTCTCTACTTTTTTTTTCTATTAGCTGTGAATTTGTTTTTTTTTATTATTATTTATTTTTTTTATCGTTTATTCTCCTCGTTGTATTATGGATGTAAGGAAAAAGAAGATAAACTTTTTTATTATTATCTCTTCCACTCACAAGAGCCATTCGTTCTTAGTTGCCATTATCTTACCCCATCGGTTCATTCGAACAAGATGGATGGCATAGTTATCTATCATTCATTTATATTATATGAATATTGATTATAGTAGATACTTACCAGTACTTTCAAGGTGTGAACATATGTGTTGTCCGCTGCTAGCAGCTTGTGTCCCTTTCTGGGTATGAACTTGTGTGTTGGTTGCTGCTGGCAGCTTGCGTCTCTCTCTGGGTGTGTGATTTTGTGTTTGTGCGAGCGCGCAAGTGTAGGGTGTTGTATGTTGGCGCGCTCGTGCGTGTGTTTAGTGACCGGTCGCGTTAATTTTGAGAGATCGAGAACCAGCCGTTGCGCAGGGCCGCCAACCCTTTCTCGGCAACTTCTTTACTTTTCCGTGCAGTACTTCGACGGCCCGACCCCCGCCCCATCGAGGCCAAGCGCAGACCAGCGAAGCGCACCCTGAGCGGGGTTGCTCATCGCCAACCGAGGGAACACTCTTAGCGGCTACTTCGGTCGACGACGGTCACACTTTGTGCCATCTTAACGTTTTCCGCCATTGCGGGGGCACTGCATACACGTCGAACGTGTGTGTGCTATCAACGGAAGCCTAGCCAGGTTGCCACCCAGGACCGGTCCTAGTGGTGTGTGCATTGCGCGGCGCCGTGTTTTGCGCCGCGTAGCTTGGTTCCTCTCTCCCCTGCTGGAAAGGCGGAATGGCACCTGTCCGCCCTAGAGTTTGGTAGCGCATATGATAGGCTACAACCCAGTAGAGGACCACATCAGCACCCCACCCGATCCGTCATTTCGCCTCCCGGCCACGCTGCCCGCGTTCGCACGCTCCAACATCAGTTTAGTCCACGACGTATTATTGCAGCCGCGTCTAATAAGACGCTTTTTTGCATTTTTAAATAAAGTTTTTGGTAGAGATCCAAAGTATTTATGGACTTGTGTAATTTCTGTGGAATTTCTCCAGTTGCGCCAATCACAATTGGGTCTATTAGAACCTTGTCCATCTTCCACATACTCTTGATTTCGTCGCTGAGAGGTAAATATTTATTTACCTTCTCACTACAGTTCCTTGCAGTGTTTTTTTGCCAACGGAACAGCAATGTCAATGATGTACGTTACCTTATCCTTCTTCAGTGTAAGTATTATATCTGGAATATTGTTGGGAATTGTTTTATCTGTGATTATTTGGCGATTCCAATATAATCGAGAATTTTCGTGCTCGCAAACTGAAGGTGCTTCATATTCATAATACGGGACATTTTCAGAATACGACAAGTGCTTCTGTCTGAGCAGCTGGTGTAATATTTTTGCAACCCTGTTGTGCCTCTCGAGATATTGTTTGGGGGCAAGTACAGAGTATCCTGCCATCAAATGATCAATTGTTTCTTCCTTATCTGCGAATACACGACATTTAATGTCAGATAAATTCTCCTTAAGAATTTTTTTCCTATAGGAACGCGTTGGAATTACTTGATCTTGGATGGCAGCTATGAATCCCTCTGTTTCTGCAAACAGGTTACCTGTATACAGCCATGCCTGCGACGCTGAGGTGTCAAAATTTTCAGATCCAATTGTTAACGGATACTTGCCATGCAAAGATTTATTTTTACATCTCTCTTTCTGTTGGGGTATACTTAAGATTCTCGCGGATGGATTGAATTCATCGTTAGCCAGTTAGTATTATTATTAATATTATTATTATTATTATTATTATTATTAGAATATACAGCCGATTTAATTTATTATAAGTAAATCAACTTAAAATAAGCTGATTATGTTTACCAGTGATTATCTTCAAATTCATTACATACTTGCAAATAAAAACAAATCTGTAACACAGACAAATATGATAGATAATTGGGATTCAAAATATAATTTGATTTAATAAGATCAGTAAGCCTTGGTTAGAAGTTTGGTTGGGGAAAGTAGTAAATACTCTTTTATTTGTGTATTTTCAGCCAATATTTCGCCACTCAATTTATGTGGTTGGTTCATCAGAGTAAGGTAACAGTAATTACATTGTACCTAGTACAAGATATTCTATAGTGCACCAAGTATTCGCTTAGCGCTGTTCCGCTTAGCGCTGTTTCAGTTTAACGCGGTTTTATTAGAATAGTGGTATTCCCCGAAAATTGCACGCAGCGTTAGGCTTCCCCGACATACAAACTATGTAAATGTGACAGACTTATTTCATGCTTGCGGTGGTACACACGCGTTTTTGTATATGTGGTTTTAAAAATTTGCTTATTTGTTATCATAATTGTAAAAAATCAAGAATTTTAATTAAATTGATAATTCATAATTGTAAGTACATGTAGATTTATGTAATATAAGAATTCATATATTGAAAAATATAATAATTTTTAGTTTTTATTGTGGTTGATAGTAAAAAACACGAAAATAAAGTGTCAAGAAAAAGTATTTCACTAGACACTAAAATTGTGTTTCGACAATTAGAATCGGGTGAACGTCAAACTCAAATTGGTGTTGCATTAAACTTGTCGACTTCAATAATAAGTACAATTCTTAAGAATCAAGAAAAAATAGTCTCGTCCGCAACTACGACTACAATTACATCTGCCACGAGAATTGCACGATCGAGAGATTATGAGATAGAGTAAATGGAAAAGCGACATTCCATATGGATTGATGACGTTCAACGTAAAATGCCATTATGCCAAGCGATTATAATGGAAAAAGCTAAAAGAATTTTTAATCATATTCCAGGTGAAACAGGTGACACAACTAAAACTTTCGTTGGAAGTGCGGCATGGTTTCACAGATTTAAACACCGAAATAGTCTTCGCAATATAAAGATTACAGAAGAAGCGAGTGGAGATACTAAAGAGGCAACAGAATTCCCCGCGACATTTAAAACGATTATTGAACGTAGAAACTATCCTCCAGAATTAGTTTTTAACATCGATGAGACGAGGCTTTTTTGGAAACGAATGCCAAAGATAAGTTATTTATCCAGTGAAGGATAGAGTGCACCAGGATTTAAAGGCGCAAAAGATCGCCTAGAACTTTTGCTGGGTGGCAACGTCAATGGAGATTTTCAATTAAAATCACTACACTCCAAAAACCCAAGAGCGATAAATGGCATATCTAACATAACTTTACCAGTAATTTAGGAATCTAATAAAAATCATGGATGAATATGAAGATTTTCCAGAGTTGGTTTACTTAACATTTTTGCCCATCTGTGAAACGATATTGTGAGACAAAAGAACTTGAACCAAAAACACTACTTTCAATAGATAATTCTCCAAGCCACTCTACGAATTTATCTGACTTAGAAACATCTATTCCAGTTGAAGTGGTTTTCTTGTCACCTAACACAACTGCCTTAATTCAACCCATGGATTAAGTTATTATATCAACTTTTAAAGCTTATTACTTGCGGCGAACATTTAGACAGATGTTTGAAAAAACGGACGGAGAAGAAAAACAATGGATACGAGATTTTTGGAAAAAGTACAATATCACGGATGCTGTAGAAAACATATATTTTTCTTGGAATGAGGAAACGGAAAAATGTTTGAAAGGGGTGTGGAAGCACATTTGGCCAGATCTATGCAAGAACAATAACAGTAGAGATTCTGATGTTGATATGAACGAAATAGTGAATTTAGCGAAACAAGCAGGTTTAGATGAGGTAAATGTGCAAGATCTGGAAGAAATTTTGCAAGACACAGTAGAAAGTCTTTCTAATGATGAGCTCAAGGAGTTAGCGAATCAAGAAAATCGAAAAAATACCGAATGTAACGATTCTGAGGAAGAGCAAAAAGAACTATCAACTGCATTTTAAAAAACCAGTTTAGATACGATAAGAGATTATGGACGAATTTATTGAAAATGACGAGAATCTTGATCGAAGTTCAAAGACAAGACGGGGTGTCATGGCTGCTTTGTCCACTTATAGACAACTTCTTACAGAGCGTAATAGAAAAACATAAACGACATTAGATACCTTCTTAGTAAAAAGGCAGAAAGTTCAAGAATCTGAATGCTCTGAAACATTAATAATCATTTAGAGTTTTGTTTATTTTTGTATACCCATTTGTAAGAAACAAGTTTTTGTTGTATTGTTATAAAAAATATATTAAATACCTGAACAATATTTTTAATTTTCTACCCGTTTTCGCCTAACCTTATTATGTATTTACATGACGACATAACCTCGTGTAACGCTATTTCGTATAACGCTCTACCACAATGGAACGTATACCCCGCGTTAAGTGGGGTCCTGGTGTATTTATACAATAAAATATACCTACAAATTGAACCAATTTACTACAGCATGCCTATAATAAGTAAAGTGCCAACAAATACAATGATGTTAAAATATGAAAAGGTAAAACATTTTTTTTATCCGCCAACAATCAACATCATTTTATTAGTTTACTATTACATGCCGTCGCAAAACGTTTATATGTAACTAGCTAAACTGGTAAACTGCTAGCTGATTTGAAATGAATGAGAAAGTAAATAAAATTATTGTAGCTAACATAGATTCACCGAGATAACACATCATTCAATACCTTGCCATGCGTTGCTGTGGCTATGTGGAATGAAAAGAAAGGGAGAAGAAAGATGTGTAAACCAAATATTTTTATTGTAAAGCTAGTGGATTGACTACATTTTTTATTTATTCGTTTTCTAGAAAAACATAAAGATCAAACGGTTTACGGACTCTGGAGCATGCGACGTATAATTTCCCATGAGAGAAGCAATCGTTTACTAAATTCAAACCGCACACTTGCAAAGATTGCCCTTGCGCTTCATTGATAGCCATAGCGAACGCAAGGCATATTGGAAATTGAAGTCGTTTGAAATCGAATTCCATGTCGGCCGGAATGAGTGGTAATCGTGGAAGTAGTACGTTTTCACCTTCATAAGGTCCAATTAGAATTCTTGCTTCAATTAGATTGTTCATGAATTTTAACTACTAATCGCGTGCCATTGCATAACTTTGGTTGGTTGATGTTTGAGTAATATAATTGGCACTCCAAGTCTCAAATTCAAAATTTATGACGATAATCCAGTAATAGGAGAGAATTAAAAAATTCCATTGGAAAATTCACTTCACTTTGGTTCATCAGTGAGTCAATATATTTGTATGTCACTGAATCTCTTCTATTTTCTTCTTCTTTGTTCTTGCATATTTGTTTCACTTATTTCCGACAGATAATGCTAGTTATTTCGAAGCGCCTTTTTTCGTGCCGTGTAAAAAAAAACCTTTCATTATAAAAACACTCGTATTCGAATGCAATTTTGTGTCAAAATATCAAGTCAATCAACCGATTACTTTTTTGCGTGGACAATCATACGCAAACTGAATTTATATATATACGAGTATATATATATTGATATAATGCGCAGATGATCCAACAGATACAATAATAATAATTTGACAATAAAAGATAATATTAGTTAATTGTATAGTATAAGAATAATACTACATAGAATTGGGCGCCAGTGTATAGAATACACAATGTTAGATCATCCGCAACTTACATGTATTCAGATAGGTGTCGGCGAGCATGAATAATTATAGCAAAGTTGACTCTACAGGCTCCTCGTGGATATGTTTTCCCTTAAGTGTATGGTAGTGAATTGTGGAACAAAATAACTTAGTTCTCATCAGCTAAACATAGATAAATAAAAGATTTGATTTAAGTAAATGTATATAAAAGTTTATTATAAATAATTTTTCTGTACACAATAACATGTAACGTACCTAACGACAAATAATAGTATATGATTGCGTACACGTGTGAATCAAGAAGTTAAATAGGGATATGTTTAAATGGTTATAATGTTATCAAGTGAGTTACGTTATGAATTAAATAATAACTAAATCTAGGTAAGTACTACAGTTTTTTATCCAATCAAAGTTCTTTCACAATAATCAATAATATTAAAATGTAATTTTCAAGTAAGATCATGAGAATTTCTATTTGTTTTAAAGAAAAATATTTTAAATATAAATTGTTTTCAAAGATTCTTTATTCGAAATAGTTTTTATTAATAAGACCTGTTTTTTATCGTCTAGGGCAGGAATCTAGATCGTATGGATGAAGATTGGTCGATTCGTCGTGCTTTTAGAGTGCGGAGATTTCAATTTTCCTTGACCGGTTATGAGCGTACTCCTACGGCGTGGGATCTCTCCTCGGACCGGTGTCCAATCGAAAGATGCTAAGTTCGATTTCTAACTGTGCTTCGCTGGTATCGCCTTCAAATATATCACAAAAGTAGCCCCAAATTATTGTTTAACTTTTGTGGTCACATAAATTTTTAACTCAGGTATTTATTTTATAATTTTGATTTTAAATTTGGAGTCACACTTTTTTAATCACTTCTAATCAAAATTTTCTAACCGACGCTCGATGGCAATTATTTCATACCAAGCCTATTTTACTTTTGTGAAACAGCCTCGAATTTTACTTCAAATTACATATTATAATAATATAAATATAAATAATGTATTGTTTCCAACTTATGAACAAAATTAAAATAATAATTTTCAAATGGTTGACCAGGATATTTAAATGTTGGGTTATGTGTTCTGTGTGACAACAAAATAACCGTTTCGCGGGTTAGTTTACATTTGAAATGTGGGCGTGTCTAACTAGTATCGATACAAATTTTGGATGTAGATAAATTAGATATGTGTAATTTCGCGCTAATAATTTAAATTATGAATATGACAATTAAATAAATATAAAAAAGTAAATTTTGAAATAAATGTAAATTGATTTGAAATGTACAAAGTTGTCGTAATATTAATTTATTTACACTTCGATACTAATTTTACAAACTATATTCGCCAATTGTTATATAATGAAACGGATATGCAAAATACATATCCGTAACTGTAAACATAGACAAACACCTCGTATTTTTAGCATTTACTTCTGTTCAATACATATGTTTCAGCCATCTAGGCCTCATCGGTTGAACTAGTGAAGCAATGTATATACAAATTAATACAGATCTGTTAAACAACAGATCTGTATCTGTATCTACATTTCCGTTTCATTATATAACAACGGCGTAATACGTGCAAAACGTATTGATAAATATCCCCTTTTCTGTATATATTCGCCAATTTTAACCATTCTATTACATGTTATTTCTGTCTTTCCTTTCGCAGTTAGCTGGAATGAAGGAGTAATTCTGCATCACAACAATATATATATATATATATATATATATATATATAAAGATGAATTCAAAAAATTGTGAGTTAATTACGACGCGAACCCCAAGATTAACCCCCTGAAACCCTCCGAAAATTATATTACCGCACATATACACATACGCTACAGCGTATGTGTGTGTAACACAAGTAACAAGTATCGATGTTATAAAAACTAGAACACTAAGATAACATTGTTATATGCTAAGAGCTTAATAACCCTTATATTTTTACGTACGAAACCAGCTGTTAAAAATTTATACCGTTATTTTGTATGCAAGCTAATCATTAATAATTAAGATGTGTGCTTTACAGGGATTTCGAATTCACAACCTTCGTAATTTGGTTGCAATCTATCTCGTAAATGTAAAAAATATCGAACGTACACATGTACACATGTAACGATCAAAATTCATTGAATAGGTGGCAAAAATTGTTTCGCTACTTAACGCTATCCCTACTCTATATAAGATAAACTTCTTGAAATGCAGTGGCGAGACAAATATTTTATAAATATCTTGTAATTTTTTTTCGCTTCTACGGATATTTTAGATTCATATTGTATATAATTGTAGCGACTCGAAGACCAAATATGTTGAAGATGTTCGGCTCGCATAAACAAATATTTGCGATGACTCCGTTGTATCAGGTTCTTAGAATCACGACCCGATGTTGTTTCAAAATACAATAACATTATTAATTAAGCATTGGCGTTATAAATCTAAGTATGCAGTTTTGGATCCTTGTTAAAGTAATAAAATTTATTATATGTACATCCAGGAAACGTGCTCTTAAGAATGAATATACAGATTAAACTCTTTCTTTACTACGATCTAGGTGATATAACGAGTGGTCTAATGTATAAAGCAATAAATAAATTTGTAAATGTGAAAGATAGCAAGCTTCTTAGTATTTAAAAAAAGTTTTATAATATGAATAGGATAATAAAATTATGTTATGCAGTGGTTTAAACTTGAAAATGCACGTTAAATATTTATAAAATTGAAAATGTTAAGTTTGAATTCCATATGCTAGATTTACTTATATTTAACAATGTAAAATGCTTGAAATTAAAATATTACAAAAGAATATTAAATATATCCTCAACAATAATTACATCCTTCCATTCTTTGAACGTTGTTTTTTCTTTCAAGAGCGGTATATGTTTATTCTGTGCTTCGCAATATACAATGTGTTTCTATATAACAATCCTGGTATCAATTTGTTTACTACAGTTATACTTGCAAACAAAAAATATACAATTTTTATTGTACACAAGAATCAGTGAAGGTTTGTTTATTTTCATTACATTAATTGAAATGAAAACGATTCGTCTTATTATAAAAGCTGGGAACCTTTGTACCTTTTTTATTTCTAGACCTTCTTCTAACTTTACGAATTCATTATTTGAACCTTAGCGTTACACAGAAAATTACAAATCGAATTTCACTAAATAGGGTTTACTACACGGACCGCTTCATGATCTGTATCCTTTCCCAAATAAATTATTCATTTTGAAAAACAAATTTAGAGTCTGACGCTTTTCAACAAACACCTATTTTCCCGTTTGTGGGAAATAGAACGTATATTTCAGGTACGCCTCGCCTTTTTCCACGGGCGAGGTTCATTTTCGAAACAGACACGTTAACGGGCTGTATTTATGCAGAAATATATCTGGCTAACCTCTACTTTCACCTCTGTTCTACACCTCCGGGGAAATCTCTTTCGTCTATTAATCTTTGCGGCTTGGTTTGTCGGCTTTTGAGGGATATTAAGTTGTGTTGTTTTCTCAACTTACAGGAACGTTAAACTAAATTGCCCCCATTTGGTCACGACGTCAGACATACATTACGACTGAGTGAATGTATCTGCGAAGTTTAGAATTCACAATTTAATATACACCGTTAGTTATTAGTGTTTCCCCAAACTTAAATGTGTTAAAAAAATATTTTTCTATTTTGCGTTCGAAATGAACTCATTATGAAACCAAAAACAGTATCGAAATGAGCTCTATTTCGATACACTTTTTTCATTTTTCAATGTTGGCGTTGTTCGAATACAGAAATAAATATCATTGCTGTCATATGATTTTAAGAATTTATGTACATTTGACAGATATGATATATGTTCGTATTTTACACAAACAACGTATGTTGTATACAATTGACAACAACATATACCGTGTGTCCCAATTTCGATGCTCACCATTGGTATCTCGGTTATTAGAAGATATAGAACAACGGTTAAATGGGGAATGTTTTGCAGAATTCAATACTCGGGGCAAATCCCATTTCAAATTAGACCTAACTTTTTAATTTTTTTAAATATTTTGAATAACCAAAAATTTGCCGATTTCGTTATTCCTCAATAACTCGATAGCGCTTAGTCTGACCTCTTTTAAAGTTTTACATTGTTGAGACACTTTTTTAAAACAAATTATTTGATACAAACAGAAACCCCCGATTGTCATTTGTTTCTAAGTTATTACCACTATCTTTTGTTTTTCATATGGCGGCCATATTTGATTTTGGGTTTGTTAGGTAGTCCTCAAAATGTGCTTTTCAACGATGTATAACATGCCTGAAAAATTTTTATTTATAAGGAAAATATTAATAAAAACGTAAATTAATATTTAATATGAAATTAGTAGGCTGAAAAATTAAACACCAATGTCAAATGAAAGTGAAAAGATATTCTAAGTATAGCAAACGCCAATTAAGTTGGCGCGAGGAGGGGTAAGTTCGCGCAGGATAATAAGTAGTGGGGAGATTTGTATTTGGTTTTACATCAAATGTCAGATAATTCTAACCTCTGAGCGTGTATCACTAAGCAAAGACATTATGTTCCGTCAAACGTCAATGACAAATGTATTCTGACAATGAAACAAAACGATAACCTGTCAAGGTACAATTAGTGCTGCAGAGATAAGTTAATTAAAATTACTTGTAGTTAGTAATAAGTAATTATTGTCAAGTATTAAGATTTATAAGTATTGATAATGGCACATACATATTCAAACGAAGAAAAAGTTGATATGTTGGAAGTGTATTTCAAAGCAAATAGAAACACTGAAAATGCGTGCACGAGTTATGCAGAGCGTTTTCCAGAAAGACAACAGCCACACAGGACAATTTTTAGAAGACTAGTTAGCAAATTAAAAAACTTTGGAAGCTTCGAACAAAAACGAGCTAACTATGAAGTTAATGCTGCTGATACACCTCGAAATAATATTTTGCAGAACGTTAGGAACAATCCCAGCACATCAGTTCGTCATGTGACACGAGAAACAGGGATTTCAAAATCTACTGTTCACAGAACCTTGACGAAAAACAAGTATCACCCTTACAAACCAACAATTGTACAAGGTTTAAGTGATAATGACAATCACCGACGATTACAGTTTAGCAGGTGGTACCTTCATAAATGTGAATATGACGCTAATTTTCCTAGGAAAATACTATGGACAAATGAAACACGATTTACCAATTGTGGAGTGTTCAATAGGAATAACTATCATCATTGGTCTACTGAAAATCCACATTTGGTAAATCAAAGAAGATTTCAAGTTCGATTTGATTTTAATGTCTGGTGCGGTTTAATTGGTATGACATTTTGTTTACTTTTTTTTGTTTTTTAAACTCTTTTTTTCGTTTTAGATAATCAGTTAATAGGTCCTTTCATCTTTGATTACAATTTAACTGGTAACAGATATTTGGAGCTACTAACAAACGAGATAATGCCTGCTTTGAGGCAAATTATTAATCCCGAGAATATGCAAAACATCTGGTTCCAGCAAGAGGGTTGCCCGGCCCATAACACTCGTAACGTGCAACATTTTTTGAGAGAAAACTTTAATGAGAGAGTGATTTCAAATAATGGACCCGTGCAATGGCCTGCGAGATCACCCGACCTTACCCCACTTGACTATTATTTATGGGGTACCACTAAAAACGAAGTATTTGATTTTGAACCGCCAGAAACTCGGGAAGTTTTAGAACAAAGAGTACAAGATGTGCTACGATCAGTAAACGGAAACACGCTACGTAGAGTTTGTAACTCTACTCGAACAAGGTGTCAAAATTGTGTGGAACAGAATGGTCGTCATATTGAACAATTTCTTTAAGTGAATGTGAACTTTAAGTTCTGTATCTTTACTTTTTATTTCTATAATTTTTTTATCGTTTCGTTTGTTTACAGTATTACTTAGAATATCTTGTCACTTTCATTTGACATTGGTGTTAAATTTTTCAGCCTACTAATTTCATATTAAAGATTAATTTACGTTTTTATTAATATTTTCCTTATAAATAAAAATTTTTCAGGCATGTTATACATCGTTGAAAAGCACATTTTGAGGACTACCTAACAAACCCAAAATCAAATATGGCCGCCATATGAAAAACAAAAGATAGTGGTAATAACTTAAAAGCAAATGACAATCGGGGGTTTCTGTTTGTATCAAATAATTTGTTTTAAAAAAGTGTCTGAAGAATGTAAAACTTTAAAAGAGGTCAGACTAAGCGTTATCGAGTTATTGAGGAATAACGAAATCGGCAAATTTTTGATTTTTCAAAATATTTTAAAAAATTAAAAAGTTAGGTCTAATTTGAAATGGGAGTATTGAATTCTGCAAAACATTCCCCATTTAACCGTTGTTCTATATCTTCTAATAACCGAGATACCAATGGTGAGCATCGAAATTGGGACACACGGTATATGTTTCTATGTCACTCATGTTTATATTTTTAAATGAAATATCAAGTAATGTTAACGAAAATTAATAAATAATATGTAATATAATATACTTCGCGGATAGCAAGATTTAAATTTGAAAATGTCAAGTATCAATGTGACCAACTGCATGCTTTATATAAAAATTAAACTCTGAACTTTCAAATTAAATAATTCCAATTTAAGCAATTTATTAATGTAAAAAACGCAAAATAGAAAAAATAGTATAAAAAACTCTTTTCATAACGCCTTTTGCCGCACTCGCTCTTTAGAAAACTCGCCGCAAGCGGGTCGTTTTCTAAACTGATCTCGTGCGACAAAATGGTGCCTTATGAAACTCGTTTTTTAATATACTATTTTAGTTCCATTGGTAATTTATAGGTAAGTTTTTTCTTCGTCGTTTTGGTTGTTTTTTTTCTTTCTTACTAATCTTTCGTCTTTTTTGAGGTAACATTGATACCTATCAGAAAAACAACGAAATGAAAACATTTATTTTTCACGCTTAATTTTTACCGCCCTGTAGATAAAGATATATATCAAATTTAGTTCATTCGATTTTACAGAATTATCCTGTAGAAGTGCGTTTGTAGAGAGTTGTTTCTTGACGCGCTCTGTAAAGTGAGATAAAAGAGATACCTTAATTTTTATGGTAATTTTCGCTGTCAAGCGGTTTCAAAAGGGTGCGTGTGGTAGTAGCTACTATAAAGCCTGCTACCGTCAGTGAATTTGGGCGTCTTACTGAACATCTGGTCACAAGAACACGTAACAGCTGTGGGTCCATCCATCTTTGTCGGACACATACAGCCGATCGAGGTACTTCTACAAAGGCTCATCTTTTCTTTGTGCAATTTAAATCCTCGTCGAATTTTTCTCTTCCGTTTTTTTATACAGGGTGGCCCAAAATTACCGAATGGGTTTGAGTTCATTATAACTTCTTATTTAAGACATAATTACTAAATTTCTTTTATTTTAAATACAGTATATTAATGGAGAATATTTTTAATTTAATTATGACAAATTATATCTCGCAAGTGGTGGCCATTTTCTGCTTTGCATACTCGTGCTCTTTCCAAAATGTTTTCCATAACCTTTCGCAAAACTTCAGGTGTTACGTTGTTGATTTCGTCGCGTATATTATTTTTTAATTGCTGTATGGTTCGAGGCTTATTAATATAGACTTTTTCTTTCAAATAACCCCAAAGGAAACAGTCTGAAGCGGTTAAATCCGGTGAACGCGGAGGCCAATTAAAATCGCCTGTACGGGAAATAATTCGTTCACCAAAGATGTCGCGTAAAAGAGCAATTGTGTCCCTCGCAGTGTGCGCTGTGGCTCTATCCTGTTGGAACCATACTTGCGGATGGTTTTCCACGGCTGGCCTTAAAAAAATTTCCAACATTGTCCGATATCTAACACCAGTGATGGAAACGGCGACACCGTGTTCATTTTCAAAAAAATATGAGCCAATTATCCTTTCCGACGAAACACCGCACCAAACGGTACACTTAAGTGGGTGTAATTCTCGCTGTTGAACTACTCTTGGATTTTCCGTAACCCATATCCTTCAGTTTTGCCTATTAACGAACCCATTTAATTGGAAATGGGCTTCGTCGCTCATAATTAAATTATGAATAGAATCATGATTTTCTTCTGCTTTTTGACGAAAATAAACTGCATAATCAATTCGTTGCTGGTAATATGTCGGTTTCAATTGTTGGACAAGCTGAATTTTGTATGGAAACATTCTTATTGTATGCAAAATTCTCTGCAGCGACCCTCTTGAAAGGTCAAGTTGTGTCGAACGTCTCCTGGTTGATGTTTCTCTATCTTCCCGAATACTCTCCTGTACCCGTTCAGTATTGTCATCCGTGTGCACCGTTCGTCGTCTGCCGGCACCAGGAAGGTTCCTTACTGCCCCTTGTTCTCGAAAATTTGCAATCAGACGGTTTATTGTTGACTCTGAGGGTCCAACCCGCACATTAAAATGACGATGATATGCACGCTCAGTCAAAACAATGGATCGTTGATTTGAGAAATAAAGTTCAACGATTTTGCCACTTTGTTCAATTGTGTACTGTTCCATTTTAAATTCCCCAAGTCTTCTTTACAAAAGACTGAAAACAAAAAAAAAAATGTGATAAAAAAGTTATAAGGAATTAAAACCCCTTCGGTCATTTTGGACCAACCTGTATTTGCTTTTATAACGATTTCCATTATTGTTGCCAATTAAAACGGCATATAGCTTTAGTTATATTCGTGTATATGTATATTTGGAACTTACGTAATTCACGTATTTATTAAAAGAATTTATTGATTATTATACAATTTTATAATTAATTATCGTAAATATATGGTTATAGAATTTATTTTTAAAATAGTTTTGTGTTTAAATAAATGGTTAATTGAGTTGATTTCACATAATTAAGTCATTTTAACAACAGCTTTGTGTAACATTCTCGAAATATATTGCATTGATTCGTCGCCACGCAAACTATAGGCGTGCTGGAAGATTTAAATAAATTCTAATTTCTGTTAAATTCATTTTCTTGATACCATTTTACTAAAACTTAGGTAATATACTGTGTGTAATTTCATTCTAAGGTTCTGCTACAGATCTGAGGTAGAACTAAATTTTTGATCCTAGGTATAAGTTAATTAGAAATCGGTTGAATAACTAAATTGTCATATTTTTGGTCCATTTTGCAGTTTAACTTAATTTATTACATTTTAGGAGCATTATGCAGAAACGATACAAATTTAATATAATATTTTTGTTTTATGTTCGATGTACATTAATGTCATAATATACAGAATGCCCATTTTAAATTGTCATTCTATTACAACGTAAATTCGTTTGCGACTCGAAAGCCACTTTGTTAATACTTGTTTATTTTTGTCAATATATGAACTATTTTGGTTTCCTTATTTTGAATTTAGGTACTCCTCCTTTACTTTAGTTCGACGTTTTGTTTCAATTTAGCGTACTGTAATGGCATGCGCCTACGAACGCGCAACAATTTTCTTAGTTTTCAGCCCCGACCTCCGTACATAAAACTAAGTGGCGCTACGAACAACTTATTTAGTCAATCAACGACCGTCCCCACCGACTAAGGGCACACACGATAAATTTTCCCTTCTTCCCTTTTAAATTGTGCATTACAACTACCGATCTCGACATTTTCCGAACGTCTTCATTACGCCAAGACGCACAGTAGCAGCACCTTTTTCTAAACCAAACATTTAAACACTTTAGAGACTATAACTAAAGAGATTATAAACCAATAAATCATCACTCAATTCGGATTTAGAAGCCAGCATTCAACAATAAACCAAGTACATAGAGTAACATCAGTTATTGAAAAGATTCGAAAGAAAAAGTATCTGCTAAAAAAAATTGATGGGCTTCTAAGTCTTTATTTTAATGCAGAGTATCGAAAGTCAACTTTTTTATGACCTTGTGTTTTCGCTTATTCGATCCACCTTCCGCTTGGACAAACTTTTTCTCCTGTGCTCTTCCATCTTTGAATTTCTTCTGAAGGGATAGATGACAGTTTAGAACTATAAATTAGTTCTGTAGAAACTCAGTTTATGTTCATTGCTGCCGTTTGGTACAACCATAGGATCCAAAGATCTTAATTTGTAGTTTCTACTTGAAGAAATTCTTATGATCCTATATTCCATTAGTCCTCGCTGTTGCATTCTGATCATTTCTAGGGTGGTTTCACTATTGATTTTGCAGTAAAGAGCTTCAATTCTGATTTACTGCAAAGATTTGTAAACTTGTTATAACGTGGCTTCAAAAACTTTCCTCATTAAAGAAGGCCATGCTTTTTTTTAATGGTTGGTGATAGTGCACGTATTCTGTCACAAACGTATAATTTTGATAGTTTGATTATGTCATGTAAATGTGTGTAATAATTACTAATTAAGTTTTCAAAAAATGTTTATTAAAATAGTCAGAATTAAAAGAAAATATTACTAAAGTAGATGTTGGAAATGTTGACCATTATTTTTAAGACAAAGTTGAATGCTTTCAAAGCCATTTATTAGGATTTCCTGGGTTATATCAGCACTAGAATTCACAATAGCATTACGAAGCTCTTCGATTGTGTGATGTCTGGTCTTGAAAATAGTATTCTTTAAATATGGAAAAATCAAATAGTCTAAAATTATCAAATTCGGAGATCTTTGAGGACAATTAATAATTCTGCTATCGAAATATTCTTGCAAAAGAGCTATTATTTCTCGAGATTTGTGCGCTAGTGCTGGAAATATCAATCCGTAAGTTCATCACCATTAGGTCATTAATAAATGCCTCTAATAATTCATTTCGACATGTTTCAGCAGTTATGGTTTGATTAAAAAATATAGGCCCGATAATTCGCATTTTTGAAACTGCTTGCCAGACGCCTATTTTTTGTGAATGTAGCGTAGTTTCCACAAATTCTTAAGGGTTTTCTGCAGACCAAATTTTCATATTTTGTTAGTTTAAATATCCTGAAAGATGGAACCAAGCCTCATTTGTCGAGAATGTCATTATTATGTATATTATTCTAAAAATATAGACAATACTGAGTTATTATAACAAAATCTACCTGTTTGAGTTTCGAAACTGGTTGAATTTTATATGGAAACAACTTTGTCCTTTTTTAAAAATGGTATTACATGTTCCAAGTGACAAATCAACTTGTGATATATCCTCTATCCAATTTGCTGTTCGTTTTCTAGGTTCTCCACTGTCAGGTTTACAAGTTATTGACTCTGTTTCACCAAATTTAATAACGCAAGCTTGAATATGTTTTGCAGTTGTGCGTGAGTAACCGGTAGTTTAGGATACTGTTGTCGGAGACCATGTAAGCACTGATTAGTGGAATCATTTTCTAATTCTTGGCCAGTTCTATAGTAACTTTGAATAATAAATATTCAAAACAACATCAACGATGTGATCTTGTAAAGCTTAATATAATAATAATAATGTTTATTGCAATCTTTTGATATTTTACCGGAGCAAACGTCAAAAATATGCTGGAATTGAGCAAGATTATACGAATCACTATACGAATTAAAAATTCTACTAAATTATAAGATCTTTTCAAAATTGATAAAGCAACGTTCTAAAGATATTTGAACTACGTATCTGCTACAGGTAAGTTGTTATTAACCTCAGGCTAGCATAATGTAAAAGCCTTTCGGTCAGCAGAAGGCGATGTTTGGAGCAACAGTAACTGGTTTTATACGGAGTGTAGTAGGTAAGTAGAAAAGCATTATTTCCAAATAGGTTCTTGTGTTTAAATCAAAATATTAAAGTTTTAATAAATACCGAATATACACTGCTCAACTTTAGAACTGGTATACTTATATAGCATGCAGTAAAAGTAAACAATCCTTCGTAGGCGTTAGGCATGACTTCCTATATGATCAGGGCTGCGTTTCAGAATGCAAACAAATGTCTATCGAATGACATTTGCGACTCAATTGTTGTTTGTTATTATTATCTGTCATAAGTGCAATTACTGAGCTCGCGGACGCTTATAATTTTCTCAAGTTTTAAGACAATTTTTGCTAATTTCTCGAAGAAGTTTTAATGCAGAATGGTTGATTGCATTTTACAGATGCCATTAAGGCGTTTAAATATTGAAGAGATGAGCCAAGCTATGGGAATGCTTATGACTGGTGTATCGCTAAGAACTGTTGCTGCCCATTTCAATGTGAGCCACAATGTGATCAGAAGAGTTCGAATGCGTTTTAATGATACTGGATCTGTCAAACATAGACACGGCAGAGGGCGAAATCGTAGAACAATAGACAGGGAGGACCGTTTAATTACGATTCAGTGTCGAAGGAATAGATTTTCTACCGCAAGAACAATCCAAATTCAGTTATTGAATCCAACAGGTACTCAAGTATCCACTCAAATAGTAAGAAGAAGGCTCCACGGGGTAAATTTAAGGTCCAGATCTTCTAAAAAATGCCTATTGTTGACCAGAGCCCACAAAACAAGAAGGCTAGAGTGGGCACATTAACATGTAAATTGGAATTTTGAAGATAGGGGTCGTTGTTCATTTAGTAACGAGACCAGAGTGCGTCTCCATAGCTCAGATGTAAGAGTTAGAGTTTGGAGAAACAGAGGAGAACGCTATATTGAGAACAACGTAACTTACCATCAAGCTTATGGAGGTGGTTCAATTAGTGTTTGGGGAGGTATTTCCCCGACTCGTCGTACTTAATTAGTTATGCTTGGAAATGCTACAATGAATAGTGTCAGGTATCTTAATGAGGTATTACGACCTGTAGTGTTGCCATTTTCTAATGAAATAAGCGATGGTTTTGTGTTTGTTGATGATAACGCGCGTCCTCATAGCACAAGACAAATCAATGCATTTTTTGAAGAGAACAATATTACGCAAATGGATTGGCCAGCGATCTCTCCAGATCTTAATCCCATAGAGAGCGTATGGGGGTAATACCAAGAGGTTGATAAGATCATGCGGAGTGTATCCAAAGAATCACCATCAGCTCCGAACTGCCGTTTTGGAAGAATGGCAAAATATTCCTCAGCATTACATTTGGAATTTGATTTCCAGCATGCCAAGACGCTGCCAGGAGGTCATAAGAGCTAGAGGAGGTCCCACGCATTATTAATCTTTAAGTGTTTGGTTATCTTTTCTTTCCAAAGCAAACTTTTCTGTAATACTAAAATGAAGATTTTGTTATTTTTCTATTAAAACATTTGAAGTTCGTTATTTAAGATTTATTCTTTTAATTCTTCGCCTTAAAAGTGTTTCCCAGAACCATATACTATCAATTAAGCAAGAAAGTGTTGCTCAAGAAGTAGTAAATTGTTATTTATATATGTTCTTGTAAGTGTACCAGTTCAAAAGTTGAGCAGTGTAGTTAGACAGGAAAGAGAGTTCAGCCTCTGTTCGAGTATTTATAATGTGTTGATCTTCATGACTTGTGGAATTTGGGTTTGTATATTTCACTAGTTTTGGGGCGTGCTTCCTATATTTAGTTACACTCTCTCGTTTAATGTACTTTTTTTACATTTCTTTATATTTTATTTTTTTGCTCTTCACACCTATATTTATTACCTGTTTTAAAAGAACAAATTCTTGGAAACTTCTATAAAATCGTCCTCGTAATCTTACTTTTGAGAGTACCACATCCAAAGTAATTGGTTATCTAAAAATTCTCGTTTCAGAGTTGTAATCCTTGAATATAACTGTACAATGTTGACACATCCGTAAAACGTTTGTGCTTCAGAAGGGTATTTTAAATGTAATCTATCTATCCCTTGGGGGCTCAAGAAAATAGCGACAACCAAAATTGTGAATATATGAAAATATGAAGTCACAGTAAATTACATTTCTCACAGCTTTAGTGTTCCTATATTGTTCCCTTTTAATACGTGTCTGTTTTGCATTTCAACCTGTCCTTTCCTGGCCAGCATATGGCGAAACATTGCGAACGTAGACGCAATATTGTATATAATACGGAGACAACACGGAATCCTAAACGGTAGTTTTTAACGTCGACATCAAACATTTAGTGCACTTATGTGTGAAATGGAGGTACATAGAGGAATCTCCTCGACGACATGTCCGCATCGTGAGCCCCTATGGGACGCAGAATAGCCTCCGGCGTTACACATTTCTCTTCGTTTTACTTTGCGGTTTGTGTGTTTCACTTAGTCTATGTAGCAGGGCCGTATCTAACGGACGCTTAGCTTCTGTCATTTTGTATTTTCATGAAATATTCATATACTACATACATATACGAATAGACCAGTTGAGATTATATTGCACAAAGGATTTTATGTTTTTCAAAGGAATTGTAAAACAGAGATTGTGAAGAGAATATGAAAGTCTTACGAAACACATAAATAGTTCATCAATAGATAAATTGATAGAATGTATATATTTAGAATATATACTTCGATTAGATCATGTCATCATCTGAAGTAGTATATTATGATTAGGGAACGAACACGAGAGACCGATGACTTATCCTTAGAGCAGACCAATTTCCGTGCGCGCCATGTGCGCCGATGTGACGATGTGAGGATGTATTGCATCAGAACTAATAAAAAGCATTCAGTATGTGTTTGGTACTTGCTTAGACTGCATGTAAGTGTAAACGTACGTAATAAAATGTCGTCGACACATAAATGGAGAAAACGACCGTTGTCAGACGAAGTGAATAAGTTTATTATGGATTTCCAGGACTTAATATACGATGGCTCAAAAATTAAATGTTTAGTGTGCAATACATATCTAATGTGTTGGTCAAAAACACATTGTAAGGAACACGTAAGCAGTTCGAATCACAATAATAACAAAATTAATCGACAACAGTTTATACATGAACTATGTGTAACTATGATTGTGTGTACACTGCTGTTTACCTTGTTAAGTAATGATTCATTTATTTCATTTTGGAATAAATACGCGAATCAAACATTACCGAGCACGACAACGTTACGAAGGAATTTACCATCGGTGCGTAAACAGGTTGAAAATAAAATATTTCATTTTGGAATAAATACGCGAATCAAACATTACCGAGCACGACAACGTTACGAAGGAATTTACCATCGGTGCGTAAACAGGTTGAAAATAAAATCAAAGCCGAACTGAAAAATAAAAAACTGTGGTTATGTGTGGACGAAACAACTGACAGCAGAAAACAATCTGTAGTTAATGTGATGGTGCGTAATATGGAACCACATCAACCAACGTCTTCAATTTTATTAGCATCCAGGCGACTAGAACAATGTAATGCCGAAAAAATTTCAAAGGTGCTATTAAATACTTTGGAAAAATTTAAACTTTTGAAAGGCCAGGTATTAATGTTTATGACCGATGGTGCCGCAACCATGTGTTCTGTAGGCCGGTCTCTTTGAAGATATTGTCCTAACTTGTTACATATTAGTAAACTCCATGCTCTACACCTTATGGCAGAACAGGTTCGTAGATGTTATCCAGAGATAGATGCTTTAATATCGAGTACAAAGGCAGTATTCCTGAAATCTCCAAAACGTATTCGGAAATTTCACGAATTGTGTCCCCATACCCCTGAGCCACCACAGCCGATTCTGGCACGTTGGGGTACATGATTACGGGCGGGGTTTCACTGTCATGAACATTTTGAAAAAATTAAGGACGTGGTTTTATCATTCGATGCGAAAGAAAGTGCAGCTATCAATACAAGCCAGAAAGATGCCCAGATTAAAATGGATTTACAAAGTATTCGTGAGAATTACTTGGGACTAGAAGAAGCAATAACAAAATTAGAAAATTCGTCGCTGTCGTTAGAGGAATCACTGCAAATCGTTAAATATGTTCACGCACAACTGTGTGCTGTAGAAGACGCAAAAAGTGAGTGTTCTAATTAAATTTGAAAGTGTTTTAGACAGAAATTCAGATTTTGACACCTTAACACATATTTTTAAGGGCACGTCTACAGATGCGTTAAGTTGCTTAAAAAAGTATTTTGATTATTCGAATATAACATCACTAGATGTAGAACGCTCGTTTTCCGAATATAAACATATTTTTTCCTCACGACGGACATGTTTTTCTGAAATAACCTTAGAAACGCACCTGATGTTGAAAATATACAATCGTGTTTCTCCAGTTTGTCAATCCTTGGAAGACGCTTAAAACGATAAATGTTTTTTTAAATCCCCTGTCGTGCACACAATCTGATTTCATACATTTTCCATTTCATTTGTAGGTACATACAACGCTGCTGTAATATGTACTATTCTTATTTTTCGTGTGTTTATGCATATTACTTTAATAGCAGAAAACCAAATGCATATTTAATTATTTCTGATAGAATAAATGTCTCTACTTCTATACTTATATCTGTAACAAGCTCATGTTGCGTCCCTATTCTATTATATTACGAATTACACTCCCATACCGGCGCTCATGGCGCGCACGGAAATTGGTCTGCTCTACTTTTCGTCCACGGGCGTACTATTGAAAATTGTATTTTTAAAGTTGAGTAAAGTTAAGTAATATTAACTACGAATTCTTTCTCAAGGTTCTCTTCTCTAAAATTTGTTACCTTTGAATGAAATACATCCTTGTAGATACGTCCTTTCCACATCGCAACTGGTTACAGGTGTATAATGGAAATATTCTTTTATTTTAGCGTATTTTGCTGTTAGATTTTGAAGCATTGTCCCCATACATTGCTATCATAAATGATTGAGGATAGTTTAAATTTACCGCCATTATTTTTAGTGTGTCTGAAATTTGGAGAGTGGCTATCATGCAAATATTACTATCAATTGTCAGTGTTGTACGTGAGTTGTGTTGTCGTGTGTTATTTCAAATCTGTTTATTATTTTTATTTGTATTTACTTCGTTCATCTATTAAAAATTGTTCATTTTAGAGCATTTTCTTAGAATTATTTATTGTTTTGGTATGTTTACAAATTTATATCAAATGTGTTTATACATTTAAACCATGCTTATTTATAGAGCATCCTAGGAAAATGCCTTTCACGGCTGAACAAGATGCATTTATATTAAAAGCACATTACCGTACCGTAGTGGTGTTTGAAGAGAAAATGGAGAATTTTCGCACCCCTTCCAATCCTGTATAGAGCAGTTCAGGAAAGAATATCCTGATTATTTTCTTTTCTTACAAGATCTTTGCACAACATCGGGATAGAATTATAGATCGCTTTGAAAATAGAAGTTGTATTTGTAAAGGCAAGATAAGTGGACGACCATCAGTTCTAACAGAGGAAGTGATTGATGATGTTAGATAACGGATTGAGATGAGCCTCACGAAATCAATTCGAAAGTAATCTGCTCAAACTGGTATGTAGATTTAATTAATCTTTATAATTTTGCAACAGATTTTATTTTAGGTTTGTCATATGGTCCTGCCAAAAAAGCATTACTTAAAAATTTACATATGCATCCATATAAAGTGACAGTTATACAACAACTGTTAGAGGTCGATTACGAACGCAGAGTTCAGTACTGTCACTATCTCAACGACAACATTTTTTCTAGCATTACATTTATGTCAGAAGAATCCTGGTTACATTTATCAGGGTATATTCATAGTTAAAACTACAGGACGTGGGCAACGGAAAATCCGCATAATTTTGTTGAAACAAGTTTACATCCGTTAAAAATTGGAGTATGGGTATTGGGTATCAATGTCAAGGCGTCGTAGAATTGGTACAATATTTTTTAATAACGCCCTCACTGTTGAGAGATATCATACACAAATACTTCACATCTTCATAAATGAGCTACATGATGATGAACTACAAGAGAGCTATTTCCAACAAGATGAGGCACCACCACATGTACCCCATGATACTATATATATATTTATTGACAACCGACTAATTAGTAGGGATCGTTGCCCATCACGCTCCCCAGACTTAACTCCATTAGATTTCCACTTATTCGGTTATCTAAAATCTAAAGTGTTTAGAAATCGGCACCATAATCTAGAAGAATTACAAGCAGCCATTGTAGAAGAAATTAATTATATAGACCAAGAAACACTTCAACGGATATTTGCAAATATGAGGAGAAGAGTAAATTTAAATTTAGATGCTAACGGCAGACATTTTGAACATTTTCTGTAAAATAGATTTAAGAATCTGTGTTATCTGTTTTGATTGTTAAAAACTGTTATGTGACAATTGTTTTATACCTATGTAGTTGCTTGTTATATGTAAGTGTTTCAATTAAATAAACTAAGTTGATTACACAGGCCTGCATTTTTCAACACTTTGAAAGTTGATTTAAAAATTTTAACTGTTTTCTAGTAATTGGGTGGCGCTGATTTCAAATCTGCTTTTATTTTTTTGTATCACGTAAGGTTATTTTTCAAACCAGTAAAATAAAAAAATATAGAAAAAACACGATTTATTTCATTTATAAGCTAGTTTTATATTATATTATATTTCGTTCGACCAGGTCGCCTTTTTCGGCAAAGTCTCTTTCGTCCATCAGATGTCACTTATTAAATAAGTGCCACCTTATAGGATGAAATTTGCTTTATCTTGTAGGCGATTTCAGTGTAATGTATATACAGATACAGATCTATTCATAAAGATTTGTATCATTTGTATTACATTGCTTCACTAGCTTGACTGACGACGCCTAGATGGCAGAAACACGTGTCTTAAGCAGAAGTAAATGCTGAAAATACGAGGTGTATTGTCCATGTGTACAGTTACAGATATGTTTATTACATGTCTGTTTCAATTGTAACAAAAGCGTTATACGTGCATAACGTATAGATATACTTAAAACCTTTCTGTATATACCATTAACTACTTTGTATAAACGTTTTATAATTATATAAATTAGGCGGGTTACAAGCTAACATTAAAAATACAGAATTTATGGAATTAAGGAGTAAACATAATATAAATGTAACAAATTAGTACAGAATTAATAGGAGAAATAGTATTATTAGATTTTGAAGAGGTGAAAAACTTTATACGACATATTATTGAAAGAAAGAGACGTATGAAAAATAGAAAGATATTATATACGAGAGGTGTTGATATCTAGTTAGCCTATGCCATTTTCCTTGAACAAAACAAAATCTTGTTATAATAGCAAGAAGTAATAACCTTTCAAAAGTCTCACTGTAAAATTTTACGTCAAGAAGTTGAAGTATTGCTATTCAGAAAGCATGTCGAATGGAAATGTGAAAATCGATAAATTGGAGTATCGAGCCATCATTAAAAACTTGTATTTGAAGATGTTAAGTGGTAAGGAAATTTACGAAGATATGCATAACACACTTGCGATCGATGCCCATCATATGCGAGTGTCAAAATTGAATTGCGTCATTCAAAAGAGGAAAACTTTCTGTTGAAGATACCAAGACCGATTTCGATGTTCACCCACGAAAATATTGACACAGTGATGAGATGATATTATCAGACCGTCGAATTGGACTGAAACATGTAGGTGAGGCACTAAAGCTTTCATATGAATGCGTCCATCATATAGTTCGCGTCGATTTAGATATGAAAAAAATTTCTGCAAACTGGATTCCTAAATGCTTGAACGCCGAACACAAACGGGCAATATTGAAAGCATCTCGGTCAATCTGTCTCCGTTTTAAAATAGATCAAACTTATTGAACCGTCTTGTGACCATGGATGAAACATGGGTCCATTCTTACGGCCCAGAAACAAAACAGTAATCGATGGGGTGGGAGCGTCACGGTTGTCTAAGGCCTAAGAAGCTTCAAGTTCAAAAATTCACTGGAAAAGTTCTCGCGTCAATTTTTTGAAATATCTGTGGAATAATTCTGATAGTTTACCTAAAAATTTTCTTATTCCAAATTATTAACTAGCTCGGCTTCTAACAAATATTTTCAAAGGAGAAAAAAGTGTTATCTGACGCTGATTAAGATAACATGCTTTGTTTGCAGGACGTTGTCAGCCAAACAAGAAAAAATAATCGAATACTTTGGAAAGCAATAAATTTTATATATTCGTATTTTTGCCATCGCTTCCAGAAATAATCTCATAAGGAACATAAACGAACACAATGGCAAAATATGAATAGGCTTTTCATTAAAATGTAATTAAAAGTGTAACTTCTATATAAACTCCATTATAAGAAGAGACATTAATTTTGTCAGCTGGAGTACATCAATGCTTATACAAATTTAATATTGAATGGAAAGTAAACACAATGTAAACTTTACTTTAAGCAGAGTAAACGAATTGATAAATTAATTTCGAGCTGACATTGTTTGAGTTTATATTGCGTGATTGGTGCGGATATATATATACTCACTTTATAAATTTAACGCATTGCGAAATGAACTGAACCGACGCTAAGCATAATTAAAATAGAAATTTATAATGACTTTATCAAACAAACACTTAACGTTCCTGCACGTGTATAGGTATGTTCCGAGCTTTGTGAATTACCTCAAATTAGATTGCAATATAAGGAAATATTTCGAGTTTTACACTAATCGATTGTATACACACAAGATTTTTTTTTCACGGAATCACTTTATTAAAAGTTTCACAGCTTTTAAACAGTAAATAAATACTCTTCTTCGTCTTATTCATTTAGAAGATTCCTGTAACTAATTATTCCTATCTTCCTGTGATATCGAGTCCCACCTGCCTTACCATTTTTTCTGTGATCTTTAGGGAGGGGGCTGTTCTCTCGGCCTTCCTTACAACGCAACACGGGCTATACTGTTGAGTCCATTCTTTTTATGTGTTCATGCCATTGTCTACTTCGGTGTCTTGGAAATAACTAATTACGGCAAAAGGAGGAAGAACATAGATAAAAAAAGTTTAAATAAATAAGCGAAAATGAATTTCTATACGATAGTATATTTTTATGCGAGGGTTGGAATGTAAATAATGTCCGAAAATGAAAGATAATTACAATTAAATACAGACAGTCGACGAGAAAAACGTTTTTCAAATATATATATATATATATATATATTGAATTTAATTTGAGTGAGAAATAGCAATTATTCAAATCTCCTCTCACATGTAATTATCGCTAAATTTGTGCAATTGATTCTACAATCTGACAAGATTACTCCTGCCGAAGAATGTCAATGCAAACACGTCGCGACGTTAGCCATCCACCTGTGCGGATAATGAAAATTGTATGCTTCGGCAGGAGTAATCTTGTCAGATTGTAGAATCAATTGCACAAATTTAGCGACAATTACATGTGAGAGGAGATTTGAATAATTGCTATTTCTCACTCCAATTAAATTCAATATAATTCGTATATATACACGAAAGTATAAAAATAAAATCATGTCCATGTTAGAATATCGCACGTATATGCACGTTTCTGGACGGATGTGGTTTTTTTCATATATATATATATATATATATATATATATATATAAGTAGAATGTATGAAAGGGTTTTTTTTTTGGGGGGGGGGGGGATCCAGCTAAATTAAACTCTATTAATTAAGTCAGTTCTTTATTTTTTAGCCCAATATTTCGCACCCAATTCGAGTGCTTCCTCAAGGGATCACTTTAAGAGTAGATGGACATACATTAATTACTTATTAGCAAAAGAAATTAATACTTACAAATGTGAACTTGTTTTTTTTCTGGAGAAATTACTCGTATGTTTGCAATGTTGTAAATTAATAAAACTAATGTCAACGGACGTACACCTAGTTGTTTTGAAATTACATCTTAAAAAACACAGGACAGCCACATTGCTGGATTCCCCCCCCCCCCCCCCCCAAAAAAAACCCTATCATATATATATATATATATATATATATCAAAAATTAATTAAAATTCGGGTAAGCGGTCAATTAAAAAACTCCTTTATTAAATTACCCTATATTTCGCGACAGACTTTGTCGCTTCTTCTGGGGTAAAAAATGTAGAGTTAAAAAATAATAAAATTGAATAAAACTGTGTAGCTAATTATTTTTTTTCCTTCACCATTTCGAGTTATGACACAAACTTGTGTCTTTTTAAATAGAAACCATAGTTGGTTTTGACATCATTAAAAAGCTTATTTTTTGCTGATTTCAATTATATAAGGTTTGATATGGTTATTTTAAAAAATAAAGAGGATATAGACATTTCTATGATTGTTCACTTTATAAGATAAAAAAAAATGTTTGGTGTTTTGTAATTCAAAAAACGAAAAATCTGAGTTAAAATAGTGTTCGCTGGAGCAGTCGAGATAAATATACTAACATTGCTTTCACGTTGAGTCACAGAAGTGAGAGCTGTTAATTTTTACTTTTAAGTCAAGTTAATTGTCAAACATTGACAATTAACTATTAATTAATTTAATTGTAACTTAACTATAAGCGGTGCAAACGGCCGTTAATCATAAGTTTGCATTGGCTATGAAATTTTCTAACGTAGAAAAGCGTGATAAGGTTGAATGTTACATTCTGTGCCAGAAAAATTCTACTAGAGCTGCTGAAGTTTATTTTGAAAATAATTTTGATCGACGTCAGCCGTCGCTACCTACTTTTAAGAGATTATGGGATAATTTAGCAGATTATGGTTCGTTCATTAAACAAAAATCAAAAAAAGGGATGGATGAAGATAGAGAAATAAACATATTAACAAGTGTCGTTCAGAATCCATCTACATCGACCCGACAAATTTCAACAGAAATGGGCTCCTCTCAACGCACTATTGTCAGAGTGTTGAAGAAGCATAAATTTCGTCCCTACAAATTATCAGTATCACAAACTTTACATGAAGGTGATAACATCAGACGAATAGCTTTTTGTAGATGGTTTAAAGATCAGTGTCAAAACGATCCACACTTTTCAATGAAAATATATGGACTGATGAATCTCGTTTCACAAATTGTGGAATGTTTAATAGGCACAATGAGCACATATGGTCTCAAACAAATCCACTTCACGTTGAACATAGGAGACCACAAATTAAATTTGGGTTTAATGTTTGGTGTGGTGTTATAGGATCAACTGTTCTTCCTCCTTTTATTTTTGATGGATCACTAACTGGCAATCGTTATCTTAATTTTTAACAACAAGATTTCGAGGAAATGTTAGATAATTTAAATTTAAGAACCCGAGCAATGCTGCAATGGTTTCAACATGACGGAGCGCGTCCGCGCAATCATCTGAATGTTAGAAATTATTTAAATTTGAACTTCCCTAATCAATGGATAGGACGAAATGCACCCATTGAATAGCCGGCTAGATCCCCTGATTTATCAGTATTGGATTTTTTCTTATGGGGTGTACTAAAGGACACAGTATACAAAAGAACATATGAAACAATCGATGATTTAAGAGAAGCTGTCTTAGTTGCTTTTAATAACATCGATAGGCGTAAAGTCCGCAATGCTACAAATTCTGTTGTGAAGAGATGCAATTTGTGTATTAATAATAATGGAGGTATCTTTGAACATTAATAATGTTGTGTGCCCTTAATAAAAGTTCTTATAGTTTTCATTTTATTACTACATAAGATTTCAAAATAGTTTTCGTTTGGTTTGTATTTTATCAGTTCGAAATTCAATAGTTTTCCATAAAAACCATAAAAATGTCTATATCCTCTTTATTTTTTAAAATAACCATATCAAACCTTATATCATTGTAATCAGCAAAAAATAAGCTTTTTGATGATGTAAAAACCAACTATGGTTTCCATTTAAAAAGACACAAGTTTGTGTCATAACTCGAAATGGTGAACGAAAAAAAATTATTAGCTACACAGTTTTATTTGGCGTAAAATTATCTAAAACTTTTGTCTAAACACTTTTTCTGTAAATTTACTATTAACGATGCTAAGCATGTTTAAAGAAAATCGTAAAATTTAGTTTTCTTTGAATATCTAATAAGCCATTAAAGTTATCGGAGAAACAAAAGCAGTTTTAAATCAAACTCGTAAAACTGCGCATCTTTCCCCTTTTAAGCGTTTTTCTATCTCCAGTAGTTTCTGAGATCCCAATGCTAAACATTCAAAAAAAACTCACCCTGTATATATATATACAGGGTCCAACAACGAAGCGGGGACGGAATATTACACGCGTATTTGAAAGTTAGTCAAATATTTAGTCATCGGATATCCTTCCGTACCATCAAGCGCACGTTTTAAAAATATTTTGTTTTATACAGCGTGTTCCAGATGGAAATGCCAGACTAAAGTTACATTTTTTTAAATAGAACATCCTGTATATTAATAGATAAAATGATCCGCGCTTGAAAGCTGGTTACATCGATATAATGTTGTATGGGTCTAAAGTTGATAGTTTCTGTGTAAATAATTATTTTACTTCATAAATTGATACATTTCAGTAGGCTATTCTGCATAAGGAAAATCAAAATATCCGAAACCAATATAGTAGAATATTTTCTACTAGTATGCACTTTCGTTGCTACGTGAAATAAATTCTGCAACTGCTCGCGTTATACAGGGTTTTCACAATTTCGCAAAATCGAAGAAATCTCGTAATTTTTAAATGGAACAGCCTGTATATTTTTAACTCATTGAAAAGCCCTTTTACTACGCTTTCTATTGATACCTCATTTGATGCACTTAGGATGGATCATTTGCTAATTATTTATTTTTAGATTTGAATTAATTAAAAATGCTTGTATTTTTAGTAGCTAATTTGCGCTTTTAAACCTTCTGAAAGATCGGATATTCAACAAATTATCCATAAATGGTCTATAACAAGAAGAAATCTCATTAGGTACGAGAAACAGTTGATTTTCACTCAGCGGTGAAAGCAAACATTAAATCAATATAAAGTAATATAGCATTTTCAATAGATTCACTGCTGATCAAGTTATCTGGTGTCAGTTCTAAGCTTGTATACTTAATAACCAAGTTGTCAAAAATTTCGTTCCATCTTACACAGTATTTCGTTCAATCTTTAGAAGAAATTGCTATAATGACTAATTTTAGTATTGAAGAAATGGTGAATATGATATTTATTCTTGGGGAGTGTACAAGAAATTGTCTCCTAGCATGTAGAGTATATGCAGAGATATTTCCAAACCTTGAAAGAAAGCCAAGACCGGAAGCATTGAAAGGCTATTAGAGAGATTTACAGAAACTGATAGTGTTACCTGCAAGAAGAGAGAAATAAATAAGCCGGTAATCAATGAAAAAAGCGAATTAGCCGTATTATTAACAATACAGGAAAATCCACATATAAAATATAGACGGTATTTCAAAGGTAACAGCTATTGAAGATAGGAGCGTACCAAAAATTTTAAGTAGTCATAAGTATCATCCGTACCATATGGAATTAAATCGGGAAATGCATGGTGATGATTTCATTAAAAGAACAGACTTTTGTGGTTGGTTATACCAATATAAACTACGTTTATCATCATTTGTATATATACACGCAGTATAGAAATGAAAGTCGTATCTATTTCTGGGTAAGGTGTATTGACAATTAGTAATAACTATGAATCGTCGACGTCTGCACATCCCGGATGGATACGGCTTTCACACATTTTTTCATATATATAGGGTGTTTGATCACTCGCTTTCCTAATTTGGAGGGTATAAAGTTCACAAATTATATAATGTTTTACTAAAAAATCGGGTAGAAAAGTTTTCAAATAAACGCGAAAAGAAATAAGAAAATATAGGAAAATGGTTTTGAGACGGTCTGTATACATAGTGTATATGTTTTTGTGTGTGCCTCCTATGTAAGTTTTATGCTGTCGACTGTTATTAAAAGGCAAAATGCTGACTTGCGAACAATGGACCCACTTGTCGAACTTAAGGCGCTATTGTGCTAACGGTGTCATATTAAGATATTTGCCGCTGAAATTTTAATATTTGTATTTGTATGGACCGAAGTAGTTGTGTCTGTTAAATAGTGTATGTTTTTATTAATTTCCATTTGTTGTTGTCTCATTGAACAGTATGGCTTATAATAATAATGAACTAGTAGATATGGTGTTGATTTATGGTCGAAGCGATCACAATTCTGAAAGAGCTCGGCGACTATATGCGAATAGACAATTGCCCGCAAGAGCTACATTTGTGCAAATATATCAACGATTACGAGACACTGGACGAATATAACTGTGGGGATACTTAAAGGAGCGAGTATATAGTACGGAAGTCAACGATATTGACGAGTTCCGTGAACGTATTATTGCGGAAACAGATCATATACGTGAACGCAATTTGTTTCAAAATGTTTGTGGATCGCTGATACGTCGCACCAAATTATGTGTTCAAGAAAATGGTGAGAATTTTGAGCAATTGCTGTAATCACGCATTTCAAACGAACTAGAAAACGTTAAGTCGCAAAAGAATTTAAATTTAATGTGTTGTAATCGGATATCTTAAAAATTAGTTGAATAGGTTTTTTTTTAATCGTAGACGAATGTGTTTACATAAAGCGAACATGCATCGACATTTAAACCAAATGGTTGTTTTCGCCCATCTGTTGGCGTTTAAATAGAAATAATTTTATGGATGACCGTTTTGATAATAAAAGGCAAACGAGGGCATATTTATTTACTACGTTTTCTTTTTTGTTAAGATCACCGGACATTGTGTTTGAACTAACTAAACAGTGGCTTCTACAAATTTATCCCTAACCTTCCTCAACACAATGTGTACTGTCTAACATAAAAGCTTGGACTTTTTTCCAAAAATTAAAACAATTTAAAAAGAGATATTTTTTTTCCGATCATGAAATGCTTGGCGTACATATACATAGAGTTTAAATAATGTCAACGAATTAACAAACACCCTTTTTATATATAGGAGATTTTTAAATGGTTCACTTGAAACCAAGAGATTTAATTTAATGTAAATCTATTTTAATACGTTTAGTGACGTTCACTGCTAATTTTTAACTCTGTTATTAGTCTCCTGAAGAAGTAGCAAATGGCTACGAAATATGGAAGTTAAAATAAATGAGTTTTTTAGTTGACAGACCGCTTACCCGATTAATTAATTATTCATTACTATAGCACGGTCGATAATATTTACAAGTCTATATATATATTTACAAGTCTATATATATATATATATATATATATATATATATATATATATATATATATATATATATGCGGTCTTGTAATTTTATTTTTGAAGGCATGATTAAACATCTTAAAAAAAGGTTATTAACGTAAAAATATCTTAACAAAAGTTGCACAATAGGGGAGATATTAATATTTAAAAAATTTTTTTTAGTTTTTATTTTTTAAATTTTTAAGTCGTGTTTAAACATATTAGATTAATATTTTTTAATGTTTTTCATACAATACACTTGGCACTAGTTGTTCAAAGTTATCGCCGTGTTGTTAAAGTTTGTTGTTGAAGTTTTGTTCGACGTATCCATGAATTGGCTTAATTTACTAGGGCTTGGTCTTGCCGTTGAATTGCCGCCGTAGCTGCCTCAACGCGGTTACCAAGATCATCTAAATCAAATATTTCGTTGGTGTATACCATAGTCTTCATAACGCCCCATAAATAGAAATATAGGGGGTTAAAGTCGAGTGACCCAGGAGGCCATGGAACAGGACCAACTCGACCAATCCACTTATTTTCATATTATCTAAATGTTGGCGAACTAAAATATTAAAATGCGGTGCGCTATCCTGAAGAAACCGCATTTGTCAACGTACTCGTACTTCTTCCAATAGTTCCATCAACTGATTTTTCAAAAACAAGCAATAATCATATCCATTCAATCGATTTGGCAGCAAAAAGGGGACAATTAATTGTCCGTTGACCAGTCCGGCCCAAACGTTTATCGAAAATCTGTGCTGGAAATTATTACGACGAACAACATGTGGATTTTCGACAGCCCAGATGTGAGTATTACGACAGTTATTTATGCTGTTACGTCATCAGTCGCTAATACAATGAAAGAAAAGTTTGGAATTTCAGCATGTTTTTGTAGAAACCATCCGCAACGCAATGTAAACGTAAAGGATTTTCTTCAGGTGGTAAAGCCTGTACTTTTTGCACAAAGGAAAGGATGTAATTGGTTCTCGCACAGTATTCGCCAGACAAATCTATTTGATACATTGACTTGACGAGATATTTTTCGAGTACTACTAGAAGGATATTCTTTGACATGATTTAACACTTCTTCTACGGCATCTAAAATCCGTTGGTGTTGTCAGGTCCACCGTCTCGACCTTGACGTATTCGCAGTACACCAGTTCCTCGTGCACGAATTACTAGAGCGGTGAATTTTTGTGGAATAGGTGTTGGCCTGTTAGGAAACCGCTTGGCGTACAATCGACTTGCAGCAGCAGAATTCTGGCGTACTCCCCCATAAATTAACAACGTATTCCCTGTTGGTGCGATGGACTATTTTTACTTTCCTTATTATGATTTATTCGGAAGAATTTATGTCAAATCAGCAGTGCAGTGACAGCTGATGAAACAGCTTGACAGATGGGAAAAGTTACTGACATCAGCCTACTTAGTAAAAAATTCACTGATAACCTATCGTTTGAATTTACATTTACTTGGCACAAGTTGTTGATTACTCGTTTTAGCGTTAATAAACTTTTTTTAAGGTGTTTGATTACCCTTTAAAAATAAAAAAAATTAAAAATTAAAAAAATTTAAGAGTAATACCTCTCTTATTATGCAATTTTTCTTAAGATATTTTTACGTTAATGACCCAATTTTAAGGTGATTAATTACACCTTGAAAATCACAAGATCGTAAACACCTTGTGTATGGGTGAAATGACATGAAACGATACTCTAACGATAGCTACGGTTTGAATAGGCGGAAAATTTATTTAGAAAAGTTTAAACGATTTATTTCACACATTTATAGCAAACGCCAAATAAGTTGGCGCGAGGAGGGGTAAGTTCGTGCAGGATTAGAAGTAGTGGGGAGATTTGTATTTGGTTTTACAAATGTCAGATAATTCTAACCTCTGACTGTGTATCCCTTTATGAGCCTCTAGCAAAGACATTATGTTCCGTCAAACGTCAATGACAAATGTATTCTGACAATTACTTGAGTAGGGGGTGGACGTTTTTAAAAACGGCTTCTGCGCACCCCGTCCTCACGCCAACTTAATTGGCGCTTGCTATATGTTTATAATGCAGATGCATTTTAAATTTTTAATTATTAGTATACATCAGAATAATTGAAACATAGGTACATGAGTGAGTAAAACCCCACTAGTTTTGTATAATACAAAGGAATTTTTAATAATATAAAATATTATTAAAAATCTGGTATGAAGAAAACAAATACAGGTTCACTATTAATATTTTTTGTGAACGTGTCCGCACATATGCCTACGTCTCTGGGGAGGGATATGTTCGGACACGTTCACAAAAAATATTAATAGTGAACCTGTATTCTTCACACCAGATTTTTAATAATATTTTATATTATTTCATAACATTTTTTTTGTACGATTACTTTTAATTTATAATTGTATTTAAAATATTCTCATATAATGCATGCATCACATAGAATTTGCGAACATGTATTAGGATTAGCGTAAGTAGAACGACGCGCAATAATTTGAAGTCTGTAAAATCAAATATAATAATTCAAAGCGTATATGGACAATTCGCTTATATTAATTAATAGTAAATACATCACTGTATAATTTAAATGTAAATATTTACGCAAGATATCTAAGTAAATGCGTAAGAACAAATTTCCACAAACGATCTTACCTCAGACCCCCTAGGTTGAAATAGGTTGAAATACTCGAGTGTGGTATTTTTAAAGATTTAACCCTAGAAGGTATACCAAAATAACATACTTGAAAACGTATACTTGGGGTCACCAGTTACCCCAGAAATTAATTTTGGAAAAATAAAAGAAAATTTTTTGAAAACGTTTATTTAGTGAAGCCAATAGCAACTTTAAGTATTTCTCTTACAGTTTAGACAAATATCAGTACGGTGTTCGTTACATACATTGTTGGAATACATATAACATACAACTCTGCATTTTCGATCACGTGAACGAGGACATACATAACATCTTGACGATTTGAGTTTTTTTGGCCCTGGACCAAGCTGTTCCTCTTCTGGAATATGTGTTAGTCCCAGTACTTCTCGTATTTCACTTTGCAGTTTACCGGATATCTTTTTGGAGAGCCTACTTTCCATCCAAGGTTTAGCTAGTTGCAGTCCGAGTGATTGCAAAAATTTATTTCGGGTCACTTTGCTAGCGTTACCCGACACATTATATAACACAAAGGCATTTATCCCGGCTTGATCAAGCATCCCATAGAAATATCTAAGTGGCCATCTTCTTATTTTCCTGGATACGGTGTAGTTGTGAGCCATCTGATCGAATGTATCCACTCCACCCTTGGTGGAGTTGTAAAACTCAATAATTTCTGGTTTCTTCGAAACCTCGTTAACATTCTTGTCAGCGTGCATGGTCGAGATTAGTGTGACAGATTTATTTCTCTTTGGTGTAAACGAAACCAACGTCAAATTGTCTGAGAAAGCAAATTCGGAAGTTAGTACGGGTTTGTTTTTAGAAGGTAAAAAAGAAGGTGGTATTTCTCTTTTATTATGTCTTATTGTTCCCACGATTGTTAGACCTTTGTTGCTAAGCATTTCTTTGGCTAATGGAACAGACGTAAACCAGTTATCCATTGTAATGTTTCTATTTGTTCCATGAATAGATTTGGATAACTCTTTCACTAAATACATTGGAACAGATTCGTTGGTTGGATTGGTGTTTTTTCCAATGTATGGAATAGCACTTATCTTGTAATATGTACGCGAATCACACATACATACAACCTTAATTCCGAATTTGTTAGGTTTAGATCCTATATATACACGAAACGGGCATTTGCCCCTAAAACCAAGTAGCTGCTCATCTATAGTTACGTAGCAGTGAGGAGAGTAACTCTTTGTACAATTTTCTATAAAATCCTCCCATATTTGCCTTATCGGTGAAAATTTGTCTTCACGATTTCTTTTTTCTTTATCGTCAAATCTTAGACAATTCAATAAGAATTTGAAACGTATTGCAGGCATAATGCATCTATATATTAGAGGTCCTTGTGAAGAAAACATTTGTTCTACAGATAGATGTGCATCTTTTCGAGCACCAGCTATGTACAAAAGGCCTAATAGGGCATAGATTTCTACATTATGTGTAGGATGTACGTATTTCGTACCTGGCTGGTATTTGACACTTTGTCTTTCTATTTCTTCATTTGTATGAGTTATAATTTCATTTAAAATTGTAGGAGTTAATAAAATGGCCCAGGCATCTATTTCTGTGGTAATTACACGTGCACTCTTTATTCCAGGTACCTTTACCACGATGTTTCTTGAAGGCGTTCTGCTTTTTGCAGGTTCTCGTGAACTCCATGCAAAACCATTTCTGCCCTTCAAAATTCCTTCACGTTAAAGTGGACGTTCTTTAAACTCATCATCTTCAGAAGAAGTGTCATCGTTGTGTTCCGACAACTCTTCCACCTCGTCCTCACTGTCACTTTCTGCAAAATTGTCTTCAATATCGCTTTCTGCTTCATCGTACCATTGTAAGACAGTTTTTTCAAAGTCCGGATCTAGAGCACTAACGGTTTTTTTTTGACATGTTTCACAAATATTCTATCACACGAAATTACAAACAGTATTATTTCACAATACGCAAACATATCCTGAGGTCACTCACAACCCCAAATAATTTTTATTGAGAAAATGATAACCGGCAACGTAAGGTTCACTGCACGCGTTTATACTATTCACAATCGACTAACCTTACCTAAGTTATCAGGGCCACCAAGCGCGAAATAAGAATATAAGTGGGAAAATTCAATTCTGTTGGGGTCACTCGTAACCCCGTTATATCTTCTAGGGTTAATAAAAATCTAAGAAAGACTTTAAAACAATATGTGTATTCTTAACAATTCCCACAAACTTTATGATAGTAATTAGGTTTCGGTTAAACAATGAGATATTTTAAGATTTAGAATATATAATCTGTGAAAATACAAATGTATACAATAAAGGAATTTTTAACAGTCTGCATCGTGTTGTATTATTTCTTTGTGTTTACATTGGATGCTAGGCCTAGTTACGTAGAACCCAAAATATAACCCTTAGATACACAGACAATATTTAAGAGTCTAGAGAGAAATACACGTGACTATTATGCCATTATCAAAAAAATATATTTTAATCTTAATCTTAATGGATATAAGTGTAAAGCTCTTATGGGTGAGTGGGTGGTGGATTGATTTATGAACTGTAACTTCACCACGGCATTTATTTAAATATGCTTACATTCTCTCGTATTTATTGTACAAATATAATCTCTATTTGTAATGTATATAACGCATAAGTATTTTTTACTTCGCATGTTTGAATTAGTCCGACGCCGTAAACGGCATGCCTAATCGGATTCTATTTGTACGGACGAAATATCAGAACTCTAGTAATGATTTAACAAATAAGGAAATTTGTCAAAGGAAACCGAGTAATAGAGGTTAATAATAATTAAGAGAAGATATTCTATCTTTTCCTTCTCCTCGGTTATATTAGAGATTATATTTAAGGGACCACATTTGTTACAAAAGGTATTTATTAGATAACCAGAAATGTGATTTTATCTCTTTAATGATACCCTGGTGTATAAACCGAGAACAAGGAAATTCTCACGCACTCCCAACCTAACACACTACTAATTATATTTTAAGGAGCTCGAAGTGTTAGCTGACAGAAAAGGAAGTACGCCAATTAAATTGACTCCGCAAAAAAAGAAAAAGCTTTCGCAGAAAACTGGGAAACCTATTCTAATAAACTTCTTATTTTTCTATCAGGATTATTGAAAGCTTTAATAAAGTTCGATTTAATCGTTTGCGCTTTTACTTCCTTCTAAAGCAAAATTAACTAATCCTTGCAGTTTTATTATCTCATAAGCAATTAAGTGTACAGCGATTGTTCAATAAAAGCACGTTTTGATACCGAAAGAGTTTTTCAAAATTGAGATAAAACTAAAATCTTTGCTTTATTAATGTCTATAAATAAATATCAAGTCAGCCTAGGCCATTTTCGTTGAACAAAACAAAATCGTATTATAAAGGCAAGAAATAATGACATTTTGAAAATGTCACTGTAAAATCTTACGTCAAGGAATTGAAGTAATGCTATGCAGTAAACTTTGAAAGAAAGCATGTCCAATGCAAATGTGAAAATTGGCAAATTGGAGTATCGAGGCATTATTAAATACTTGTCTTTGTAGAGGTTAAGTGGTAACGAAATTTACGAATATATGCTTAACGCACTTGGTGATCAATGCCCATCATATACGACTCTTAAGAAAAACTCTCCGTTATAATCAAAAAGCATAGCTGTCTCTAATGAGGCAAGTTTTTGAAGACGTTAGAATGGTGACTCTTAGAGCGTTTATTCTTGATGCTGGTACGTAAACAGTTTAAACTGTCTACATATCACTCCGTATGGGTTATTGACACCAGGTTATTTACAATCTAAAAACTGTACGTATCTGTCATCAAAATACAAACTATTATTTTTCCTGCTGAAAGTTAAGGTTGAAATTTCTTCGTCTTTGAAAATTCTGCCTGCTTCCTGCATATTCTGGTATTTAGATTCTGGTTCTTAATAATAACATCAAAATTCATATCCCATATTAAATTTAATAGACCAGAAAAATCTAGCGGGGCCAATCATGCATTAGACACACATCACAATATGCCGATTAAAGGGTTAAAACTTGTCAAAGCCATCAACAACCCCAGAGATCTCGACGCACACGAAAGCATTCATATCGTTAAAAACAAACGCAATTAACTCGGACAATGGTCCGATCCTATACAGTTTTTTTTATTTCTTAGAAAAACGGTAGAAAAGGCTGAGAGCGTGAAAATAGAGAATAAACTCGTTGGTTGTTTCCGATTTCTTAAGCTAGGTAAGTTGTCGTAATTTTTAGTCTGTATATCTTTATTTTAAAGTCAGTATATACGTGGACGCCATGTAAAGTTGTCGCGTTATTATATGTGTTAGCTTTACTGTGCCCCATGTGCGACACTTTTATTAGTGGTTTTTACCTACTAATGATGACAACTTAGTTATCGAAATACGTATTTAGAATACGATTATTAATTGTGGTAAGGGGTTTTATACCTTTTCTTGAGGGATAAATATGATTTTAAAATATATTTTTTAATTAAATATCCTTGTCATTGTTGAACAAAAGGCTGCCGAACCTTATTATTGTTGAACTCCCAGAGCAGAACTCTATTGAAATTCGTAAAAATATTCTGGGTGTTTCATTTAAAATAAAAAAGTTAATATTATTTCTGATTAAACCGGAAGTTAAATAGATATGCTCTTCGAATTCCCTATTTGCATTAACTTAACTGTGAAACGTCTTATTAAAATCAAAGTCGCCGTATCAAAGATATTCGAATGGATCCATACATTTACCTAACCTTGTATAATTACATCTTTCTATTTTTCATAGGTTACCTTTCTATTTCAAGGATAACCGGTAGAATTCTACCTCTGTATTTTCAGATACAGAGCAAGATTGTATACTATTATCAGGATAAAATAAAACAAATTTTAATGAATTTCACTTTTTAATTAACACTGTAACGGTCGTTTCGCTCCAACCTGAGCTTCTTCAGACATATAACTAACTTATTTACAAATTTTTTTAACACAAGTATACGGTAACAAACACAAAAAAAAAATAAAAAAAAAATTTGTAAATAAGTTAGTTATCAGAATAATTGAAACATACATGAGTAGGTAAACCCCACCCATCTGGTGTGAAGAACACAAATGCAGGTTCACTATTAATATTTTCTGTGAACTATCCTTTCTCCAGCAGGGGCGTGCCGATGAGCTTGTAGAAAAGCGAAATACGTATCTACGTCTCTGGGGATAGGATATATTCGGACACGTTCACAGAAAATATTAATAGTGAACCTGCATTTGTGTTCTTCACACCAGATTTTTAGTAATATTTTATATTATTAAAAATACCTTTATATTATACAAAACTGGTGGGGTTTACCTACTCATGTATGTTTCAATTATTCTGATACATTACACATGCGGTTAAGCCGTAGTATGAGTGAAGGCACAAACAAAATGCAGTTTTCTAGAGAGTTGGCTGTGCTAACCTTTGGAAGGGCGTCGTTACTTCACAGTAATTATGTGGACGGTATGCGAGGTACTTCGGCTGTCTGACAACAGGTAGCGCCGAATTTACTTCTGCGCTCGGTCTGGATAATTACGGTGATAGGGCGAGGTGGTTCTTTTCTGTGAATGTGTCTGGAAATATCCTTTCTCCAGCAGGGGCGTACCGATGAGCTTGTAGAAAAGCGAAATACGTATCTACGTCTCTGGGGATAGGATATATTCGGACACGTTCACAGAAAATATTAATAGTGAACCTGCATTTGTGTTCTTCACACCAGATTTTTAGTAATATTTTATATTATTAAAAATACCTTTGTAATAAGTTAGTTATATGTCTGATGAAGCTCAGGTTGGAGCGAAACGACCGTTACAGTGTTAATTAAAAAGTGAAATTCATTAAAATTTGTTTTATTTTATCCTGATAATAGTTATAATGGAATTTCATCAAGTAAAGGCTGAAACAATTATATATTTTAAAGATTGTATACGATCTGATAATCGAAAACGTATGATAATTAATATTTACTTAATAAGTACTATGTGATATGATAAATAAAATAAATGAGAATTTATTAAAAACTATTTAATTCATTACAAACACGTGGTGTAAACAAAATACTAGAAAACTCTTTGACGCAATACTGCCATAAAACGTATTTACGAAGTCACTTGTACGCCGTTATTCAAGGCTTTCGTTTTTTTTTACAACATTTTTACTGCATGAAATACACACGCTGTTCTCTTCCATTAGCTGTATCTGGCTGCATTATCACAGGCTGTTTATATTCATTATTTTTCATTGTTTTTATTATGGGAACATGTTCCATTCTAACGTTCTTTTTTCGTTTACTGCATTTTCTGCCCTCTAACTTTACTCATTTTCGCTGTGCGCACATCTTGTAGTAATAACAATTTTCCGTACAGTAACGCCAACAAAACGACATTTTCCTGGAATATTATACTGAATTTCTAGAGTTACCTCGCAGACTAAAAGAAGTATAATACGTATATAAACAACAACTTATAAGTTTTAAATTTATCAAAAATAATAAATAAATGCAAAATACCACAATGCTTTCTAATATTGGAAACATTTTTTTAAATTTCCACATCCTTAAATGTTAATTTACGGTAGGGTTACCATTTTACATGTTTAAAAGAATCTTAATCTGTTTGACATGCAAACGCAGTTCTCTTTTCGCTGAGCTTCTCTAGCAACAATATTTTGCTCCAAATGTTTGTTAACATCTTAAAATTGTGGTTTTCATGTATTAAGAAAGCAAACTTAAGGAATATATCAATTAATGTTCTTAAATGGATGTACGAAGTGCTTCGCATATCGTCGGCTTACTTTCAGATCCTCCTAAGTCTGAGGTTTACTATTTGTGAGATTTTGACGCAAATGCGTCTTAAATTTTCTTATTCATCATCCTGCAAAACCCAATAAGTCTATTTTCAAAAGAGCGACATCTATTGGAAGAATATAAAACCTTCTATGTCGTTTTAATCACATGACGTTACTCAAAAAACTTCTAAGTCTGCATTCTGCATTCAACCGTCATTGTTCAAGAAAGTATATGTTAGTGATTCTCCCTCATTGTTGGACAAAACAGAAAATTGTGAATAGAGTTACCTCATTGATTACAACACAAGGTAAGTAATTCACAACTATGTTCATAATGTTAGCAATTGGGTTTTGTTATGATAAATTTCTTATAGTTTTACGAATATGACTTAGGCGGTTTTGATTTACCTAGTTTCATGGCAAATATTGTTAAAAAATAGATTTACACGGTTTTGATTCAAGAAGTTTTCTTACAATTAACTATTCAAACATTGTTTAAGATATTACATTAATGTATATTTTTACTTTCGATTTATCAGATGTATGGAGGTAGGAGCAGAAACCAGTTTATGTTAGCTTTAGCTACAAACAAACAGAACGAAACTAATAATGCAGCAAATTCGTCAAGTATGGATAGTCTATTAATTCTCTTTTGAAATTTAGTAAAACAAATAACAGCAATAATAATGCTCTAGAAATGACTGCAAACAATGAGGCTGATATTGGCAATCGCTTTGAACTTCATACGGAAATAGAAGAAGCTATGAAAGCGTTGGATGATTATGGCGAAAAAAATAATGAATTACTTTTATTGAATGATCTGAATAGTAAGTACCCTCTAAATTTTTATTATGTAATATTATTACGGATCGTAGGTTCCCAAAAAACTGCATTTTCCAATACCATCCCAGACATTGTCAATATAGATGATTCGGAGCAGCGATGTGAGAATGATTTTGCAGAGACTGGTACTTTAGGCATTTTTATGAATAGTAAGTACCTACTTTTTTTTTTAAGTAAGACTCCTATATTATTATCACGGATAAATTGTAGGCTCACCAGAAATTGTATTTTTCAATAACAACTCAGAAGTTGTCAATGGAAATAACGTGCAAGATGATGCAGATAACGATAACGATATTGCCAAGGATGGTAGTTCAAGCCCTTTTATACACAATCTCGAACGATGTGATAATGATCAAAGCTACATACCAAATGAAAGCGAAATTGAAGAGAGCGAAGACGAGTATGTTGAAATGACCACCCAGGAAAGAAAAAATTTGGATAGAGAAGATTATGGACAAGAAAACAACAAAATTTTGAGCGAAAACATTGAAGAAGAAGACAACGAAACCCAAAGAAAAAGTAGGAAACGAAAACCTGATACAACAAGTTGGAGAAGGCAGAAGTGTAAGATTAAACGTGAGAAGGGTGAAAAATATGATTGATTAAGAAAAAAAGCAGACGGCAAGTGGACATTTGACGTACCCAAACCACCTCGTGAAATGAAACCATTCTGTAATTGTAAGATGTCGGAAAAATCAAAGAAAATTCAGTGCCGAATCTTCACAGAAGAAGACAGAGAGAAGATTTTTAATGAATTTTGGCAAAATATGACCTGGTTGCAAAAGAAAACGTACATTTCAAGCCTTGTAGACAGTTTGGCTCCAAGAGATTTGAAAAACAAAATCAATCCAATTTCAAGGCGCTCTAATACATTTATATGCCATTTAAAAAAAAATGGTGTTCGTGTAAGAGTTTGTCAGGTTATGTTTATTAATACTTTGAGTCTGGGAACTTGGTCCTTGCATAACTGGGTAAATAAGAATAATGATATTGATTTAGGTAATACTGAAGCTGATGTTGATTTGCCTCACATAGAGAGGGTCAACCCTAGACATGAAGCAGACAAAAAATTACTACGGAATTTTTTTCTTGAGCTGCCAAAAATGGAATCCCATTATTGTAGAGCTTCATCAAGTAAGAAGTACTTGGAGCCCATTTGGCAAAGAAAAACTGCATTATACAGAAGTTACGTTGAATATTGTGAAGACAAGAACGTTAAATCTCTTTCGATTAAGACATTCCATGAAGAGTTTGCTTTAAATAATTTAAGCTTATATTTTCCAAAAAAGATCAATGTGATCTTTGCGTTTCACATAAGGCTGGAAACGTCAATGACCAGATATATAAAGAACACATTGCCAAGAAAAATAGAGCACGTGATGAAAAATCATCAGATAAAAGCACAGCTCGGCACGTTTTTACGATGGACCTCCAGTCAGTATTACTTTCTCCAATGCTTAAAGCTTCCAAAATTTATTACAAAAAGAAATTGGTGGTCCACAACTTCACATTGTATGATTTAATAACACAAGATGCATATTGCTTCCTGTGGCATGAAGCTGAGGGAAGAGTAACGTCAAATGAATTTGCAACAATTTTGTACAATTTCATAGAATCAAATTTGCCTGAAGCGGAAGAAATTATTTTGTATAGTGATGGGTGCTCTACCCAAAACAAAAATGTCACTTTGTCGAACGCACTGTTGCATTTGTCAATAAATAAAGGCATGATTATTACCCAGAAGTATGTCAGCGGACATACCCAGATGGAATGCGACAGTATGCACTCCACAATTGAGCGAAAGATCCGCAATAGAGAAATTTATTCGCCTGCTGGGTATATTGCTGCTTGCAAATCGGCCCGATCACATCCACGGCCCTATCAAGTTGAATATTTGAATCATAGATATTTTAATAACTTTTCTGGACTAAAGTACCACACTTCCATTCGTCCTGGCTATAAAACAGGAGATCCTACAGTTAATGACATGTGTGCCATTCAGTACAGACCCAACGGAAAGCTATACTACAAATTAAATTTTGACGATGAGTGGATGGTACTAGAAAAGAGACAAAGTAGGAAAATTCAAGAAAATGGTGAAATAGTTCCTCTTTATCAAAATCCACTACCAATAAAGAAAAGTAAATACAATCACTTACAGCAGTTAAAGCAACTCATACCTTCAGACTATCATCTTTTTTTATGATACCCTACCGTTTGAAGCAGACTAACAATTATTGCAATAATTATTGCTTTATACTATTTTTTTATATTTTATGTATATATACATATTAAAATACATACTCATTTCATTATTTTGCCTTCGTTTGTTTTCATTGTTTAGTTTAAGCCTCGGTTTAAGTAAAATTCAGAATAAACAAAACCGCCTAAGTCTATAACAATTCCTGCTTTTTTTGTTTTAAAACCTCTTATGTCTGATAAAAAGTTACTATAATAAAATTTTTGGTAAAACTTAGTGAGAACAAGTAAAAAATATCGATAACTAACATTTAGTAAAATACCAGTTCGCACGAATTGTGCTAAATAATTTCAACACGTTTTTTGTCTCTTCTGTAAAATTTGCCTGAAATGACTTAGGAGGATTTGAAAGTAGGCCGACGATATATAAGAATCCGAAATTGGTGGAGACTGTGGCTTGTAATCTGAAACAGAAATAAGAAAAACACCCTAACCACAATATATAACAATAAATACTATATACGCATTTCGGCAACTAAGTTGCCATCTTCGGTAGAATAACCTTAAAACTTAAAAAAAGAAGAGTGTTAAACGTAGCGTTTTAAATGGTGGATGTCTGAATTAGCTTTCAGTCTCTCTGTTATCATCCTCAGCTTGTCGCTGCTGCTATTACAATTCCACACAAGTTATGTTTATTCGCTAAAAAATGCAGTGGGGTAAGGAATATCAACTTAATCAACTTTTCATAAATAACATGTTTTGAATTCCTATGCCAAAACCGACTGTTACCGACATGCTACTTCAAATAGTGCACAATAAGCTCTAACGATTTGTGTAAAAACAATTAACACCATCTTACACAAACATTTGAAAGTGTGTAAATTTTAATTCGCTTAACTTCTCCAAAATATTACAGTTCAGAAAACAACACAATGGATCATCTCATATAGTGTAAAGCACGAGCTTGAGTATACTGCAATAATCCAGAAAAACTGACAATCGACACTTTGGATCTTTGAAAATAAGTCGACGCCAACAAAATCTGTTCGAGAAAAAAAAACGAAACGGAGGAATCATCACCACATTTTTTTTAAATTAATGGAAATATTTCTATTGTAACGCTGAAGACGTGTCATACTTTTAATATAAAATTGTATATTAAAAGTTTGTTTACGGCAAGGTTATTCAAAAGAAATGATCATTTTGCATCAAGTTAACGTTCGAACACGAACGAATATTGATGTTGATGAGATCTGCACTTAATTATTTCCTTTTATTTCTACGTATAAAGAATAAGTTATGGAGTTTACCTATTACAATTTGTGATGTATTTGATGAATACCAATAAGCACCGCATTCTAATAGACGCCGCAAGAAAATAATGCAGAATGAAATTTAGTAAACGCCGCATCTTTTTGCCATGTGCACACGGTCAACACCACGCAGATAAGAATTCCCCGTCAAACACATTCAGAATGAATTCTCTATGTGATAATAAATCATTGTTTTGTGACAAAATTAAGTCGCATTACAATTGCTTTGAGATGGAGAGCAAAAGAAAATACAAAAGCTATGATCTCGAATTTAAGTTATTAACTGTTATTAACTGAGCAAAAGAAGTTGGCAATCGTGCTGCAGCGAGGAAATATATTTTGAGTGAAAAAGTGTGCTTTACTGGAGAAAGCAAGAAGTGACTCTAGTACTAGTATAGTACCTATACGTTCATTTCTATGTACGCACCTACTTAATTTCTACAAAGATACCCAATTAATTTTTAGTTGAATATATGAAAGAACCATGGCGAAAAGAAAGATTAGATAAAGAATACTTGGAGATTGCCGGAAGGTGTATCTCAGGTGTATTAGATGAAGCAGTTTTTGACTGGATTTTGCAACAAAGAGTAAAATTATAGAAGATATCACGACGCGGTATTCAAGAAAAAGCACGAGAATTGTTTGTAACACTGGAAAATAATTCGCGTGCTAACTTTAAGGGCAGTAGCGATTAGTTACAGAAATTTATGGTCAGAAGCCATTTATATTTAAGTCGTAGAACCATTTCAGCTCAAAAAGATCCCGATGATCCAAACAGGAAAATTATATCTTACATTATGCATGTGTCTAATACGGAAATTTAATAAAATTCTAAGACACGATTTATTTATTACAATGGACGAGACTAGCGTTTTTTTCGATATTATTTCAAATGCAAAGTTGTCACCAACTGGGTCTAAATCCGTGCAAATGTAGTCGACTGACCATGATAAAAAAAAACACGCCACCATTGTATTGGTAGCAAAAGCAGATGGAACCAAACTGAAACCAATACAAGATGTAAAAAAGTTGCAAAATATGACAGGCGTCATTGTAAGAAGTTTCAAAAATGGTTGGATGAATCAGGATCTTGCCATCCGCTAGCTCAAATTCGGTTTTTGGAAAATTTTTCATTTCCAAAGACGTCTTCTAGCATGAGGTAGTTATTAATGTCACATTAGTTATAACACAAATGTTGCAGTAGTCCTTAGGGGATGTACCAAATATTTACAGGCACCTGGTGTTTCTTGGAACAAATCATTTAAAGAAAAGATATCAGAGTTCTACGACAAATTATTGCCACGAACTGAAAAAAAAGAATATACACGTGGAGGAAACCTAAAAGCTCCCCCAAAGCGTTACTTTTAAAATGAATTCTGGATGCTTGGAAACAACTGCCTACTACAATGATAATTAAATCATTTAAAGTATCTGGTCCAAGTATATGTGTATATGTCCGAAAGGAATTGAATATGATTTGATTCATTGTATTAAGCCAAGACAAGCACATGAAAAGGCGGTAGAGTACAGTGGCAGATCGAAGAACTAACCATTGAAAAAGATATGGAGGTAGCAGAGGTCAACAAAGTTCTTGTAGACAGCGATATAGAAGATGCGATAAATTAGATAAACGTGGTTACATAAAAAAGTCATTTGAAACATACCTCAGCAGGTAAAATAAAATTTTGTATAAAACGAAAACATTTTTGATAATATAAAGTATTATTAAAAATTTTTCTTTTTTTAAAAAAGGAGTAATCAATTGTACCCTATCAAACTGCTATCAGTATCTCACATTACAGATTTTCTTTTTTATCGCAAATATTGGGCACTATTTCGACGCTAAAAGAAATGAAGATATTTAATATTTACGTTTTATTCTGATGTTGTTATATGTTCATTATGATCAATATTATTCGTTTCGTAAGTTACAAATTTTACGTAACATAATACATTGAAAATATGAAAAAAAGTTATATTAATTTACCTAGGAAACTTCCTAGCTATCGCGATTGTACATGCTGTGTGCAGACAAGCCGTTAATATGATGTGGTTAACTTTGTCGTAATGTAACTGAGTACATAGTTGCTCGCTGCTCAATGAGATTCTCTTAATAAAATAAAAACGACCTTCCTAGAGAACACGTGAAGAGAGAAACTTTGCACAAGATACACTTTAATGTGCTTAATAATTGGATTACAGCTTTAATTTGATGCTAGGAACTTTGTATAACGAAACGAAACGAGATGTATGTTATTTTAGCGTTAATCCAAATGTTCAGACAGTCTTTCGGTTTTTCTATTCTAATACGAAAACTATAAAATTTTTTAACAATTCGATCATTCTTTTTTCTTAGACAATAGGAATAACATGAAGGTTAACTCAAGAAAGAATGGAAAAAAATCTACGAAAACCAATTAGACTGCATTATTCTAATGGCATCATAAAAGTATTATGAAACTCCCAATGCAAATATATGTATTCGTTTAACGTAGATTGAATGAATACATTTCTCCTGCTAAACCTGTTTTTATTAGGCTCAACAAATACAGAGAATCCCTGCTACGGAAATAATAACTCACAATTATTCTCCAGTCTTGCTTTCGCAAGCTGACTGCCATACCGACAAAATTTATTCTTGTTTAGTCTTGGGACAGAATGCCCTCGACTCATGTAAATTCAGTTGAATAAACGAGACTGGCTATAAATTTAAATTACGGTTTCGTCATTTGATAAAAATTCCTGGAAGTCATTGTCTTAATTGGAGGATAATGTAATTATAAATTTCTCTAAATTCATACAATTTGAATTTTGGATAGTTAATTACTAAATGCAAACTCTAGCATTGTTATTTTAAAATGAAAATGTCGCCATGACAACTAAATTGTTTACGTTGATTGTTTACATACCAACGATGCGTCTGTATCTTTCTAAACGTCGTAATTAACTCTCCGAAGACGGATTTTTTTCTTTTGAAAATCTTATCCTTTTATCTAACAAAATAATAATTCTAATTAATGATTTAAGGAAATGAAAATCAGTTCACTCGGCCGTTACAACAAAGAGACAACGTGCTATTCATAAAATGACCAGCGTCAGAATACCGCGAAAATCTTAATTTGATAGTTAAAGTTCGATCTAATGATTTACAGTATTTTTTTTCGAGACACAAAATTAATTAAATATCACTTAACTTTCCTCGAGTGATTGCAGTCCCTTTTGACGGTACATATGGCGTCTGTTCGGTTAGGATATTTCAAACACGTGCCAAGATGCAGCGTAATAATAATCTACGAACATCGAGGTTGTATCGCAGAATTATTTTGTACCCCAACTTGTTAGGTATATTATTGACACCCTAAAGAAAAAGATACCACGCGTCTTAGCGATACGTAATACAACCAAGCAGTTAACAGGAATAAAAAAGATAGCGTAACTTACCAAGAGCATTTTTTTTAAGTTCTAAGTACAGCGTCGCTTGAATCGAAATGATCATACAGTGCGTCCATAAAGTATGGACACAAGCCCGTAATAACGCTATTGTGCATTATTTGACAAAATGCAAAGATATGTCGATTAATGTTTTTTATTAGCTATATTTAGATGCTACCATTTTGTTTTTTCCGTCGCCCTTGAATAAGTTATGACGTCATTGATAATTTTTTTAAATGTCAACACCATTTTTTTTTTTGGATTTTGAAAGCTTTTACAATTCGTTATTCGATGATGTAAAAATTTTGGTATGTTACATTAGAAAATTTTTGAGTAATAATTTTTCATTTTCTGTCATTCCCAAAGTGATTAGGTAATTTTTTTGACAGATTGTAAATAATCCTAATCACAACATTTTTATTTAGTCCTAATTGTTGATGTATAGTGTTTTAATTATTCATTCTCTGAGATGCATTTATCTGAACGGAAACGCATTGAGGTGCTCATGATGATTGGGTTCGTCGAAATGTTAGGAAGTAGCGGAGTTGTTTAATGAAACGCATCCTGAACTGGACCCTATCGGTTTTTCAACTGTAAGTAAAATCCACAGAAAATTTTTGGAAGAAGGGTTCGTTCGAGATAAACCAAAAAGTGGACGTCCATCAACGGCCCTAGACACTAAAGTTGACATTTTGTTAACAGTTCAAGAACGTCCTCACACAAGCACATGGCAACTTAGTCGAGAATTTGACGTAGCAAGGGGTGGAGTCGGGAAACTTTTGCATAAATCAAAGTATCATTCCTATAAAATGAATTTAGTTCAAGAGTTGTCTGAGGATGATTTTGATCGGCGTTTGGAATATTGTGAACAGCTGATGCAAATTTGTGATAATGACCCTCTATTTCTCTTCAACATTTTGTTTTCTGACGAAGCTACTTTCACATTGAATGGCACTGTGAATAGACAAAATTGTCGATTTTGGTCGACACTGATAATCCTCATTGGATGCAAGAGACACATACCCAATACCCGAAAATACTAAATGTATGGGCAGGGATTATCGGCGATCGCATTGTGGGACCGTTTTTCTTCGATGGAAACTTGACTGGGGAAATATACTTGAATTTTTTGAGGAATAAATACCCGTTTTAGCGGTTCTTTTTCCTAATAATGAGGATCCACATTTGCCAGATCGTAGAATTTGGTATCAACAGGATGGTGCTTCTCCGCACTATACGTTACCAGTAAGGCAATACCTCGATAATACATTTCCTAACAAATGGATTGGAAGAAGAGGGGCAATTGAATGGCCAGCTAGATCGCCTGATTTAACCCCATTGGGCTTCTTCTGGTGTGGTTACTTAAAATCAAAAGTCTATGCGATACAACCGAAAAATTTGGACGTTTTACGACAACGCATCATCTACGAAACCAGACTAATAACTCCCGAAATATTACAGAATGTGCGAAATGGAATTTATCATCGCTTAGGATTTTGTCAACAAAATAAAGGAAAACATTTTGAGCATTTGTTATAAATTTGATATTGAAAATGTCAAAAATAAAACTTAGAATTAGAACACAATTTACTCAAAAATTATCTAATGTAACATACCAAAATTACAAAAATTGTAAAAGCTTTCAAAATCCATAAAAAAAAATGGGGTTGACATTTAAAAAAATTATCAATGACGTCATAACTTATTCAAGTCGACGGAAAAAAACAAAATGGTAGCATCTAAATATAGCTAATAAAAAACATTAATGGTCATATCTTTGCATTTTGTCAAATAATGCACAATAACGCTACTACGGGCTTGTGTCCATACTTTATGGACGCACTAAACTTGGCATAGCTAGGCAAGGTACCGAAAGGGATATGTTATTGTTATTTGTATTCATCACAAAAGTCAGCTGTACTGATTCCAAAGATAACGAGCAAAAAGCAAACTAGATAATAATAATGGAATTGCTCAAATGTGAAATAAAGAGACAAGATTCACTAATTAAATTAAACGAAATTACAGAAACAGCAAAAATAAATTAAGAAACTGGAGCATTGTGTAAAATGAAGGCCTCTGAAACTTAAATACTAAAACTAATTGAAGATTCAATAACTAGAAAATGTAAAATCTTATACTAAAATAAGATATTTGCAGTTTAGTATGAATGTGTCCATACGTTGTAGCAAGCCTTGCATAACCACGTTTATAAGCGTTAAAAATACAGAAGCCTTCCGTGTTCCAGTATATTTTTAACAAGTCCTTGCGAACTTTCACCAAATTTAACAAGAGGTTGTGTTAAATATAGAAACGGCATTCCGAGTTCTAAATAAATATTTAGCTTTTCGAAACTTTATTTAGGTTACTGTGTTAGTAAATCTACTCGAATATTGACAGACTATGTATACCTCACTTATGCAAATGTAGTAGGTGGACAAACTACAAAAAAAAAGACGCAACCGAACAGTGTTTAATGGTTTCAAAAAAAAATCTATCGCATAAATATTACAGTTAGTTTGTACTATCGTAAAAATCAGTTGTAAAGAGCTTATAACATGTCTTTCAATAGACGATTGTACTTGTTTTTAATGGAAGTGTGGAATATTGTAGAAATATTTTTAATAAAAAAAATATTGACACTTTTAATATACAGTGTGTAAGAAGAATACCTGCTATCCTTTTGAAACTAGATAGAATGTATAAAAACAATTAAAAAAGCTTAATAAAATTTATGAAATACAAAGCTAAGTTTTTTAAACTGCCTTATCTCTCATTATGAAACAGACATGTAAAAAATTTACATATCTGTAACTGTATACTTGGACAAAACCTCGTATTTCCAGAATTTACTTCTGCTTAAGACATATGTTTCTGCCATCTATAGGCGTCGTCAGTTAAGCTAGTGAAGCAATGTATACAAATGATACAAATCTTTATAAATAGATCTGTATCTGTATATGACATTAAGCCGAAATCCCTTACCAGATAAAGCAAATTTCATCCTATATCCATCTGGCTTATTTATGGACAACCCGTATTGTTTCGTTTTTTGTATCAGCTTAGCTGGTCAAACGAAAGATCCCTTTTTTCGGAAAAGTCTCTTTCGTCCGTCAGATGTCACTTATTAAATAAGTGCCACCTTATAGGATGAAATTTGCTTTATCTGGTAAGGGATTCCGGCTTAATGGCATATACAGATACAGATCTATTTATAAAGATTTGTATCATTTGTATACATTGCTTCACTAGCTTAACTGACGACGCCTATAGATGGCAGAAACATATGTCTTAAGCAGAAGTAAATGCTGGAAATACGAGGTTTTGTCCAAGTATACAGTTACAGATATGTAATTTTTTTACATGTCTGTTTCATAATGAAACAAAAGCGTTATATGTGCAGATTAACGTATAGATATATTTAAAACCTTTTTTGTATATTTACCACCATCTGGCTTATTTATGGACAACCCGTATTGTTTCGTATTCGTATTGTTTCGTTTTTTGTATCAGCTTAGCTGGTCAAACGAAAGATCCCTTTTTTCGGCAAAGTCTCTTTCGTCCGTCAGATGTCACTTATTAAATAAGTGCCACCTTATAGGATGAAATTTGCTTCATCTGGTAAGAGATTCCGGCTTAATGGCATATACAGATACAGATCTATTTATAAAGATTTGTATCATTTGTATACATTGCTTCACTAGCTTAACTGACGACGCCTATAGATGGCAGAAACATATGTCTTAAGCAGAAGTAAATGCTGGAAAAACGAGGTTTTGTCCAAGTATACAGTTACAGAAATGTAAATTTTTTACATGTCTGTTTCATAATGAAACAAAAGCGTTATACGTGCATATTAACGTATAGATATATTTAAAACCTTTTTTGCCTTATCTCTAATAATAATGAATATTTTTGACTGAGTTCTATAAAGTAAATGCAAAAACAGAATACAAAAACAAACTAATGACAATTTGCTGTGTACTTAACAATTTCTATGAAAAAAATGATGAATAAGTTTCCATTTCGCCATCAAATTATTTAGCAACGTCACCGAGCCTGACCTATCTTACTTAAATCTTTATTGGGGGTTTGTTTATTTACTTTTACTTCGTTAACTTCACAATAATGTTCGTATGAATAGAACTGTTCAGTGTGCACATTGCTATTAATAAGAACAGTCAATTGTTACACATTTTAATTTGTATCTGTTGTTTATCATCGTTTAAAGAATCGTTTATCAACCTGGGAGTCGCGACTCCCAGGTTAAGAGTTGAGTTTCATATCACTGATTGAGTTTAATATCACAAGGAAGGTCGCGAAATAGCTTAAACAATAATGAAAAATCATTTTATGAGAACAAATCATTTATTATAACCATTTTACTTATAATAAGTACACATGTAAAGAAAATAAATTAATGTGGTGGTTGCATTTGTTTTTCATTTAAAAGTTTCTCCATGCGTACATCCACGTTAAAAACACGCAAAATCAAATTATTTCGGGTGATAAGAGACGATTCCTGTATTTAGCGTTTAAGGCAGCTATAGACAAAGAAATATTTTCGCAGAGATAAGACGTGGCTAAAGGGATTACTATTTTCAATTCTTCGGTTACTAAATTTACATATTCATTTGGACGAGCAAGCCAAAGCGCAGACATGTTTATGAGCTGGTCGTAAATCTCAACTGCTAACATAGCAGCGACAACAACGCTTTCACTAAACGGATTCAGTACCCATCTCTTCGAGAAGTCATTTTTGCCTTCCGGGAAATACCCCGTCAACTGAGTTTTTAGCTCACGCAAATGCATCTTTATGCAATCCAAACTGTTGTAAATAATAGTGTCTTGTTCATTCAAATTTTTCTTAATATAATCCAAAGTGAATGGGAACATATCCAAATTTTTGCTTTGAAATCGAATAATCCAGATATCAAGCTTCTTATTGAAAGCATGAACTTTTTCTGCCATTAATAAAATGTTTTTATCACGTCCTTATAAATTCACACTCAAGTAATTTAAATGCGAAAATACATCAGCTAAGTAAGCCAACAACATACACTCATTATTCGGTAAAAACAATGAGAATAGCGCTTGTTTATCCTGGCGAAATATTATTAATTGATCTAGCAATTCCAATGCACTGGTAAACATTTTCCCTCGCGATAACCATCTAACATATGTATGGAAGAGAAGTGATTTTTTATTTTCGCCCATTTCTGTTTGGTCTGTTTGTTGTTTCGAGTTTAACGAGGTTTTATTTGCGGAATGCTGTGTCAAGTGACAAGGTACGAGGGACACCTTTAATATTTCTTACGATCGACCAGTAGATGGTGCTTTTGACATATTGCTATGAACTTTTCCCCAAAGAAAAATTTTAAAGAAACTATAAAAGACTATGTCTTTTATGTACATTTTATTCCAGAAAGATAATTATAAAGATTTGATATTTTATGTAAAAATTTATTATAATGTGTATTTTTATCCACGACTGTAGAACGTTCGAGTCAGTTTGATGTTTGAAGTTCCCGCCACTTTGGAAATGTAATTGTAGTTGCTCTTTTGATTTTATGTTAGATATGCTGATGTTGGTCATTTCCGGAGGGAAGAAGAGCCAGAGATTAACTTGTCATCGTACAGATAGGTCGAAGTTTTTATCACTGAATAAAACTTTCTTTTATTCAGGTATATTTTTAGATAAATTCGGTTTGTGTTTTTGTTGTGCCTTTATTGTTGTGTTTAAAATTAATTCGCCATATTACGAGTCTTTAAACTTGTAATTTTGATTAAGGTGACCTATCTGAAATCTCTAAGTTTTTTTTTGTGAAGTGACGTATACATTAATTAATGTATGTATATTTTGCAATTATATTTATGTATTTTAGAAATAATTTAATAAGATAATTGAGCTCAGTAAAGTCAGTAATTTAAGGTTTATAAAGTATTTTGTAATCAGAGGAATATTAAGAAAATTGTCAGATTTTCGTTTGAAGTTTTTTTCGAGTAAAATATTCTAGAAGATAGAACAGGTGGGAAATTGTATTTGCTTCATGTTATTTGTGCGCATAAATAAATTTTGGTTGCGTGTGAATATAGATAGTTTTCTATTTGACGTTCGATATTGGGATAACGTAATTAGATACTTCTGACAGTTGTTCTAAATATTTAATTTAGTAATTTGCTCGCGGTCATTTTAGTGAGGTTTTTATCTTTTACGGTCATTAGTATCAAAGTTTTCCTCACCCCTGATACATTATAGATGTTTCAGTTTGATTTTATACTTTATAAAGTCTATTTTTTTAAATTTTTCTTTTTTTTATGGGATTAAAATTTTGTGGGGTGAATCTTTGTTTGTTTTCCTAATACCTTTTGTTTTTATTCTTGTGCTACGTACCCTGTGAGAGTAAACCTGAAGAATAGAGAGCTCCTGGAAGGCGAATCCGACTAGAGTATAAGCTGGGCAAGCTACTGTGTAATGTGAACCAAAGTTAGATAAGCTATCAACATCACAATTCACTGCAATATGTAATCACTATATTCTTACAGTTTGACATTTTTCAATGAGAAATCAGAAATTGAGTCAGTAGTTTGTTGACAGTGACAGTTTTAAAACAGTGAGTTTGAAAAATAATGGAGATTACTCGTGAAGTTTTTCGTTAGATGACTTTTTACGATTATAAAAAAGGCCTAACTCCACAAGAATGCATTATATGCTTCGCTCAACTTTTGGTAATGAAGCACCATCACAGAAAACAGTTTCCAATTGGTTTGCAGAATTTTGTCATGGTCGTGCCTCAGTGAGTGATGAATCACGTAAAGGCCGACCCAAAACTGTTGTGATTCCAAAAAAACATCGATGCTGTGCGGAAAATTATAGAACACGATCGACAAGTAGCTTACAGTGAGGTAGAGGCATCTCTTGGCATATCGCGGACTGCAATTTATTCGATTTTACATTAACATTTATTTGTAACCAAATATGTTCCAGATGGATTCCACATAACTTGACCGAAGCACAGAAAGCAGCTCGTGTCAATTGGTGTAAAGAGAAGCGCAAAAAATTCGACGTAGGAACCGCGAAATCCGCATACAACATCGTCACAGGTGACGAAACATGGATATATGTGTATGAGCCGGAAACCAAGCAACAATCTACTGTATGGGTGTTCCAAGACGAACCGAACCCCACAAAAGTTGTTCGTGCAACGAGCACTTCCAAGAAAATGATCGCTTGTTTCTTCGGCTGTACAGGACACATCACAACAATTCCTTTAGAGGATCGAAAAACTGTTAACGCTGAATGGTATACAGTAATTTGCTTGCAAAAAGTAATAGACGAAATCAGGGAAAACAACCGAAAACTTCGCATTATTCTTCATAACGACAATGTGAGTTCCCATACAGCACGTCTAACAGTTTGAAGGAGAAAGTTGTTGACATAATGTCTCATTGTCCATATTCACCTGACTTGTCGCCAGAATGATTTCCTTTTGTTCCCAACTGTGAAACAAAAAATGCGTATACAGCGATTTTCAACATTTCAAGAAGCAGTCGAAGCCTTTGAAAACCCTGTTTCTGAGATGCAACCTTCAGAGTGGAAAAAATGTTTTGAGAACTGGTTCATATACATGCAAAAGTGTATAGACCATAAAGGCGAATATTTTGAATAATAATAAAATAGTTTGTTCCCAAAAATTTTATTTTCTTCCCAGATTTTGTAAAAATATAAAAGGTGACCTTCGTATTTCTAATGTTATCGGATTCTGCGACATATATGGTGATGTCAGCACAAAATTTGAAGATTTTTACCCGAATCTGATGCTTAACATGTTTGGCTCATGCTGTTAACAGAGCAGCAGAAGAAGTACGTTACACATTTCCTAATATTAATTAATTAATCAATCAAAAAAAGTATTTATTGAGGGTTCAAGCATACAAAGATAAGTTACCTGGTCTGGCACTGTCTCCACAACCCATAATAACAAGATGGAGCACGTGGTTTGATGCCGCTGTATTTTATGCAGATACCTTTGAATAGATTAGAAAAGTAATTCTCTCTTTTTCAAACGACTCAATAGCAATTGCAAATTGCAAAGATATACTAACTAAACCGCAAATGCGCCAAGAGTTAACATTTGTCAACGCAAACTATGGTTTTATTAGTAAAACACTACGAAAACTTGAAACTCAAGGTGTTGAATTCAGGGAATCGATAGAGTTAATTCAAAGTTTCAAGAATAAAATTTATAATGTGAGAGGTACCGCAGAAGAGCGGTTCAAAATTAAATTAACACAACTTCTAGAGAAAAACGAGGGCTTTAATCGGCTTAGTAGAATATCCAGTGTATTGCAAGAAAACTGCGATGAAATTATTGAGATGAGCGCACAGGCCTACAAAAAATTTTTTTTTTCTGGTGCATCTCTGTTTGTTTGAATAGTCGATAAAGTAGGTAATGTACAATATATTGACATACGTCATTTTAACTCATCAGCTCTAGTTTACCTACTACCCTCATTGTGAATTGTTGTCGGTCTTGTTATGGTCTTGTTCGTAACTAGTCATTATTACAATATCATCGATAAAGTTTGTGTTACTATTTCATTATGGCTAGTGCGTCCAGACGTTGTGTTAACGATCCTGATATATTTTGTTATGTTTGTGGTCAATACATACTGAAAAATCAGCGTAAATCGATTACAAACACAGTGCGTCGTTTATAGTTTGCTTACTTCGGTATTGAAATTCTACACCAAGATAAAGTGTGGGGCCTCATAGTATTTGTAAAATATGCGTTGAACATTTGCGACAATGGGAGAGAGGGAAACGTAAGTCTTTGAAGTTTGGAGTGCCTATGATATGGCGAGAACAAAAAAATCATTATGACGACTGTTACTTTTGTATGATTAATATAGTGGGCATAAAAAAAAACAATCGCCATAAATGGAAATACCCCAATATTTCTTCAGTACAAAGACCTTTTCCTCATTCAGAAAATGTTCCAATATCAACTTTTCACCAGGTAGTGCAGCAATCTCAGGAGGATGAAGCTGAAATATCCTGAAGATCCTAAGCCATTTTCGCAGAATGAGCTTAGTGACCACATCAGAGACATAGATCTTTCGAATGAACGTGCTGAGTTACTAGCGTCAAGATTAAAAGAAAAAAATTGTCTTTCCTCAGATGTTCGAGTGTCTACATATCGCACGAGAGAGGGAAAGTTATTTAAGTTTTTTTCATCTGATGAAAATCTTGTGTATTGCTGTAATGTGCGTGGTTTGCTGGCTTTCATGGGTTTAACGATCTATCAGCCCAATGAATGGCGTCTCTCAATTTGTTAAGGCTCTCGATAGAAATGGTCAATGTTTCCAGTTTATTTCTCACAAATTTCCTGGTTTAAGTACTGAAAAACTAAAAGCAGGTATCTTTGATAGACCTCAAATACGTAAATTGATGAAAGACACAACTAATTTTGAGACTTATATGAATGATGTGGAGAGGCTTGCCTGGCAATCTTTTGTAGCAGTTGCATAAAATTTCCTCGAAAATCATAAGGCTGACAACTATGTAGAACTAGTAGAGGAAATGCTGGTGTGATTCAAAGATTTAGGCTGTAATATGAGTATAAAATTACACTATCTCAATAGTCATCTACATCATTTCCAACACAATTTAGGAGATCTAAGCGAAGAACAAGGGGAACGTTTCCACCAAGACCCAAAAACAATGGAGAATAGATACCAAGAAAGGTGGGACAGTCATATGGTGACTGACTATTGCTAGGGAATCATGCGAGATTGCCCGAGTCAGTTTCATTCTAGAAAATCACTCAAAAGACAATTTTTTGATGTTTAATGTCAATAAAATATATATTTTTTCGTGAATTGTGTTTTTTTTTCTCGGGAACTAGAGCTGACAGAAGAAAACGGGTAACATTTTTGATATCGCCATGTGAGACATACTTAAAATCGGGTCTAAAATCTCCAGCACCAAAATGGTTGTAGGCCAGTGTTATCTGCAAATATAAGTATGCGCTAATTACAACAGTTGACGTTGAGCGACGCTATTCAGAGTACAAGCTATTATTAACGGATCGCTTAGTTGGGAATTTAGAAAAGCATTTAATTGTAAATATTTACAATACTATACAAAGGCAAATATAAATACAAAGAGTTGCTCAGCTCACTTATTCTTATTATTATTATACTAGGTGTCGCAACAATTACCCTGTCGGAACATGCTATAATTTTTGCAAAATGGCGGCAAATATCAATTCTACTTTGACAGTTGTAAAGTAAACAGATACAAAGACACGTCAACCAGTCATGGATCGCTATACTCCTCAAGAACGCGGAATAATTGTTTCGATTTTTTTGCGGAATAATTCGTCAGTGGTGTTGGCGCAGCGGGAATTTCGGCGCAGATTTCCCGGTCGTCCGACACCCATTGGGCAAACACTACGGCCTTCAGCCGTTCGCCTTGAAGAGTGTGGGACAACACGAGATGCTGCAAGGTCTGACCGGCCCCGGATTAGCCGTTCTGCTGAGAATACCGGGGCTGTGGCTGAAGATGTCGTAGAGAGAACTCCGGAGTGTCGATCAGACGACGTGCCACGCAATAGGGCATCAATCGGCGGTCTTTACAGAGAATTTTGGTGAAAGACTTAAAGATGTTTCCTTACAAAGTGCAGATAGTGCATCAGTTGTTAGCTGTTGGCCGCCAATCGCGTGTAACCTACGTTCAAGCCATCCTGGATCTCGATCAAGAGGAAGATTTTTCATCGAAAATCAATCATCATGAGCGACGAGGCCCATTTCCATATCTGTGGATATGTGAGTAAGCAAAATGATCGCTTCTGGGGCACCGAAAATCCGCGTATAATCCCATGAAGAGCCATTACACCCGCTCAAAGTAACTGCATGGTGTGCTGTTTACGCTGGAGGCGTCATCGGATCTTATTTTTTCGAAAACGCCGCGGGCCAAACGACTACTGTGATCGGTGAGCGCTATAGAGCGATGCTCAACGACTTTCTCCTTCCTCAATTGGATGAATTATAACTGGAGAACATGTGGTTCCAACAGGATGGAGTAACGGCGCATACTTTACGAGCCAGAACCTAAATTCTGAAGGCTGCATTTCCAGGTCGCCTTATCTCTCGTTTTGGCGATTTGTACTGGCCGGCAAGATCGCCCGATTTAATCGTTCCAGACTTCTTTTTGTGGGGTTTTTTTGAAGTCAAGAGTCTACGTCAACAAACCTCAGACTCTTGAAGCCCTCAAAGAGAATATCTGTCAAGAATGCGACAACCTATCGCCGGAAGTTCTAGCTAGAGTGATGGAAAATGCCATAAATCGGGCCCGTATGGTCGTCAATTCTGTCAGCGGCCACTTGGTAGATATCATTTTCTCGACTTAATGAAAAAAAATTCAATACATCAAATAAACATAATCCAAAAGCAGAGCCAAAGTTTTTCATTCATAAAAAAAAATACGGCTAAAGAACATGGGCGGACAACTTTTGCGCCACTTTATACAAGTATTTAGTAAAATTTCGAATAAAATATTGGTATAATACATATTTGTGGTACGGTAAAGTGGGGCGAAATTGATTTGGGGGGGGGGGTGAAATTGATAACTACATCCGATTCAAACATTTTTAAATTTGCCGCGTTACTTGTTTGAGTTTTGTCAGTTGGCAATCTGGTGTCATTTAGTGTTACAACCACAGATTGCATAGAAGTGTCGCGCTTGGTAATATCTTTTGTTTTTGTCGCATAAAACTAAATTCTAAGTGAGCCTATTATTTCAACACTCAACTTCAACTTCAGAACTGTTGAAGGTACGTAAAAAATTAAAGCTATTTAAACTCACCTAGCTGCATGGACGTACATACTGGTATCTCCTAACCTATTTCGTACTCGTCGTTTTAATGTGCTTTGACTTGTAGCGCGGAAAATTTGAAAAATACAACGTGGGGTGAAATTGATCATAGGCGTGGGGCCAATTTGATCGTGTGTGTTTACTGCTTATTGCTTAGACGTGATTTTTCTTTATTTAAGGGTTTTCAAAATGGTACGACTTTATAAAAGGAAGCCTGGAGCTAGAAACTACAAAATCTATTCTCAACAAAATGTTGAAAATGCTCTGGAGAAAGTTGTAGATCATGGATGGAGCTTACGAAAAGCTGCTAAGGAATTTAAAATTCCATACGGCACCCTTCACAACGGATTTCATGGACAACGTGTAGGAAAAAATGGTGGTCAGGTCATTTTTTCTAGGAATGAAGAAAAATCCCTAATTCAATCTATCTCAACTTGTGGAGAATGGGGATTTCCCCTAACTTTGTTAGACGTCAGACAACTTGCAAAAAACTATCTAGATAGCCGGGGCCATACTGTGGCCAAATTTACTAACAATATGCCAGGTAAGGATTGGGCATATTCGCTATTACGCAGATATAAAAACGAAGTTACCAATAAATTAGCAGCAAACATAAAACGATCTCGCGCTGATGTGTCAAGGCAAATTATAGTCGACTATTTTGAAAACTTGAATGTTACACTAGAGGGAGTTCCGCCGTCTAACATATTCAATTATGATGACATGAATCTACAGGATGATCCGGGGCAAAAGAAAATGTTGTTCCGTAGAGGAACTAAATACCCGGAACGTATTTGTAACTTTAGTAAAAGTGCAACGTCAATTACGATGTGCGGTTCCGCTTCAGGAGTTCTGTTGCCGCCGTACGTTATTTATAAATCGGAGAAGATGTGGGTGCAGTGGACCGAGCAAGGTCCAAAAGGGCCACCATGCTGTAATGCAAAATGCTGCTCATCAGGTTCCCGTTACAACCGCACGCATCATGGATGGATTGATGCCCAAACTTTCGCAGATTGGTTTGTTTCAACCTTTCTGCCGCACGCCAAGAGACTTGAAGGGCATAAAGTTTTATTGGGCGACAATTTATCGTCCCACTTTACCAACGAGGTATTGCTATGTGCTGCAAATAATATATCATTCGTTTGCCTCCCAAAGAACTCAACCCATCTCACTCAACCGCTTGATGTTGGATTTTTCCGACCTTTTAAAATTGCTTGGAGGGTGTTTTGACTAGATGGAAAGCTGCACATAAACTTTCAGCGTCTATCGATAAAAAGGACTTCCACACGAAGATCGCTAATGGCGCTATAAGAAAAGACCTGGTGATGTCCTTTAATGCAATTGGAATATCGCCGTTAAATCCGAATCCTGTTTTGCGAAAAATTCCCTCAGAAGACACTAATGAACCCAACAACGATCTCAACAATGTGTTGGTTGCATATTTGCAGCAGCAGAGATTTTCAGCCCTGCCATCAAGACGGAATATAAAAAGACAAAAACTTGTCGTTGTGCCGGGAAAAAGTGTGACTGCGCCAGACGAAGACTCAGATAGCGAATTCAGTGCACCTGATTCATTGACCAATGATAATTCTGACAAAGAACCGATGGAAGATAGTCATGAAGAAGTAGAATATACAGCACCAGAGCAAAATGGAATCGAGAAGGGAGACTTTGTATTGGTAAAAGTATTCGGTGGTTCAAGGAATAAAACAATGTATAGATACGTTGCATTAGTTCAAAATGTAACAAATGACAGTGAAATAGAACTGCTGGGAATGAAGTCTTTGGACAAAGAAGGCAAAATTTTCAAAACTGAAGAAACTGACAAATTTTCAGTTGAATTTGCAGACATAATAGCTCAGCTTCCGAATCCCACATTAAAAGCATTTGGTAAGCTACAGGCGTACTATTTTGGCCACGTAATCGATATCAAGGAAATCTAGTTGTTTAGAATTTTTCTGTATTATGTCTTTTTCAAATAAAGTAATCACATTTTGTGTTTTTTACTTTTATTTTGCCTTAAAAATTGATAATAATCGAGAAAAGTTAAACGGATGATGCTGATCAATTTCACCCCGAAACCGAAAATTTCCAATAACATTTTAATCATCCAATATATTTCGGTCAGGGTCAAATTGATCGCACTTATACAGTTCGTATGTGCATCCTATGCAATAAATTGCAAGTGATCAATTTCACCCCGCTCTGAGGGTGTAGTTGATCATCTTTTATTTTCATTATGTGAACAAATACAAAAATAATTTTTGGTTTTCACAAAATGTAACGGCTACATATCTTTTAACCCCCACCCACTTTAAGGGCAATAACCACCATTTTATTATTTTAAACAAAAATACAAGCAAAAATGCAATATTTACGATCAATTTCGCCCCACTTTACGGTATCTCTAAATTTATATTGACATTGTTTAATATTTTGACAATAATTTGGTTGTGTAACTATGACTTAAGCTTTACATATTTTAATAAAAGTTCTGCATATTTTCATCGAATTTTGGAAACATACACGTTTGGCCCGTTTTTACCTTAAATGCGAGCTACAAGTCCATGTATATAAACGAACGTAGTTGCCAAGTTAAATACACAAGTGCGCAAGTACTGTTCGAGAAAAGTAGTGGGAACCCTTAAAGACAGGTCGATACGATCATTTCGATCATAAGAGACCAATATTGTCCATGTTGGTGGTTATTTTCTTAATTTTTATATTATTATTCACGTTCGTGATATTCTTAATAAGTATCTGAAGTTAATATTATAAGAATTACCTACTTCACATTTATTAATTTTATTGTTGAATTTAATTTGTTTCTAATTGGCAGTTATATTTTGTATTATTTGATTTTGGCCTGTTTTTATAGTTTTTATTCAATATGTTGGTTTATACAAACGAGGAAAGGATACAAATTATTAAGTGGTACTACTCTGGTAGTACCGCTCAAGAGGTAGTAGGGCGATTTATTTTTTCTTTCCAAAATAGACCTGTGCCTACAATACCAACAATAATGAGTATTGTTCATAAGTTTGAAGCTACTGGGTGTGTGCAAAATTGTCGAAAATGTATAAATAAGGTACCTAGATTGCGCGTATTGAATGAAGGAAGAGAAGAGCGGGAAGTTTTAGTATGTAGCGCGGTTGAACATAATGAACCATGCTCATCGCGCCAAATTGCCGAATAAGTCAATATACCAACGAGAACTGTAAGAAAAATCTTGAATAGGCAAGGATACCGTAGCTTTAAAATTCAAAAACGTCAAGAAATATTTCCTCACGATGAATCAAAACGCGTTGCATTTTGCGAACAGGTTATGGAGAAGGTCATTGCCAATAACAATTTTATTGCAAATATTTTGTTTACGGACGAATCACCCTTTTATTTACATGGGCGTCATAATCCAATGGCTACAAGATATTGGTCTAAAGCAAATTGTCCTATCCAACTAACTCTGCGTACCCAGTATCCCCAAAAATTGAACGTGTGGACCGGCATTTTGGGGGATCACATCATTGGTCCTTTTATTATTGACGGCACCTTAACAGCAGCTAAATATTTGCAAATGCTGCAAAATGAAATTATACCTGCTCTTCGTGCCCTTGAGGTTAATTTTGACGATATCTGGCTCCAGCAGGATAACTGTCCTGCCCATATTGCTCGTCTGGTTCAAGCATTTTTAAGGGAAACATTTCATGAACGTCTAATAAGTTCCGTTGGTACAATTGTTTGGCCGCCACGATCCCCCGACCTAACGCCCCTGGATTTCTTTTTTTGGGGGTATGTAAAACAAACCCTGTATAGTCATCAGCACAATCGAGCACGTAATCTTGGGGAACTACAACAAAAAATTGTTGATTGTGCAAATACGATAACCCCGGAAATGTTTTCGAATGTACGAAATAATTTTTATCATAGACTTGCGTACTGTCAGGAGCAAAGAGGTGGATTATTCGAACATTTGATTAATTGAGTTTTAATTTGGTTTTTCAAGAATTCCGTTTATTTTAGAAGTATATTTTAATTTCCATTATTTAGAATTATTCTTTTAGTTTATAGTACTCTTCCTGTTTCCCCAGAAATTATATTTATTGAATTTTTTCATTTTGTTTTCCAAGAATTTTCTTTATTTTTTTTATCTATTTTATTTTAAAATGTATTGCCTTTAGAAGAGCATTTTTTTTTCTCTTACTTCAATACGTCTACTTTGGTGGTGTTATACATTTACTATTTTTTACAGCTTGTATTTAATGACTATTTACCTAAAAGATTCTCAAATTATGTTTTTTGCCCTCGTTGTGAACAATATTGTACATGTGCTTAGCTGTATAGTATATCACTATTACGGAATACATTCATATTCATTTGTCAATTCTCCAACAAAAGTACTGGTAAAATTAAAGTACGTTGTCTATCACATCTGCTTCGGCAAACCACTAATCTAGAAGAACATTTTTATTTCTCTAAAGGTCTACTTGCCGGCTCTCGTATGTATATTTGTTAGGTAGGTACGGTTTGGCAACTTCTCACGCCTTATGTATGGGAAGCCGCATGCAAGATGATTGTAGACCGAACCTGTATATGCGCATATAATATAGTTTCCGTGTGCATATAATTCCCTGCTTTATTAATAAAAGCCACGGTCTCCAAATAGAAATTTAAATTTAACAAGGCTTGGTTAAATTTAAACACAATATGTTTTATATTCACTTCATTCACATATTTAGAAATTATTTTGTAAAGAACCTCTGTCCATGATTATGTAAAATGTCGACGAAAATAAACACCCACATAAAATCCTAAAAGAGTCAGTCCTTCCTTTTCGTTTAATTTTGTTAACCGGTAAAAAATTATTGAAGCGCGTTACTTTGTGTCGTCCTTTTCATATTTTTCGCAAACACTACTTTATGTTACTTATTTACGCAAACCATCGTATTATATTAAAATACGACGCCAGACATACACATATCGTTAACAATCAATAAAAGATATAACATAAACCTTGACGTGTGTAATATTTCTAACTTCTTATAAACGCAATGACACATAATGTAAACGCATAGGCACTCTGACTCAATATGACTGACTCAAATTTAGAAACACGTAAATCTTTCAATAAAATTCAAAACTGCCACATGCAGGATAAGAAATGGAATCGGTAATTGAATCTCGGAGGTGTTATCGATTTTTTTTTTGTTCTTAAAACGAAAACTTGAAAGAACTGACATGTCAAATAACGGTAATAATTCAGTTTTATTACATCATATCACCGATAATGCGTTTTAAATGTAAATACTAGGAAATTTGAATTACTTACAATTAGTTTAAAACCGTTTTTAGTTCAATTTATTTTCAAAAGTACTGAATATACTTATATTCTGCACTTCTTTGATGTTTTACAATGTTTTAAATAGAAATAACATTAATTAAGCTGAAAAGTCCATGCATTCTTCTCGTCTAAATATAACTTGATATACTTAATTAGGCGAAAACGTATAATTTTTGTAAATATTTACTTCCAGCTTGAACTGTGCGAAAATTATTAAAGTCTAACGTGTTTTACGTCCAGTTAGCAACACATAATTTACCAGTATTCATATTTTAATTGACTCATACAAGAAAATCAAGTAAATATATTTATAAATTGCAAATATTTTACACAAGAAACAGATTTTGAACTCAATACGAGCATGTCTCGCTTGTTTTAATAATATTATTTCTAATTTGCAAGTGCATTTCTCCTTAATCAGTTCGTTCAATAAAATCAAATATAATTGTTAAATGGTAATTATTAGAGAAACCCAAATATGCAAGTGGAAAATCAAAAAATATGCCAATCATTTAGTCAAAATATGCACACAAATGTTGAAAATATGCAACTAAAAAAATATTTATAATTAGAGACCGGACACATCGGGTTGAAATGACGTCATTAGGACGGACGATATAAATAATCTACAACATCAGTAAGTACATCACGCAGTTACTGACTAGCACTATTCATTTGGTTAACTGCACACAAAAAATATATGTGCAGTTAACCGAATAAATACTGCAATTCAACAACTGCCTGATGTACTTACAAATGTTGTAGACTATTTATATCGTCCGTCGTAATGACATCCATTTCAGCCCTATGTGCCCGGTCTCTACTTATAATACATAAATTTATTGATTCACTTCAAAATAAACAGACGTTTTAATTTTTCTACATACTGAACTAAACCCAAATATGCATTTATTACACAAACTAGGTGGTCGTTATTTGCAAAAACAGTTAACCACTAAATGTTTCTCGAAGTTCTCAATTAAAAAATTTTGTCTCCTGTCTGAATATAACAAGTTAAAAATTGAAAAACTCCATTCCACATCAACCGATGTAATAGGGGTGTTTTTAAAATTGCTTAATATTACAGGATCAAAATCAATGGATTTAGTAAATTCTCCCTCTAAAATATTAGCTACTTGGCTAAGAAACCGAAATCCACAATTTTTTTCCATCACATTTTTTATTTTTTGAAAAATTCTATAACCCATTTTGCTTGTCACATTTTGAAAAGCTGCCTCAGATTGTGTTATTAGTTCTACACTACGGGTTAATGGCAAATTAGATTCCTCCATTTGTGTTACTGTTTTAGAAACACAGCTATAATTGGTTTTTATTAACGAAAGTTTTGTTTTACTTCTTTGTTTTCCAATAATTGCTTAACATCAGTGAGGGATTGTGAAGATTCCTCAAACAATTCCTGAAATTAGATCTTTTAATTGATAGAAATTCCTGCAATAAAAAAAGTGGCTTCCAACTAAATGCCCCATCTTGAAATGACAGGTTGAGGTGGAAGAGGAGTGTTTGGTAGTTTTTCTTTATAGAAATGAACCCATATAGGCGCTTTAAGGAAGATTGTTTTCATGTTGGAAATTAAACTATTTGCAAGAGGAAAATATGACCTAATCTCTTCAGCAACCCATTTAAAGCATGAGCAAGACATATTACATGTATCAAGTTCATATGTAGGGTGTTTGGGTGAAGGTGTTCTGTAAATTTGAAAATAGGTTGAGGGACGAAAACCGAACGCTTCTGTGTTTGGTTTTCGTCCCTTATGTAAATTTGTGGCCTAGATGGCGCTTTGAGAAAATATTCAACATTTTATATCAAAACATTTCACATTTAGCGAAAAAATAAAAACAATTCTACTACAATAACTATTCGATGTAATTGTAAACGATTTTTTTCTTTGAAAATATGGTCGACATTGATCCGGACGAGACGTGGTTTCAACAAGATGGTACCACGCGCCATAAGTCGACCGCAACCATCGACTTATTGAAGGCAAAATTCGACGATTAGTTGATTTGAAGAAATGGACCAGTCAATTGACTTTCAAGGTCGTGCGACGTCTTGATTATTAGTCATGGAGCTACGTGAAGAATAGCGTTCGAAAAAATGACCAAAAATTGAACTTCCAGAATACGCTTCATCACGAAATAATTTTCAAATGTTAATGCCATGCCGAATAAAAAAAATATTTGATTAAAATTTTAATGATTTGTATTATTTTTTTTTTTCAAATTTCAAGTTCTATCGGACTTAAAAAACACACTTTATATAACGTGCCTTCAAAAACTTTCCTCATTATAGGCTGTTTTTTAAGTAATTAAGTATTCAAAAATTGGTGGACATGCGAAGCTTTAGAAGACTTCAAATTCAGACAGTTGTCATACATAAATACAAATTATAAACGCTTATATTTTTTAAATTATTTTATTATAATGTTAAAATATTTATTATTCAAAGTTACTAGAGAACTGGCTAAAAATTAGAAAATCGAGATTGGGTTTATTCCGCGAATCAGTGCTTACAGAATTTCCGGCAACAGTACCCTAATCTGTCGCACAACTGCAAAAACATATTTATTGTTATTAAATTAAATTTAAAAAAATGGGTTATTGAATTTGGTGAAACATGGGCAATAACTTGTAAACCTGGCGGTGGATCAGCTGAGAAACGAACAGCAAATTGCATTAAGAATATTCGACGTCTAATGGACAACTCATCCAAAAACTCAATCGCAAAACAAGTTCATTTGTCAGTGGGAACATATACTATTTTAACCTTTCAGCGGGAGCGCTGTCGTAAAATTTACGACAAATTTACTAAATCGCTTACCTCTTCCTTACCCCTTATTTGACCTATGTGAGCTCGCTTGTATTCTTAGATCAGTTTGTCCTTGAGTATCAGCAACAACGGTTATGTGTAGACTTGTCAAATCTTGTTCGCAAAAAAATAATATTTGTTGTTGTCGTAATTTTTACGACACGCGCGTGTCCGGGTAAGTAAGTGTTTCATAGTTTATTGTACGACTGCATTATATTTCCGTTCTAAAACTTTGATATTATAATTATGACGAAGAGATCGATAACGCAAAAGGAACTAGAAACTCTAGCAGAATATTTCTTTAATGAGCTCCACGATGCTCATGAAAATTTTGCACCTTCTAGTTACAGTGGATTTTCAGAAAAAGAAGTTGTTGAAGATCCCGAAGGCAGTGATTCAGAGCAAGTGTACTCGTCGGAAGATTCAGAACCAGAACACGATGCTTCTGAAGAATACTTCATAGGAAAAAATAAAACAACAAAGAGGAGGAAGAGCAAGAACCGTGTTCCTTCAAGAATAAAGCATGTCAATATTTGTAAGGAACCTGCCGGGATTACGCAACGTGTTCGAGGTGTTGTTGATGAGAAAGATGCTTTTTTCAAGATTGTAGGCGTTGTTATGATCGACAGTATAGTGAAGTACACCAACATGTACATTGATCATCTGAAAACTCAGAATGAATATTCTAGAGAACGCGATTGTAAAAACATTGACAGAAAAGAATTGTTTGCTTATTTGAGTTTGTTGTATTTGTTAGGAATAAAAAAAGTGCCTTCACCCAAACGTAAAATAAATCTTTGCTGACGGGACTGCAATTGAAATCGCAAGAGCTATAATGAGCTACAAAAGGTTCCTGTTCATTACACGTTGCTTGAGGTTTGACGACAAAAGGACATAAGCTGAAAGAAGAAAATTTAACAAGCTAGCAGCAATTCGAGATTTTCTTGGCGATTTTGTGCGCAATTGCTGGTTGTCCTTCAACTTGACAGAATATACTGCAATTGACGAATGTTGCATCATGTTCGAGGGCGTTGTAGTTTTATACAATAAATTCCCAGTAAACCTGCAAAATATGGCATAAAAATGTATGCTTCATGCGATGCCAAATGTTCTTACGCTTCTACTCTAGCTCTTATAGAAAACTCAGGCAGAAATTTGACTGTCAACAATTGGTATACAAGCACCGTTGGCTGACGAATTGCTTGCGAAAAATATCTCGCTTTTGGGTACACTGCAGAAGAATAAAGCTGAAATACCGCTCGAGCTCCAGACACAAAAAAAAAACGAAAAACTGAATCTTCAGTATTTGGATTTCAGAATGACAGGACACTCGTTTTTTATGTATCTCGAAAAAATTATATCTTATCCACAATACATGATGATGATGAGATTGATCCCAATAGCCGCAAACCTCAGATTATCTTAGATTATAATGCCACAAAAGGCGGAGTTTATACGAGGGCGTATTTTTATGTTACCTACCTAGCCATAAAACAAAAGAGTGACGATGTCAAACAAATTATTGAAAAATTACTGTCACTGTTAGGAGTACATGTGCTAAGTTGTGTTAAGTTTGTGCTGTTTATAGAGATTTGAGACGGTCTATTTCTCGATAAAATGAGTGAAACTAAGTTTGAACATCGCAGCGTAATAAAGTTCCTGACAAAAGAAGGCAATGGTCCAAAAGCAATTCATGAAAGAATGGTTGCTGTGTATGGGGAAGATACACCATCTTATTTCCAAGTAAAATATTGGTCTAAACTCTTTCGATGGGGCCGAGAGTCAATCAATGATGACCCCAAAGTCCGGACGACCCATTGAAGCTCGAACTGAAGACATTGTGCGAAAAGTCGAAAATTTGGTACTGGAAGATCGGCGTATGAAGATCTCTGTCATTGCCAATGAAGTCTGTATATCCGAAACAAGTGTCCTCCAAATTTTGCATGACAATTTGGGTATGAAGAAGGTGTCTGGACGGCGGATACCCAGATTGCTTACACCTGAACAAAAACTGAACAAAACATTTTTATCTGGAATTATCACCTTGGATGAGACTTGGGTATATTACTGGCACGCTCCTACCAAACAAGAATCCATGCAGTGGGTTCATAAGGGCTCTCCACCACCAAAAACGGCCAAGAGACAATTTTCTGGAAAAAAACTGATGGCAACTGTTTTCTGGGATGCTGAAAGAGTCTTGCTTATTGAATATATGCCGAGAGGGTCTACCATAAATGGAGAGGCCTACGGAAACACAATTAAAAATTTAAAAATTGCTCTGGAGGAAAAACGCCCGCATTATTATCCACAAAAAACTTGTTGCTGCACGACAATTGTTGGGTTCATAAGGCAAACAAAGTGCAGTAGATAATCAATTACTGTGGGTTTATAGAGTTAAGGCATCCACCTTATAGCCCGACCAAGCTCCGTCAGACTTCTTCTTATTCAAAAATTTAAAAAACCATCTCAAGGGAAAGCGTTTTGCTTCTGATGAAGAACTCAAAGGAGCTGTTGAAGAATATTTTGCGGAGTTACCGAAGAAATTTTTTTCTGAGGGTATGGGGTAACTGGAAAAAAGATGGAATAAGTGTATTACTGTTGAAGAGAGTTATGTAGAAAAATATTTTTTTTTTGTTCTCTTATGTGCTTTTTTTCATGGCTAGGTAGATAACATAAAAATGCGCCCTTGTACCGTCGACAAGATGTGCGCTGCTTACTTCCCATATAACAAAGAGATGGCCTTTAGTTGTATTCTACAGCTTGATGAACATTGGCGGTGTAAACGCTGAAATTTTATTCAAATATGCATGTCCATCAAAAGCCTCGAAATACCGAAGAGTTTTTTTGAAAAATATGTCACATAGTCTGATGAAGGAGAACTTTATTTTTAGATCTAGAATCAAGACCTTGCCGCATGATATAAGCAGTTTTCTAATCGCCAACTATGGTCAGCCTGTAGAACTGAGAGGAGCAGAAGAAAGCGTTGCAAAACAAGGTGTTTGTCCTTTATGCGTACTAGAAAGAAAAAGCACTTCATCATCAATAAAGTGCAGCCGCTGCAAATCCTTCACTTGCAAGAATCATTCTGTAGCTGAAATCGTCACGCGACACTTGCAGAAGAGGGGGGCAACTCGACGAATAAATTTAAAAATACATTTTTGCATTGTATTGTAACAAATATTGTTTATAATTATAGTAAAGGTAACTTTCCAATAAAAACTATTTTGTTTTTATCATAAGGTCATCATTTAATGTCTACACAAATATGTGAACAACACCCCAACAAAAAGTTCTTGATACAGCAAAAAACAGCGTGTCCTAAAATTTACGACATGCACTCACTCATTGAAAATATTGAAGCGCGCCCGCAGAAAGGTTAAGAAAGGACTTAACGTTGTTTCTATATAAAATTCAAGCAGTATCGGAACTCGAACAGGTAGATTTTGTTACGAGAACACAGTATTCTCTATGGTTTTTGAATAACATAAATAATAACGACATTTTCAACAAATGCTTCTTTTTGGATAAGGCTTGGTTCCATCTCTCAGGATATTTAAACATCAAACTATGAGAATTTGGTTTGCAGAAAACCCTAATGAATTTGCGAAAGCTGCGTTACATCCACAAAAAATAGGCGTCAGGGTAGCAGTTCCAAGAAGGCGAATTATTGAACCTATATTTTTTAATCAAACCATAATTGCTGAATGATATCGATATGAATTATTAGAGCCGTTTATTATTGAACTTAATGATGATGAACTTCTGGAAGGATATTTCCAGCAATATAATGCACCAGCGCACAAATCTCGAGAAACAATATCATTTTTGCAAGAATTTTTCAAGGAAGAATTATTAATTTTCCTCCAAGATCTCCAGATTTGACAATTTTAGACTATTTTATTTTTCCATATTTAAAAAATACTATTTTCTAGATCAGACATCACACAGTCGAAGAACTTCGTAATGCTATTGTGAATTCTTGTGGTGACATAACCCAAGAAATCTCAATAAATATCTTTGAAAGCATGAAGTCTAGAGTTCAACTTTGTTTTCAAAATAATAGTCCACATTTCCAATATCTGCTTTAGTATTATTTTCTTTTAATTTAACTATTGTAATGAACATTTTTTTGAAAAACTAAATTACTAATTAAGGTAAACGAGGCTGAAATGCTGAATCCGATCAGATGGTGAACTGAAATATTTCATAGATGTACCACTAGATGTCGGCTCCTGTAGTTGTAAAGTAACAGTTGTAGTTACCAGCGTGCTTTAAAATCGTCGAATTTGTTGTTTTGCAAAAACGTGGTGAATAAATCCAGAAATGCTTTTAACATCGACCTAAAAATTTTCGGTAAGCCAGCGTTAATCCGTATCTAAATAAAAATAGGAGCCGATATTGCAATTATTTTATTATATTTTTGTATTCTGGGATATATTTAGATCACCTAACCTAAAAATACCGCCGAATGCTTCATGTTTATGTTTTTTTGCCGTTCACCATCTCACCCATGCGAATTGGGTGAGATGGTGGCGAGACCTATTGGGAGAGACGGTGAATATTTTACAAGAAATTTGTGTAGTAAATTGGTAATTGTATTTTTGCGAATGGCTACTTATTGCACATTTTGTACCTAAAAAGTAAACTTAACAGAAAACAGTTCTAAAAAACAATTTGAAAGCAATGAAAACATGGAAATTTTTCTTTTTAGTTCAATATGCCAACTTTTTATAAGAGAAAAAGAGGATCAACAAGAGGTCAGTGGACGGAAGAGCAACTAAAAAGTGCTGTGAAAGCAGTGAAGGAAGGACACAGCTTAAATGAAGCAGCAAATATGTTTAGTGTTCCTTGGTCGACGCTTAAACGTAGAATGACAAGTGGGTGTCTTATTAAAAAACAAATGGAGCCGACATCATTTTTAGGAGAGCATAATGAACAAAAATTAGTTATGCATATCAAGAAAATGCAGAAGTTTGGTTTCTCCCCGACACGAAGCGAAGTTCGATCAATAGCGTACAAATTTGCACAGCAACTTGGCCTACAACACAAATTCAACAAAGATAAGGAAATGGCTGGTCTCGACTGGTTGCATTCATTTTTACGCAGACATTCGGATCTTACCATACGAAAAGCAGAGGGCATTTCTTTCGCCCGAGCTAGAGCAATGAATAAAGAAAGTGTGACAAACTATTTCGAATTGTTAGGTAATGTTTTAACCACCAACGGTTTGACTGACAAACCGAGAAACATTTATAATGTCGATGAATCGGGGCTTCAACTCAATAACAAACCAGGATATGTTGTAGCAGCTAAAGGATCCAAAAGTGTTGCGAATATAGTAGCAGGGGAAAAAGGCGAGACAATTACCATCATAGCATGCTGTAATGCAGAAAGCACATTTCTTCCTCCTGCTTGTGTCTTTAAGGGAAAAAACGAGAAGGCTGAATGGAAGGATGGAATGCCACCTGGCTCTGTTATTTACATGTCCCAGAAATCGGCATATATTACATCTGACATTTTTTATTTATGGCTGAGGGATCATTTTGTGCCAAGAAAACCAGAAGGGACTGTCGTACTAATATTGGACGGGCACAGTTCACATTGTAGCTCCGTAGAAATTTTAGAATTTACAGATGCAAACAATATAATATTGTTATGCCTACCAAGCCGTACGACGCACTACTTACAACCTCTGTATCGAGCCTTCTTTAAAGCACTCAAGACTTATTTTTACAATGGTTGCAATCTGTTCATGAAACAGAATCCCACCAGAAAAATTACCAGACTGTCTTTTGGGGGCATATTGAGTGATGCTTGGGGAAGAGCTACATCGTCGGAAAATGGCATATCTGGGTTTAGGGCAACTGGAATTTTTCCATGGAATCAAGGTGCTATTCCTGAGTATGCATATTTAAGTGAGTCCCCAGCCAATAAATGAAAATCGCAACTCATCTTCCTCAAGAGAAGCTTCTCCGCAACCGGAATGCTCAAGAGATCCTGAGGACGTTCATGAAGCACCAGTGGAAACCCTAAATGAAAATGTAGTTATTAACAATGATGTTACTCCTGGCAAAATGTTGAATACTATTCCTCCGATAAAGACTGTGACTACAATAGAACAAGCTAGAAAGAATGCCAGGACTATAGCCACCATCCTCAACACACAGAATAATATTAAAAACTTGAAAACTAAATTACGTCAAAAGAAGGGGAACAAACGCAGACCAAAAAGAAAATTAAAAAGTTTTCTGACTCTGACACCGAATCTGAACAATCTCCACAACTGCAGGACGAAGACAGCGATGAAGATAACGAGTGTTGCTGTGCTGGTTGTGGTGAAGAATACCAATCCACAAAAAAAAACAAAAGATTGGATAAAATGCGTAAACTGCAAACGGTGGCTGCACGAAGATTACACCAAATATGGTGACTTTTGTGACTCATGTGGGAAACTAAGATTTAAAAGCAAGAAGTTGTAGAGATAGTATAGGTTTCCGTAAGATAAGGTTATTTCAGTTTAATTACTAAGTGTTGACGAGTAACATTTCATCTTTTTAAATTTCACCATCTCACCCAAGTGTCGTTCACCAACTCTCCCATGGTGGTATGGGTGAGATGATGAATTAATAGTATTTATATTTTTTTAATACCTTTTTGTGTTGAATATTTTTTGAGTTTTATGAATAGAATATTGATTCTGTTGTTCGTTTCCAATGTACCTACAAATGTATTTTTTACAAACCCTGAAAATTAAAAAATATATTGGCATATATTCTTTCACCATCTCACCCTTGTTTACCCTATGACACACATTTACATGACATAACCAAACTATCCAAATTATGCGTTTGTGACAAGATAGATACCTGTCACCAACCATAAAAAAGCATGACCGTCTCTAATAAGGAAAGTTTTTGAAGGCACTTTATTGGGGTTTTAAATATGGTGTTTCCCCATGATATAAAGCTCTTATGAACTTATTTTATTCAGGTATCTTTAGGACGTTATTTTTACATAATTCAAACACAATGCAAACATAACATAACAATATTGCGCATATGTAAATTTGATCGAAAACATGTATTTCAAAAACAAATTAGCCCTCAATAAATTTGAATGGAGATTTTGAGAATATTTTTTATTTCGAAATCCTTCCAAATCATCACTATATGTAGTTTTTATGAAATGTTTTCAACGTAGCATTCTGTAAAACTATTAAAACCGAACTTTTAATTTCTCAGTCATTGAGTTTTAACGAGACTTTAGATTTTACATACTTAGAAATGCATTGTTTAAAGGCACTGAAGAGATTTCACACTTTTACTGCCGAAAACACTCAATTTTCTTGGTAAACCGCCATTAAAGAAGCATAAAACCAGAATGTACTAGACAACCTAGTTGCAATTAATAAATTAATTTATATTTATAAGGTAATTTCAGACGGATGCTTTAAAGAGATTGAAATCAGATTTATATCGCGATGAAAACGTCTCAGGATAATTCTTGTGTGTAATAAATTTAGTTCGTTTAATTTAAAATGGCTGTAAAAAATCGGGAGGAATTTTATAAGAATCTCCCTGGTTTCTCAACTTATTTAAGTATTATTTTCAATAAATCATTGATTGGTATGGCTGGCTTTCAACGTTTTCAAAAAGAGCGAATTTAAAAAGTAAATAAAGTTACTTATAATTATTTTCTGTTCAGAGGACAGACCTTTTTCATCTTTTAAAATAAAAGCGAACGCTAAAATATTTTAAATATTTTCATAAACACGTAGTTGTTTATGATGAAAGCTTGTTTTGTAACTACATATTACATGTTTTAAAATAAGAAGCAAAGAGCAGGTAATGAAATTCGTATTATACACCATGTACGGAATGTATGGCGAACAAAATTAAAACAAGTGATTTTATGAAAAGATCCCAAAGCACGTCGACCTCGTTTTTAAAGATGCACATTTTAATGCCATAATCACCCCTCTACGCCCATTTGTCTTCAAGCCATGACATCATCTTTTGTTTCCCAAGTGACAACTCTTAATTTTTTCCGCGATTTTGAATGACCCTCGACCGCCCAAATGACAGCATAAAATATTCGATGTCTTACATAAGAAAAATTTCGAAAAATAGGTCACTAAATGTTTAGGAACAACCGCATTAAAAAACATGAAAGATACTGAAATTGGAACTAAGTTAACATTCAATAAATAAAATAAACAACAAATGAACGGCAAAAACAAAAATTTTGGTGTTCAAACATCTTCAGGTATCAAGGTAAATGCTGAAAATTCCATGCAATTTTTACTTTACAATAATTTACTCTACAAATGCCCGAGATACTTGTGCTCCCTTTAACATTTGCTAATCTGTATGTTTCCAACAATGGCATTCACTCAGTAAATGTCAATGTGTAGTTTGAAAATCGCTATTTTAAATAAAGACTAGTAATTGCTGATTTAACTGAGAAACATCGTATTGAAATTTTAATGATGTTGGGATATGGAGATAGATGGAGACAAAGAAGTGTGCTATTTATTTAACAATGTATACCCTGAATATCATATTTCTTAATCTACCGCTTGTAGAACTGCTCGACAATTTCAAGAAACTGGTTCTGTTAAGGATTTTCCAAAAACTGGTAGACCTGGGGCTGTAAATAATGAAGAACGTGAAAATGTAATGTTGACGGTCGTGGAAAATCCACAAGTTTCTGTTAAGTAAATTGCTCGAGAGCATAATTTAAAGAAAATTTCTATTCACAAGATTCTAAAACATGAAAGGTGGTATTCGTATAAACTTTGTATTGTTCAAGAATTATTTGTAGACGACTTGGATCGAAGGTTGGAGTTTTGCGAAGTAATAACACATCAATTTGAAGCAGATGCTAATTTTCATAAAAATGTCCTCTTCACTGATGAGGAAACTTTTTATTTGAAAGTTACAATCAACAGGCAAAATACACATTACTGGCCCTCGAACAATCCTAAATGGTATCTGGAAGGCGACATTCAAAACGCCGGCAGAAAATCAATGTTTGGGCTGGAATTATTCGAAATCGAACTCTGAGACCGTACTTCTTTGAAAATACCTTGAATGCAGATATTTATTTAAATTTTTTTAAGATATTAACTAGTTCCCATGTTAGCTGTTTTATATCCAAATGAAGCAAATCCAGATATACTCCATAACAATATATGGCTTCAGCAGATAGTATCCCAGGGGAAATTCCCGGGGACAGTGGCGAGCATCATGTGAAATGCTCTGCGAATTGTAGAAAGATGGTGCCTTGAGGAGGGATTAACTGTCAATCTTCAAAAAACCAATTTGGTAGCCTTTACCAACATGAGAAAACTAAATGATCTGGGTAGCGTAAAGCTGTTTGGACAAGAGTTAGAACTAACCAATGAAGTGAAGTATCTAGAATTGGAGCAGACACCTAGCCAAAGTGGCAGACAGGTCGGCGCAGCTCTTCTGGAGATGCAGAAAAGCTGTTGGCAGGACCTGGGGACTAAAACCAAATGTGGTACACTGGTTGTATACAGCAGTAATAAGACCAACGATTACCTATGGGGCAGTTGTCTGGTGGAGGAGGACGGAGCGGACATCGTCGGTGGGGCTCCTCACGACTCTCCAGCGACAGGCCCTGTTGTTAATCACGGGAGCTATGAACAGCACGGGAACCGCTTCCATGGAGGCCATCGTGGATCTCCCTACGCTGGAACTATTTATAAGGGTGGAGGCAATGGCTGCGATACTGAGGCTGAAGGCCAATAACGTATGGTGTCCTAATAAGGTTGTAGGGAGCCATACAGATATCACAGGAACTATACTGGAAGAGACGATATTTCAAATGCCGGTGGACAGTATGGCACCTGAAATTATGTTTACAGCTAAGCTGAACATACTTATACTGACCAGGGAACAGGCAAATCGCTCGATCGATTGTGGTGCCGGCACCTGGTAGGTGCAGGTGCAGGGCAGGTGCAGGCATATGCGGAATGTGCCCTAGAAGGAAGATATCGATATGTCTGGGGAAACATACAACGGTTTTCCAGGCCGAATTGTTAGCAGTCGCAGCCTGCGCCGATGAAATTCGGGAAGCCGGCGCAAGCAAAAAAATTAACATAATGACTGATAGTCAGGCGGCTATTAAAGCCATTATGAAACAGGTGTATGTAAACAGGTCCTCAATAACCTGGCACAAGACAATACAGTGTCGCTGATATGGGTGCCAGGACATGAGAGAATTAAAGGCAATGAGGTAGCCGACAAACTGGCCAAAGAAGGTACTAATAGGAACTTCATAGGACCAGAACCTGTATGTGGAATCACTAAGGATTCCTCTAAAAGGGAGATCTGGGTATGGCTAGAAAAAGAACATAAAAATAAATGTAGGTTAACGGAAGG